>JAFBMS010000020.1:9372500-9972500 GCA_019788955.1 Albula glossodonta
GGCAGAGGAGTAGTTGAGCTAGGGGGTGTACATTTACTTTGGGAAATGTAGAATTTAATTGTAGTGTCAGATCTATAATTTCCATGCTTTATCTTTAAGTCACACATTGCTTTTGGTGCTTTGCTTTTGACTATTCTTTTAACTTTTTACTTCATAATCTTAAGTCCTATAAGTACTCCTAGCCTGGCCCCTTAGCAAAACTCATGGCAACATGAGTCCAGTACAGACACAACAATAACTTATGTGACACATAGTTTATCTTTCCTGTGAATGTTGAAAAGAAAGAGGAAAACCTCTGTGAATTACAGGCTATCATGCTTATCTTTGGCTACACGTAACATTTAAGAGTCCTTGCTTCTACATAATTTTGTTTATGCTAGAGATATATCGGTTCTAGATAAGTAAACATGCGTTGTTACTCAGAACTAACCATGCAGGAAAAAAACCTTCAATGATAAATAAAATGACAAAAGGATTTCACTCCATTCTTATGTAAAAGACAGATAAGAAATGTAGCCTTAATGGTTGTTGGAAGTTAACAGGTTCCTGCCATAAGGTAATAAGGGAGAGAGATTTCATGTTATCTTGAAATGTTACTTAATTGAACATTGTAAACAAAACAAAAAAACAAAAACAAATGAAGCCTTGGTTTTCCTAACAAATATAAGCTGTAATTAAAAGTGTCTTTTAAAGGTGAAGTGTGAAAATCATATTTTGAAAACTAAATACAGGTACATATAAGAACTCCAAATTGACAGCAAGACAACATCAGGACTGGCAACAGGAATGCATTTATCATATGATACAATACTAATAGGCCCCAAATGTAACATGAAATATATATTCAGATTCTTACTATAGGTAACTACCAGCAGAGTATGGGTGCCGAATGCGACATAAGATGCAATTATTTTAGCATGCATTTTTTTCCCACATTTAACTGAAATATGCCCTTTTTTCTCATATTTAAGCAAAGAAATATAACTTTTTCCTACATTTATGATATTGGAAACAACAAATGTAAATATATATTAGTCAAAATGTAAATATGACATTATTTATTATTTATTTAGTAGTTTTCAACATTTAGCAAATGTTGAAAACATTTAGTAAAAGTGTCATACATTTATGCAAATATTTTATACATTAACCAAATGTATGAAACATTCACTAAATGTTTCATACATTTTGCTAAATGTTCATGAATGAATCTAAATGTTTTTTCTTTAAATGTTTCAGACATTTAGCAAATGTGTCATGTATTATGAAAATATTTTATATAATTGTGAAATGTCTTGTTAATTAAATGTATGAACCATTTAGCTATATGCAGGAAACATTTACTACATTTTTCATACATTTATCTAAATGTTTGATTTCTCAAATGTATAAAACATTACGGTAAATGTTTCATACATTTACCTAAATGTTTGATTTCATAAATGTTTCATGCATTTAGCTAAGAAGTTTCCAACATTTAAGACTGTTTAAAACAGATGTAAATGAGTTCCACTTCTGGTGCTTTATTTGGTGACTGTGGCAGAAAAATGGACGTTTCAGCAAGTGATTGGCGCTTTTGGCTCTCTCTTTACTGTGCAGAAGGCAGAGTATAGCTTCTTGTCTACTGTAAAAGAGTACTGTTTTTAAATAAATGTTACAGGAAAAATAAAAACTTTCCTAAACATTAGTTCAGCATCGGAATGTTTTATACACACAAGTAACAGAAAATATTTAAACTAGGGTGGGATAACATAGCATGCCAATCACTTGCTGAAATGTCCATTTCTTCTCCTCAGGCACTACATAAAGCTCCAGAGGCGGATGTTTCATACATTTGGTATATGTATGAAGTATGTGCATACATGTATGACACTTTTACTAGATGTTTTAAACATTTGCTAAATGTTTGCAACACTTAAGCAGAAAACATATTTGCTAAAATATTAGTTCAAACATCTAGCTAAATGTTTCAAAGATGTACCAAATGATGAAAACTACTCAATAATAATACATTTAGCTTAAATGCTTATTTTTTTGTCTTCAATATATACATTTAGAAAACTATATTATATATTTAGATATATAATATCTATATTGTCATTTCCAACATCATAAATGTAGGAAAAAGTGACATTTCCATGCTTAAATGTGAGAAAAATGAATATTTCAGTTAAATGTGGAAAAAGTGCATGGTAAAAAAAAAAAAAATTGCAGGTTATGTCACATTTGGCACCCCATAGCAGAGTAGCAAAATGCCTAAGTCTAATTGGTTGAGTCTAATGTAGCTTAAATCTTGTTTTACAGTGGCTGGGCTAAGATGATAATTCTTGGCAATAGCAGTAAAAGCCCATCTACTTTGTGACCATTTTTTCAGGTGATTTTGATCAATAGATAGGAACACCTACCGCTCACATTTTTAGTCTATACCTCTTCAGGGTCATCTTCATTCCCCTGGTAATTGTGTACGTTCTACTGACACACTTCATTTTTCAACTACAGTCATTTGCTATCTGGTAGGTGAATATTGGAGACAACCCAGAAACTGTACACTGAGGAGGAAACATGATAAAACACAAAATTAAAGTGTACTGATTTCTTGGTTAGTTCATGTTATATGGTGCATTAAGGATGTGATTCAGAAATTTTAGGGATCTCAGATTTAAACCCTAGCTACTATTAGCATCAAGAGAAGACATTTCCCTTGTTTAAAAAGTAGTCAAATTCATATCTGCTCAAATGACTCATTTATTGTATGACTCATATATTAAGGACATGTAAGTGTCAGACCAAATCAGGGAGAGCACACCTGAGATGACATAAATTTGTCAGAGCCGATCAGGTGAAGGGGACAGCTCACCAGTGGGAGGAGTCATTGACAGAGGGCAAAATGAGGTTGAAGCTTTAAGTCAGATATCAACTGTTATTAATTCACCTGCTCTGGCTTACGCTCTGAGGGAATGTCTCTGGTAATCCAATCAAAGATGAAATACTGGATGAGAGGCAAAGAAGGAGAAAGAGGTTTAGAGAGAGAGGAGAGAGAGAGAGAGATAGAGAGAGAGACTATACCTTGTACCTAAAATGAGTGCCTCTGGAAACTTTTGTTTAACAGTGAATGCACTGAAAGATAAAGCCTGTACAGCTTTCTATGCAATCAAAAGAAATATCTATAAACATAGTGATCCCATTTAAAATCTGGAATATTTTTTTTGAAAGCATCCTCTTGCCAACAGCTTTCTGTTGACAAGAACCCAACAGAAACCCTGCATGCTGAATTTTGTCAAAATACATTAAAAACAAAGAGAAAAACTCCAACCAATGCATGCAAAGCAGAATTAGGCTGATTTCCACTGGTAAAATCCTAAAAGAGCAATAAAATTTGGGATCCATCTTCAGTCAATTCCTTAAAAACCCTTAAAAAGTCCTTTCTGTCAGCTGGTTCTGAAACTAACAAACCCTATAACAGTTAGCACACAGCAGCTTCAGACCAGCACTGCTTAACCACCACAAATGCTTGAGTCAAATTACAAAAGCAAAAATCAAAATGCCGATCTGGAACATTCTGATGTAGAAAAACAACACAAACTACAATGATCTTGGGCTCTTAAAAGAGAATATATATTGGCAGAGAATCTCGTCACTGTCAGTGATACAAAGCAGCGAACGATCCTTACAAAAGTACAGGCTCAGTGACCGCAGTCTAACCATTGAAAAGGGCAGACAGAAAATCGTGGTTGCCAAAAGAACAAGGATTATGTGGTTCCTGTGTGAAAGGTGAGGTAGAGGCAGAGGTGCACTTCCTCTTGCACTATGAAAAATATTTGGAAATCAGAGAAAAATGTATTAATTAAATTTAATGAAACAAAATGGCGAAAATACAAATTATTTTGGGAAAGGGACACACAGCAGTATGTGATAACATGTCATAGCCTGAGCGACAGGAAATACCTTCCTGCTGTTATTTGATGTTATTAGTATTTTCTCTCTTTTGTGATGTATGTGTGTGTCTTTCTTTGTATAATATTGTTAATATTGTTACAATTCATGTAAATGACTGCTTTGGCAATACTGTGCTGATGTATGATAATGCCAATAAAGCTCATTTGAATTTGAATTTGAGAGGGAGAAGGAAGAGAGAGAGGAAGGTGAGGTATGGTTGGAGAAAGATAGGGTGAAACAAAAGAAAATGGAGAGAGAGAGAGAGAGAGAGAGAGAGCAGCAGTGGTGAAAGTGTACTAAAAACAAAAAAGATCTGTTCAGTTACAGTACCTTTCCCCTGTGCTCCTTACTGTGGCTTTTGCCTCTTGTGCATCACAGTTGTTTTAACTCTGTGTGTCATGATTTTGTTTGCCATGTGTACGCTGCAAGATTGTTTTTTGTTTCGCAGCAGAATAGTCTGTCTCGCTCCCCGGGCTACGGGCACGGAAGGAGAGGATTTCTCATCGCCGAGCGGAATTCCAGCTGACACATTTCTCTGGGACCGGAATGCAAACAGACATGCCAGGAGCTTGGGATAAGGTGGGGGGAGGCAGGAATCAAACCAAGGCCATACACAGACCAGCAAAATGTGTTATAACATTGGCTCAGGCCTGAGGCCTTCTCCCTTGGACACTGATACAATCAAATGACAGGCTCCTGTCCCTCAGATAGTTTCCTCGCAGAGCCTACTACACACATACACAGCAGACATCTTCACTTTGTGTAGCCAATGTGTATATTTCGTGTTTGTTATTTATACCTACATATTTAGACCTACATATTGTTATATTACTAGAATCATCATTTCAGTTATCTAACAAGCAAGGAATGGCTAATTTACAGTGTGCAACTGACAGCAAATATGTGTTTCCATTAACCACCAATGAAAGTGGTGACTGGTGAACAATGTGCAGTGGTCTTATTGATCTTTCCTTTCCAACTGCTATTCTACATAAGTAAGTATTGTAGAATTTATGCATCCTTATTTTACAGCATTGTTTAGGTACATAATCCAATGACTTCTGCAACCTTACCATGAGGGTTAATAGTCTATACTGCTTGAAAATGCTTTCACATGCGATAAAAATTTGTTTAGAAATTTTGCCCCACTATTTCATTGTTACAACCTCCATCACATCACCCAATTTACACTTGTGCACTTGCAATTCAAAAGGAACAGTTTGCTTTGAAGTCATCAAATTCTCATTCACCCCCTGCAGGGCACTGTGTGGGAAGCCAGAGACTTTCAGCTGCAGACTTGAGTCCCTGAGAGTCAATGTAGTTGTCAGCATACAGAAATTGGTATGCCTTCTTCCCTCCAATCAAAGGGGGGAAATAGTGGTTAATAGCATGAGCTGGACTTCTCCTCAATGATGCAAGGCTGAAGCCACTGCTAAGATTGTCCTGGGCTATGGCCAGAACCCAGTGGGGTTTGTGTGGCTGCAGGGCAACAGAAACATATTAAAGCAGAAGAATATGTCATATGACTGGAGGGCAGAAAAGTGTCATGTCATAAAAAGGTAATTGAAACATTGAGCTGTTGAAAGCAGAAATGCACATATTGTAAATATTGTGTGCTTAAATGAGATTTCCAACCATATTATTTGCATGTATTTTTGCATTTGGATATGGTTATGTTTCCATTAACTTTGGTGTTTGGCATCCTGTATCAGGCATGTCAGTGGTTTGTCACTGATTGTTCCTTTTTACATGTTGTTTTAAACTTGGGAATCTAGAATCTAGGCAGGTAAGGATATTTGTGGTTTATGATGATTTATCACAATCATCAGTACCTCTTCCAGCCCTATACTGATTAGCCTTATTAGTTTGCCATAGGAAGGATACAAGGTAGCAGTATCTACTTATCATGACAGATAACTACCAGTGTGTTTTGCTGTGGGTTTCGCTGTGCATGCTACGGTATGTTTTATGACATTCTGGTACATGCCCTTCATTAAACCTGTCAGCCCACAAAATAAATAACTTCAGAAATAATTATTATGCAGCAGCATCATTTACCCCTTTATGTTTTGGAAAGTGTGAGGGGTGTCTGTGGTGCCTGCGGTACCAGGGGTGCTGTGATTGCTGAGGATGATGCCTGCGTGACTGCACACAGTGCTCTCACACCAGCTTTTCGTCTGCCTTATCTGAATGTTCTATTTCTGAATTTCCCTGCCTGGCTCAGAAACTACACCCCTCTCTGTTCTATGGCTGTATGGGAAATGAAAGGAGGGAAGGGCAGAGGTGTCTTCCCAAATATCATTCTGCTGACTCGCATGGTTTGGGTTCCTCTCCTGGAGGCACTGACTTCAATGTCCAAACATATTAGTCAGTCCTGTAATACTAAACTGCTGCTTTAGGGTAACAAGTTCCCTGCATTAATTTCAGTCTTACTACTGCCACAATTCAAAGCCTGTTCTCTGAGTGTCTGCCATAGCCCACTTCCTTTGGTGTGACTCAGAAGTCTAAAAAAACCCTCTCACATCTCTCAGTTTCATTTAAAGCAGAATCATTTATTAAGTACAAGAATATCAAACAAAAAGAAGAAAAAATGCTTAGAGTTTCACACTTTTGGTCGCAGTTAGCTGCATCGCTTTTCACACACAATACAGAGGATTAACACTCAACCTTTGACTTTGTCATCAGGATTTTTGTCTCTATTTATAAAACTGTCCTGCAGACATGAGAGCTTTGAAGGCATTTTTAAGGAGTATTGAGGGCTGTCAATTGTAAAGTGCTTGCCCCCACTAACCCCTTTGCAACCACCCCTCCCACAACCCAAAAATCCACTGCCATCCACCCCCTGTCAGTAAACACTTGTCAATCTGCTGTGTTGACAGGGGTGGGATTGCAAAACATTAGTAGGACCTTGAGTCTCCCAGTCCCAAAGAGGGCTTAGTCACCCTAGTGCCAGTCAAAGGAGCGCTTAACCATCCTGTAGAAGTTTCGGTTGTGCTCCTGAAAGTAGGCACGTAGCTGCTGTAGGACGGTCCCATTGACCACGGGGTGGGGGCGACCTTTGGACTCATGCAAACATCGCTCCCGCCCATCACTGCGGATGCAGTAGAACCCCTTGGTCTGGTTGAAGTAGAAGTTGGAGGCTGCTATTCTTGGTGGCAGGTGGAGGAAACGCTCCACCTTCTGCAGCTCAGGCAGTGGGTCCCGGATCAGCGTGTCCCCATCCACAAGATGGATCTGCTCCAGCGGGAAGTGGCGCAGCCAGCTGCGCATGTGCACATCATACAGGCTGCGCTGGATGGCCTTGTAGCGTGTGTTGAGGGCACCGTTACGGACCAGGACATCCTCGATGACCTGTACAGGCTTGTGGCTCTCTAGGCGGTTGTAGTAGACCTGGGTGTAGTCAGAGATGACACGCTCAGTGGGGTCACGCAGGATTAGGAGCAGCTTGGCCGAACCGTTCATCCGGCGGATCCGCTCAGGGGCCAACGGTGAGGTGAAGTATCCTGGCGTCTTCTCTACCGTGATCTGGTGGGGGTAAGAGAAGGGCATCAGGTCCTGATACCAGTCCAGGCCCTTAGCATAGTTCTCATCCCAGTCAAAGAAGTGCACCTCAGTGGCGGCCACCACAATGTCTGGGTGGATGTCCAGCATCTCCAGTAGTGCACGAGTTCCCCCTTTACGGACGCCGATGATGATGCTCTGAGGGACCCGTTTGCTAGTACCTGGGGGTCCCACCAATAATGTGTATTCTTCTGTCTCATTGGCCAGTATGTTCAAGAGCTCAGACCCTTGACCCTCCCTACTGAGGGCGTGGTCTGGGGGTGGGGAGGCCGCATGCGTCCGCAGAACCAGGAGGAACACAGACGCAAGGAGGTAGGCCATGAAGATGGAGAATAAGAAAGCAGGAGAGAGAGGAGGACAGAGACAGCACAGAAACAATGACAGATAGAAATAAGAAGTAGTGAAGGACAGCGGTGATATACAGGAAGGGAGAGAGAGTGGTAGAGTTTGCAGGTCTCTGAGAGCGATGGCTGGCGGTTAGAATAAGAACAGGTGATTCAGCACAGAGACGGACTTCCAGAGATCAGACCAGATGAGCAGGCCATGTGGAACTGGAATCAGTAGGTACAATATAGGATGAGGAGGAAGATGGTGAGGAAGAGAGGCGGCCCATCCCGGGAACATCTGTAAAAGAACGAAAAAGACAAATTAAGATAAATAAATCAAATTTCTGAAATAATGGTCCCGCCTCAGTGACTGGCAATCCATTCAGATGCGACTGAATGAGTTTCCTTATTTACTCTGACACTGGCAAGACCAGACTCGCAAACGCAGAGAGAGCTTCTTCACTGATAATGGAGGAACATCAATCACTGTGTCCGTCTTCTTTCCAGCAGACTACTGAGTGTGTGGGTCGATAGTGACTGACAGCTCTCACACACACAAAGCTCCTCATGAAGATGCAATTTGCTTTAGAGCTGGTTAACTGTCTGGAGGTAACTGTGAAATCTGAGATTTCCTGGGCAGGGGGGTGATGGGGCAGACTGTAAGACTTCATTTTCATAAGGTCAAGATCCTCATTCAAATAAGGATACTAAATCAGGTATTATATGGGAACTTGTAATATATGATAATGGAGGGCTTGGAGACGATGAGCAAGACAAAGAAAAAATTCTCACTTTAAACAGGAACTTTTATTTCTCATGTGTGTACAATACACATTTTAGTAAATGAGTTTTCCATGAAAGTTTGAGATTTATGAGTTTATCTAAGCAGCAACGTAACAAGGATGAGAGGGGCATATGATCTTTGGTAATATGCAGTGATACATTTATGCTATAGTTGTTAAAAACACATGCAAAATGGGAAAAAAATCATGCATGAATATTTGTTGATTCAGAGGGCAGGAACACTGACATAGCCCAACCATAAAAAATGTTATTTACCACAAATGCCACAAAGCATGGGGCAAAAGCGGCAAATAAAATGAAAATGACAACCACCAAACCAGACCAGAATTGGCACCAAACCAGAATTAGATTTTATATTGTGGAGCAGAGATATTTTATTTCAGTTTGAAAACATATTGAAACTGCTAATTAACAAGGTTAGAACACTGCAGGTCAGAACTGCCTGTTAGCAGTGTTAGAACACTGCAGTGTGAATGAGCCCTCCAGAATCAAAAGGGGACATTATAAAGGAAACATAGCCAGAGCGCACTCCAGCTTGGAGGTGAACTGCCACACAGAAAAAACACTTTTGTCAATGCTATCCAACCCCACAAAAACCTGGATCAAATGAAATCAACAGCATTTTTTTTATCAGCATTTACATTTTACATACACCCCCACCCCTTCTTAACAGAAGGATTGCAGTGAGAAGTAACCTCCTTCATACCAGCCTTCTCTGTTTACTGTTTAGTAAATATTCCAAAAAAGCCACACAGATCATTTTCATTATTTATGGTATCTCATCTTTTACTTTCATCAAAGTGATTAAAACATACTTCCCCATGGCAGCACTGGACATTTCATCATTCCTCTAAGGCTTGCAGAGCCATTCTCCAAGCCTGAGATTGGCTTGGTGAGATGCTAAGGAACACTTATGCAGCGATAACCAAATACAAACTCATTGACCGAAAAATTGCCACCAAATTAACAAGGTGATTGTTTCATTTAATAACCTAATACAGTTCTATTAAAACTGTACTGCATCTCTACTCTGGATCTGTGTAGCCAATCCAGAAGCACATTGTAGTTTCACAAATTCATCTCTTTTCATTGTCCACATGCCGTATAACCAGTGCCACTTGTACCACAGTAGTCCTTTCTTAAAAAAAAAATGAATAGTGGATAAGAAGAAAGCAGATACTGAGAAAAAGTGACAAATGGGGTTACCTGTCAGTTTTTCAGCAGCAGGAAGCTGTCACATGCAGCGATAACCATGGGACACCTTGATTAAATTACACTTGGATCTAATAGCACTCCCGCTCCTTTGCCGTGAGTGCCCTGATTGGGCAATTATTTCTCATTATGTTCCTTTTTTAGGACTCATTTTATGCAATCACATACTCGGCTGATATCCAGCAAGTTCTCCAGCCCAGAGATGGGGAAATGAGGGAATTAGCTAAGTGCAGGCGATGATTGGCTAATTCACGCAGTAAAAAGCCACAGCAACCAAAAAAAAAAAAAAAACGTCACAGCCCTAATAATCCTACGAAGTCCCAAATAATTCTCTGAAATATAAATACTTCTTGGGACCCCAGAGGGGTTTAGGTATGACAGTGCATGGAAAAAAAATAACCTGCTATATAAAACATAACTCTTCAACGACTCACACAAGTCACATCAGCACTGCAGTTGTCTGAGTATGTTAAAACTAAGGGGTCAGGCACAGACATGGATTTGCTCATTATGTGAGCTGTTGGCTTGGAAAGTTTTGGAATCACTGATACAGATGATCAAACACTGTTTTTCATAGTCCAGAGTATTGTTATTTCCCCCACCCCACCTCTCTTCCTGACACAGCTCAATCTAGCCTAACCAGCCGCTGTCAGTCAGAGATCAAGGCATGCTGCATTCTCCTCCCACTGAAAAGTGTAAACCAGTGGTGTTGCCCCCTCTGGCCTCTCCCAATTGACTCCTACACTCAGATTTATCTTCATCAGCAGGTGAGTATTGGGTTCCCAGCCTTGCAGGAGACCAGATACAGCCAATTATTCAACCACACCTCTTCAGTCCGGCTTTTTTTAATCTTAGGGGGCAAAAACAAAGCCTCATTAATGAGGAGCAGCAGGCATCCTCACTGCATTTTGCTTACGAGACCTCATTAGGGACACATAAATACAGAATAATTATGAACTTGTTATGATAATCTGGTATAGTCCTACCATATCTAATTTCCTTTTTCCTCTTTTGGCAAAGGCTTACCTGTTTTGCTTGTTGTGTACAACACAGTTTGTGTCCTACATGCATGTACAGGAACAAGAGCAGCAGCTACCTTGTTATTTCGACTGGGGTAACAGTAGTTCCACTAGGGACTGACCCACATGCTCTTGTTAGGGCAGAGGTGCAGGGGTTTAGTGTTATTGGAGCAGAGTGCTATTTGCAGAGGATAGAGGAAACATATTTGGATGCCCCGAAGCCAGGCTCCAGAGTCTTGTTACCGTGGCAAACGAGCGGCAGCCGGAGTGGACGCGGGCCGATGGCCATGATAGATTATACCGGCGCGTTAAAGTCAGGAGCCCAGTAATTTGCACAGCCACCGCTTCTGGTGAAGCAAAGAAATAATGGTGAAAATCAACTGCAGGGTGCTCTCAGATGAGACGTCCCAGAGCATGAGCGGACCCTCTCTCTCTCTCTCTTTCTGTTTCTCTCTTTTATTCCATGTCTCCATCCTCTCTAATCTTTACATTTCTCTGTCCTTCCAGCTAACAGAAGCAGATAGAGGGATGTTCTCTGTCTCAGACAGATGGCCAACTGTCACCTGAGATGCTCAACTCGGATGGCTTTATCTGTTTCACACAGAGCCCTGTACCTCTTTAACACTCTACCTACCCATCTCTCTTCCCTTCCTCCTCCACTTTTTTTCAGTCTACCCCATCTTCCCTCTTTCCTTTGCTCTCTATCTCTCAGTACTGTTGAATTTGAATCCAGTTTGTTTTATTACAATTGTGTATTGCAATTGTTGGTGCTGCCTGGGCACTTAGCAAACTAAAGGATAAAAGCTAAAAAACACTACGACAAGGCAATAAGAACCAACATCAACAACATTACAATCACAGCAAACAATCACTTTTTTAAATAACAAATACTCACAATGAATAATACACTACAAATCAATATAGTGATTGAAACTGTCTTCTTCTAACAACAGCAATTCTCAGGAACAGCAAAACAGTAAAAATCTGGTTTACTGTTTCATATCTACTAAAACAACACTCTGGCTCAGTCACATGAGGCCACCTAACACACCAACCTCATTGGTTGTTGAGTTCTGAGATATTTACAGTGGATAGGAGCATTGATAGCTTTTTACATGAAGAGATGAAATGTTAGGATTATCACATGGGCAGGCTGGAGGCCTTTGTGAGGGTTTGTAACTGTGAGCAGGGTGCTTTGTGCCACTTGCTGTGCCTCAGGCTGAGTCAGCCTGAAATGCAGTGGGGCTGTCACTTCTGCACTCCTTCTTTCAGCACGATCCACTTCTCTGTCTTTATGATATTCCCTCACTTCATTTTTAGGTTGGGGTTGGGGGGGGGGGGGGTAGTGTCAGGGTATGAAAGGGGAAATTTGGGTATGTTGGTGACACACTTTTCATACTTTTTGCATGTGTGTGTGTGTGTCTATATGGCTGTGGGACAAAAGAAAATGAAGTAGTGCCTTTTTTAGAGAGAGAGCACAATGCAGCAGGAGAGGGGCTCACTGTGATGGTCTTAACTGCACAGGGACCTGACCGTCACTGTGATGGTCTTAACTGCACAGGGACCTGACCGTCACTGTGATGGTCTTAACTGCACAGGGACCTGACCGTCAGTGTGATGGTTTTAACTGCACAGGGACCTGACCGTCACTGTGATGGTCTGAACTGCACAGGGACCTGACCGTCACTGTGATGGTCTGAACTGCACAGGGACCTGACCGTCACTGTGATGGTCTTAACTGCACAGGGACCTGACCGTCACTGTGATGGTCTTACCTGCACAGGGACCTGACCGTCACTGTGATGGTCTTAACTGCACAGGGACCTGACCGTCACTGTGATGGTCTTAACTGCACAGGGACCTGACCGTTATGTTGTGAGCTGCCTGCCTCTTCAAAGCCCTCTACATATCAAGCCCATGGTCCCCAAGCACCCAGAGCTGGCCATTCTCCAGGACTCATTAGCATTCTTTTCAGCTTCACACTGGCCAGGACACATGGGGTTCATCATCCTTTATCCAGCTTACTCTGAGGTGAGGACTAAATAAATGCTATGGAAGGCTGTAAAGCCAGTTTTTTGCTCCCAACTTGCTAGTCCAGTTGATAAACATTTTCCACACTTCCCAATCAATTTCCATACACCAATAATGTTCCAATACAAGATACATCATGATTAATTAATTGTCTGATGCATTTACATATTACATATTTTCCTTCCATTTTTGTGTTGTTCTCCAATTTTGAATAAGCAATTACATTTGGCAGAATAGAGTGTAATTGCCTATTCAAAATTGGAGGAAAAAAGAGAAAAGTATAAAAATAGATCAATCAATTATGAACTGTTCATTTGTGTGGGATGAATAAAGGAAGTGCTGCCTGTGCCTTTTATACTACTTTCCTTAATTCAAACAGAATGTAAAACAAAGAGTTAAATGGGCCTGGGTTGTACACTAACCAAGATCCAGCATCATAATAATAATCATCATCATCATCATAATCTTATGTAACAGGTAAAGAGACTATGGTGGTTTTGTAAGATTCCTCTTTACAAACACATAGAACATCAATATATCTTCTCACCAAGAGATACATATATCTGATATCCATTGCTACAATCTAGCCCCTTAAACCCCAAGACAGGCACAACAGCAATCTGCTTTCCACAGGAATTAGGTCTGACAATGATGTGTGCAGGAAATTTGTTCAAAGGAAAAAAATTCACAACAGCTATCTACATCCAAGCGGGGAACAATCTGGACTTACCACAGTTGCTGGAAGCCATGCTCATATATTAGAGGCCCTTTCATCTCTCAATTTCTGGTGCATTTAATTTCATATACATACACACACACACACTCACACACATAAAGAAGGATAAAACATGCAAAACACAGTAAAACACAAATGTAAACAGTGCTGGTTCCAAGCAATTTCATGTGAGTCTTCAACGAGACAGGTGGTTTTGTTCATCACACATAATACTCATTTCTCTCACAACTCTGGCTCTGCAGAACTTTTCCTCCTCAGAGTCAGACACACCTATATCACCTGTTTCACCTCTAGGAACAGAATCGCACTTGATCCAAAGTAAACTAAAACATGTGTGGGATCTGATGCCCCTAATCCATAACAACATTAAATACAATGCACAACTGCTTCACAACAAGCACACACTGCACAGAACAACTGCTATAAACATTTGTATGCAATTTATCAGTGGATCAGCCTGATCTATTAAACTAGTTAATTTAACCCTAAATAATGATAAACCTCAGATTCAGAAAGTAACAGTACTAATGTATTTGCTTTACCTGTTTACTAAACCAGCCGATTTCACTGATGTGTTTTTCTACCAGGCTGAAGAGATGTTCTAATTAGAATTACTTGGTGTAATGTAAGGGTTTAACACACATAAGTAAAATCATAAATGAGCCTCAGGCTACAACTTCTAGCTCTCTGATTGGTTGAACAGGTTCAGGCTTTGCTAACTGTATCCTCTCTCAGCCAGCTCTCATGGCAGAACAGCCTGATTCTTACTGGACCATCTGGTCTCAAATAGTTGGAACTATTTGCATTGGTGGTAGGAACATCGTACTTGACAGACCTGGCATTGACTGCCTTTATGCCCTGAAACACAGCATGAATTTTTCAATAATTAATTTTTTATAAGACAGAAACCTCGTTATGGGTAAATTCCTGTAGTTAGGCTTAGATGGTGTCGATAATTTATTTTTTGACAAGACTTGATTTTCCATCTTCAAGAATTACATTTTTAACACAGAGGCCCAAAGGTGCAAGCAAGAAAAATTGGAATTTGGAGAAATGGAAAATAAATAATTACTACAAAAATTAGGATTCAAATTAATAGTTTAAATTTATTTTTAATAAACTTTTTTGGCAGAACTTTTTAAACATTATTTAATGTTGTTCTGGTTTTCAACTCAGTAAATGTTTTCAATTATTTTCATCACTTTTTATTTCTTCATGTCTTTTTATTATCTCTTGTCTTTGGTTGCCTCTTTTTATAATTCGTCAACTATTTCTTCATGTTCAATGATTTTTTGCAACCCTTTACATTAATTTTTTCAGAAACAGTTTATTTCATATTAGATGCACTTGTGAGTTCTTCATTTCAACAAATACCTGTATTACACAATGGTTGAAAGAACACTAGTGAAAGAAAAAGATGTAAAAGGATATTTGCCATAAAAATAATGAAACAATTAATTAAAAAAAACCAAACAATTAGCTTGCAATTCAGTGTTCCTGTAATTGAAATGTTTGTTTTTGTGATGTCATGTAGAATTATATTCAATAGTGATCTCCAAATATTCCCATAGTTGCCTACTTCCCTTTTACTGGATGTTCAACTCATGCTTTTATCACCTTCTAGTGGAAGAAACTGGTCCCTGCTGTCCACTTTGTGCAAATGACATCATGTGACCTTGACTCAGTGAAAGGGCATTCTCAAGAAGGGCCTTCTCTGTGTATTTAGCACAAGGTCAGCATGTGTAAGCTCAAAAATTGACAAATGCCTGTACAGCTTCAAATGCACACACACACACACTGAATACACATTATTACAGTACATCCCCTTTGATGTTTCACAGTTATGGCATATTAATGATATGGGGTAGCAGGGTAGCAGGCTGTCAGTGATGTCACAGGGTATATACCACCACACAGAACAGAGACACTTGCTCCATTTTAGGTTACCAATGGAAATTATAAACCCATCTCCACTGACAGCCTGTTTAATAGGCAAGGCACGCTCCTTGAGAAGAGCTGATAAAACATGTTAATTATTGTACTACAGCACACTGTCAGCAGGTGCCTCTTGGTATAGGCTGAAATGGCTTCCAGAGCACAGCTTGTAACAGGAAAAGGAGGAGGGTGACATCAAGGCATTTTTAGGAGCAGATGAGTAAGACCTTATCTGTGCCCACATCTCACCCACAGCATTCATTATCTCTGTCGAGCAATCTGAGTAATCTGTTATTAACTGCTATGGCCTAACGTGAGTGCAGGCAGCACTTAGACACTGATTGTAGGGTTTTAGTTTAATCCTTTCTGTCGTATCGTGATGATGTCAGAGGACTGTACATTCGTTTTTGGCAGGATTGCAGGAAGAGTCTCAAAGTCAGGAAGACACAAAACTACCAATTTGCAGCTGAGCACTACATTTTTGGTCAAACAATTTACGTATAGATCCAGCAGAATGCCATGCATTTGCCTGGATTTAAGTTTTGTACTCAATGTACATCATTAGGTACATTCATGATTTATTATCACATACTGCAGCCTGGACAACTGGACTTCCAATTAAATTGAAAACTAAACGGTTAGTTTTTTTTCTTTTTTTTTTTAATGTACAAAAGAGCAAAAAGCCATTGGCAAAACTCTAGTTTGAAATTGTGTGTGAACAAAAGAGGATAACCTGAATCCATGTCATCCAGGATAGTTTATGGTAATAAATCAAGAATGTACCTAATTATATACTTTGCTATTAAAAGCCTCACAATCTGAAACATGTAATCCTATGCTGTATAATTAGAAGTCATTATATCACATGTTCATGGTAATGAAATGTCTCTGATTCGATTAGTGTCAGATATCTTTCTCACAGTGAAGGAAAAACGGATTATGTATCTTGCATCGAGCAGCATGCGTTGTGAAGCCACATGGATCTGACATCCCCTGCAGCAGAGCGAGGAAGCCTAGCCGCAGCCCTCATCTTACCGATTGATGCCCAAAATCTCTTTAGCCGGAGGGTGAGATGACCCAAGTTCACTCCTGCTTTTGGGCTGTAAACCCAGAGAGAGAATTTGCAGTTACATTTCCTTGCATACTACTGAGCTGCATGCTGTGTGTCTGGTTTGGGTTAAAGCTATTTCTGACCCTGTGCACTACCACCCATGTAATGTTCCAGAGAATGGATGTGACACGTGTTTCCACAAGGATTTGGTTGGCTGCAGTTTTATTTATTTTCCTGATTACCACAGTAAGGATTGAAAGAAGATGTGTTTCTTTAAAACATATTGCATTGAGTGCACATTTCCTTACCAGAATCACCCTATTTCATTCAGAAATGTGGATACACTGGGAAAGAGGAGACCCCATGCAAGACTTCATCACACTCGGCTGCATGAAACCCTACAAGCTTCAGGGCACTGGAACCAGGACTGGGTTCAGCTCAAACACATTTATTTTATTTGTTCTAGTCTCTGCTTCTTGATTTTAGTCAATCATGGTACAAAAGCTTAAAAAGTTTTTAATTTTTTTACCCCTTGGTCCTGGAATAACATTCAAACTTCTTTAAACCTTGATAGTTTTAGACTCCTCTGAGAATATGTTTCATGAAGGGTGTAATTGCTTTATGTTATAAATGTTCTGATAGCACTTTTTACTTATCCCTTATCTATGTATGTGTGCTTAGGTTGTCGTATGTCATATGTCTTATGTATGCTTATGGGTGTGTTGCATTTTCAGTTCGGAGGGGTCAGACGGGATCGTTTGGTACACCAGCTGATGCTGATGCTATTGGTTTGACTCAGAGGTGCCCAGAGGATAACTACATGTCTAAAATAGCCACAGTGGTAAACTAAACCGAAAGACTATTGCACAGTGAAACTGGAATGGATTTGTTTCAAGTGAACAGCAAACATTCAAACATGACCATACTGAACAACACCCTTATGCACATTTCCTACTGCAACAAGTAACCCCAGATAAGAAACCGGAACTTACCCAAAGCCTACCCCCAGTCCCTTCAGGAAAATGAGACACTTCAAGTCTCAGTCTGCTCCTGCTCTTATCGGACTTGTGGCCAGGAGACTGACACCACAGTGTAATGAACCATGTAACTCACACAATACACATGCACATACACACACACAAACACAAACAAATACTCTCTCTCTCAAGTAGACCAGTTGCCCCAAACAAATGCATTTGAGAAGACGCAGCAAGGTACTGTAAAATTTGAACTGTCAGGTGACATTTCTCAGGGGCATGCACTTGGGCTACCTGGGGTGGGGGTGGGGGGGGGGGTTGCATTTGTACAAAATGCACACAATGCAGCCTCAACACGACTTCAGCAAAAGAAATTTCTAAAGCTCAAAAGCCCTATAACTGGAGGAGAGCCTGCCCAGGATAAAGGAAGTAAATATCTAAATGCATCTATTCTCATATTCACTAAAGACCTCATGTGTGCAAATGTGGTTTGAAGCACGGGTGATCACAAATGGTCAATCAGCTCATATGGGAAGGCATATCTATATGGAGAGGTGATTTTTGACCTGAAAGCCAGGACTGATTTGAATCCTTTCCATGGATTGGTGCTGGCAAAATATTTTGAAGGGGTATGATAACAGTACAACACTGCATGTCTAAGTGCTGACAGTGTTAAGCAGGCATAGGTGGGAATGAAGAATGCAAACATTAAAATAATCAACACTAATGAAACAACTGGGAGTTTGCAGCAGTTTATAGCAGTATATTAACCCATAACAAACATGGTAACCATGGAAAGAATTCACTCTTACAAGGTTTCTGAATTTAATTAAGCACTTAATTAGAGAACTTAAAAACAGAAGTTCGGCCATTTTTTAATGAGAAATGGGTAATCCACTTCACTTTTTGTCTTTTTTGCTTCCCTCATTTTCTCATTGCATTCCTCAGTCTGTTTCTTAGTAAAATGCACTTCTCCGTCTGACGCGTCTCATTCGGCAGGTGCGTTGGAGACGATAAATCCAGCACACAGAAATCCCTGACAAGTTTGTTTCTTTTCCTTGAGCAGACTGCCTAATATTTCTGTGAAACAGATCTCCATCGGCTTCCTCATGTGTGTGCCACTACTTCGCCATCATCTGTTCTACTATGAAATTGCCAACTGAACTATATAATATTTTATATATAATATGTAATGTGTGTGTGTGTGTGTGTGTGTGTGTGTGTGTGTGTGCACCTATTTTTAGAATGTATTTGTATTTGGTGATAAAATTTGGGATGAAAAACATTTGTGTTTCTGTGAGTAATATATAATAAAAAAAATATGTTGCTTAATATACAGTACTTTTAAGAAGCAATACAAACTGAGATGAAAAACTTCAATTGACTGGCTGTCCGACTGGAAGAGGCCACTACAGTTCCCAAAATATATCTTATGTTTCTAGAATTTAAACAATGAATTTCATATTAGTGTATGCCCATTTCCTGTCCTTCATTTTACATAAGCACACTATACTATCTATCCCTCAAATCAGTGATTTTACCAGGGCAGCTAACTCCTTTTTTCTCAGAGGATGTGTCCAGCTAGGTTCCCTGGAGCTCCTCGGTCCTCCAACTCACAGAATCATGCCCTCCTCTCGCAAGGGCATCCTGTAAGCAATATCTCTGCAGAAACTGCCCCAGTATAAATTGGATGACCCTTCAAACACCTACACCCTACTATAAACCAGCGATTTCCCTACTCTGAACACACCTCCTCCTCAGCTTCAGTGTGGGCATACACAGAGTGTAACTAGCTTCTGGAAATCTAACAACGTATCATGTTCCACTGAGTACAGCAAGCTGGGCTTTGAGATCTTGGTCCCCAGATATTCAAGAAGCCAACATCAGTCACAAACAAACCAGCTACATTTTGCCTCCTAACTAATCAAAAATCTTACCCTGATACAGAGTACACTGCTGAGGCAGACACTCCAGGTATACTGTGAGTCAGAGGTGATACAAGGTACATCGCACTGAGGCGGCTCCTAACAGTCAGCCAAAGAAATGAGGAGAAGCAAGAAACGCTGAGTTTTATGGCTTTTGCAGCAGGGCTAAAAATGTGCAACAGGTTTCCCCTCTATCATTACTGATCATTCCAGAGTAAACATAATAGGCCTATTTGAACTAGACAATTTTTTCAGACTTTTTGAGAAGATAAAGGAAGCAAAATACTTCAAAACAGGCCAGTAATGGGGTTTAACTCATTTAGACGTGAACATAAATAAACAGCAAATGCCATCTCATTTCCCTTCCCTTCATTAAAGATTTCTTTCAACCAATTCAAACCAGATTCATTCATAATGGATGAATTGTGCACATAAATAAAAACAGAATATCTTAAAGAATTAAACAGATTTTATTATTAGTAATGAGGTCATATGAAATAGTTGAATGCGGGATTTGTTCGAAGGCCTGTTTGCTGTCATGGTTCTGATGAACCCCAGTCGTCGTTTGTGTGGAGAGCCCTCCCACTGTTAGTACCGAGTTTAATACAGCAACTTTACAACTTCAAAACTACGTTGTTAAAATGAGCCAATGTTATAAATTGCTTTTTCTTTAAAGCCACTAGAGATGCCATCTCCCACAGCTTGTGTTTACCTGCCATTCACCACAGGGCTCCAGCAATCATCCCGATACTCCTGCCATCGATGCAGAACACAGCGCACTGCCTTGCCATTGCAACACCGGCCAGTGCTTCTGGCGAGGGTAAATATGTACTTATGAAACTCAGTCTGCAGCGCTCATATTGTACCCATGCCTTCTGTGATAGGCTCAATTGCCAAGTGCTGCAACGCTTAGATGCTGTTGTCGAGTTGCCTGTTGCTACACCAGCACTTCAAACATTTGGGAACTTATCTCAGTAATATGCAATTTGATGCATTTTTCACATCTAAATGTACTTTACTTGGGCAGGGGTATTTTGGAGTGTGTAACTCTTTTACAACTCCTAATCCAAAATATGTGGTGGTAGCCAGTCCGTCAGTTATACTAATTGTCCTGACTAACAATTACTAATTTAGAGGGAAAAACAGGGAACAACAAAAAAGTGTAGAATGATGCTATGGGTGGATTCAGCCAGTAACATACACACCCCATACACAGTCCCTGTCTAATGAGATGCACATACATGCACATGTATGCATATATTCCCATAATCCTGAAGTCTAACTGCTCCCCACAGCTATGCAGGCCATATGCTTCTTTGTGCTTCTCTAATGGCTGTAGTTATGTTAAAATACACTGCTAGATGTATGTACATATACATATTCATAAATATAATATTAAGGGTGTGTACACTATAGGGTGACCCTTTCTGCACCGTCAATGCCATCTTAGTAATTTCACCAGTAACCTACAAGTGAAAATGAAACAGAGATGACAGGCTCAATTCTGCCTCTAGAACCGTGTGGGCCTAGTTTTGCTCGTGTCCCACAATCCTTCTCCCCCACTCGGCTGTTTCTCTCCTGACCTAACCTTGACTGGCATTTAGTTTCTCACAGTGTGGTAATGCCTGAAAACCAAGCCAAAAGTCCTAATATCACTGTACAATTGGCTAATGCAGAACTGTTCTGTGATTAACCTCCATTACATGTGCGTTAGTTATGACTCTTCTAATTCATCCATTTTATCTCATCCTCAGAGTCCCAGAATTGCATCTGCTCACACTGCATCTCCACCTCCAAACTTACACAGCTGAGGGAGGGGAACAGCCCACACCGCAAAACTCACAGACCCAAAAATACCTCCAATAACTCACATAGCTGAGAATAAGAAACAGCTCTCACCTCCGAAGTCACAAATCCAAGAATAAGCCCCCGCACACAAACACAAGCACCCTTGCACAGACACACAAAAAATAGCAATGTCTCTTCATACAAAACCCCCTTCACACTCTCTATTTTGCACAACCTCACACACCCACACACACACAAGAACACACATATCAGGCCCACTTCTAAGCACAGTTTCTCATACACCCACATAAACACACTGACATAAACAAATACACACAGAGACACAACACACATACACACACAACAGTCCCACTCTCAACATATTTATACTTTATCTTTCTCAGACACAAGCAAGCCCAGTTTCACACCCTCTCCCTCACTCACCCACACTCTGTTCCACGCACAGGACATTTTTTTTTCAGCTGTACCACTTAAATTCTATTTAATTCACTTAAGCAAGCATGTGTGAAGTGTGCATGCTACAAATCCCTGGTAAATTATTCAAAAACTGAGCCATTAGTAACCAACCTGAAAGATAAATAGTCTTTGATGTACATATACCTAAATCAAACCTCCAAAAGAATAGAAATATCTACTACAATAAAAACGTGGTACAAAACAAATATCATAGTGGCAATGTGTGCATGTTTCTAATGACTCCTTCTCTGAGGTTAATATTCTTCAGGTTAAGTTATGGTGTACAATTTAGTAGGGGTAAGATCTGCATGTAACAAATTTCAATTCAATCCAATTCAATACACTTTACTTGCATTAGTCTAATTTGTGCACTGAAATCAACTTTTTTGGACCACACACATAGATCATATCATGTAGTTATTATACAGTTCAGACAGCACTATTTGATCAGTTTGGAGCCAGGCTCCATTTTATAGAACATGGGAAATCTGTCCCAGTTTTGTGGCACTGAGTCAGTTTAAAATCTGAAGCAAAGCACAGTCTGGCCTGGATTAAACTGCTCTTGGAGTGATGTTCAAGAGAAAGCAGGAGGAACCCCATTCAGGGACCATTAGCAATGTTTAGGGAAAGGACTTCATGACTACCTGTGGTCATGACAGTCCAGGCTGAATTTACTGAGAGTTGTGATGTTACTACCAGACTTCTTGATAAATTCTGGCCTGCTGGAGCTCACTGCTAACACTCCACTTAACTAATCACAGCAAAAATGAAAAAAGTTTTTTTTTTCAACTGTACCATATAATTTTTGAAAATGATAAATCTTCTTCTTAAAAATCTTAAAATTTGTATATCATTATTCATCATCTGTGAGCATACTAATGGTGGAGTTTTATTAGGACAACATTCATCCATGCTGCCAAAGAGGGTCACCACCACAACATGCACCGAGTTGAGCTAATGACCAAATTGCTCAATACGGACAAGGCACCACCACACATTCAGCTCTGTCCACAGGACTTAAACGGCTCACCATCACTGAACATTTTCAATAGCGCTGTTATCCATGTGTTATATACTCTTTCTTTCACTTTTATCTCCTAGCACTCGTTATATCAGTTCATGAATAAGTCATCTCGCCCAGAGTCTCCCTCACCTCTGCCTCCATCTCTATCTCTCAGTAAACATTTGCAAAGTGTTTATGGAAGATAAGAGGCAATCAAGGCTGCCATCCTAATAACATTTCATATCGTCTTGCTTTCCCAACCTCAACACTCTACGAGGGTGACGCTGCTGAGGATGAATGGCTAATTAAGAGAAGTTTGTTGACTGTACATCAGCTGAATGAGACAAAGATAATAATCACTTTCTGAAAGAGCACTCAGCAGGCTGTGGGCTCAATGTCACTGTCTGAAGGCTCTGTGCCATGTGTCCTTGCCCCTGTGTCAACAAGCTGTTTCTGTGTGTGTCAAAGCCTTTGCTCATAGACATATGTAGTGGATCTTTACACTCTTGATATCTACTTGCTAGGATGAAAAAAATCCTTCATCAACACCTCCAACTCTCAATGCTACAAATTGAGCTTTTATAATATATTAATATTTATCTATTTAATGTGAAAATTTCAGTGGACAGCTGATGAAACCCCAGGAGACAGACCATGACCATGTAGAGGACAAAAGCAGGGTGTCCACTCAACGCTACAAATCTAGCATTCAGCCCTGACCAACAATGTCAACAGGTGAAATGTAATCCGTACAAGATTGCGCTGGAAGGGAGATAACAGGTATGATTAGGGTGACTAGACTGAAACATCCCCAGCTGTGATGTATGAATAAATCAGCCAATCTTCCATCTTTTCTGACGAGTGATTCATTGGGGCGCTAAAGGGAAATGGCTCTTCCTAAAGGTGATAGAGTATATGGGATACAAGGGGATACACTTACTGGGGGAAACTCCCCAAAGGGTGAAACTAATCAAAGGAAATAGCCTTCTGTTGGGGTCATTCTGTGAAAGTGAAACAGCCTCCTCAGAAGTTAAACATGGCTGGAGAATTACAATAATAAGATGATACAAAGTTTCAAGAAGGAAATGGCTCCTTCTAGAGCTTAGATTTTGATGAGAAAAATGAGCATGATCCTCACCTTGTACTTTGGCTGATTGAATTCACATGCAGCAGATCAATGGTCAACATCCAGTAAGTATCATGAAGTAAAATCAGCATTAAACTGAAAAACTGGGTTATACAGCATGTAACTTCTATGGGTCACCAGAACAGAACACATTTGTTTCCGTAGTGCATTTTTGTTGCTCAACTGAATTATATCCCAAACGATAAACATACACAGCAATGTCAACTACTAACAAGCTTATGACAGCCTAGGCACTTTTATTTCAACTGTATCCTGTGAGCAGATTGAACTTACAAGTACATCTATCAGGGAAGCTATGTCCAAATTGTTAAAAGTATCTGACTTGTTCCTTCAGTAAGTTGTTAAGCAATGGAAGCTGGTTTCACTAGTTAAGCTACTGAAGCTGGCTTGCTAGTTAGTTTGCTAATTAGCTACTTAGTTTGACAGTAGTCATTTCCTCTCTTGTGGGTTAAAACGAACAATTTTGAATCAGAAATCACAAAGAGCATGAGATAGTTGATGTATTTACCATAGAGACTGTTGAGTCCATGCCATCTCGTTAGGTTGTATGAAATTACGGTACATTTTTAGAAACAACAAGGGACGTTCTAAGTAGATACCAAGGTAATAGGAAGCTCCCTTGTAAATGACGCACACCCGAAAAATGGCCTTGATAAAATTTCAGTGTTATGTGCCTCCCCCCCCTCCCCCCCAACAACAAACTCATATTTTCACCCTTGCATATGAATGGTGAAAGTTAGAAGATTTCAAATGTTTCAAAATTCAAATGTTTTTTTTTTTTTTTTTGCAAAATGTTCAGTGGATTTATACACCCTCAGAGCAAGAACATTCATCTTCCTGAACAAAGATAAAGCACTGTGTATGACTGTATGAGTCATGAAGATGAGTTGACTGAAACCATCACTCATTTTATCATTTAGAACATCTGGAGAACAGTCATCATGTCCAAAGTAGAGATTTTTTTCCCTGAGTTTGCAATGCAAGATTTTTGTACTTTCATCACTGAAAGTTCATCTGTATGTAAAGAAGAGTGCAGACTCCACTAAAGCACATGATCTCAAGGCACTCCTTCAGTTTTCTTAAGAATTACCTGTTCAGCAAGCTCATTCAAACATTATTTTGGAGGACTAATAGGTAGCTTTGCAGGCAATCTTTGGGTGTCCAATTGCCAGAGGGGTTCACTAGTGTGAGATCAAATGCAAACATACCCCAAACTGAAATCCTCTGGGTGATACCACCGCCAGTTGTGGATGGCCACAGGATGGTTTCAATACTCATATTTTGGGGCCTCCAATACACTGGGCTGTACAGTCTAAGGACGAGCCACCAAGCAACCCTGGAAGACTGAAGAATTAGAAGTTCAATGAGATTTTTAAGCAGAAAACATGGGTGTGTGGAGAAAGGCAATTTCTGTTCCATTCATTTATCATATTTCTTATGGAACAGTAAGCCTCCACCATTTTACCCTTGCAATTTCTTACAAATACAGGGGAAAAAGTTCAGAATCATGTGTGTAGCTGTCTCTTACAAAGAAAAAAGTTTTATTGTTTAGAAAAGAATGTGACTCAAATTTTTCAATCCTGTACTTTGGTAGAACATGGTAGTGGCATGTGGTTGTTATGACTTTTGTGACCATTCAAAAGATCACTCATCTACAAAAGACCAATGAAAAACAGCCTAGGCTGTGCCCCAGGTAAAGCTCCAGTTCATACAGAAGCCCGAAAAGGCTCTGACCAATGGTAATTTCAAAACTGTGATGAGTGGGATGGGTCATGACTCCAGAAACTTCCCGTCGAATGGTCAGAGTAGTCCTCCATTCTTTATAACATAGGAATTTATTCATGTCAGGTTAGGGTAGGAAATACTACCCAAATTACACAACTGACTGAAGCAATTATAATGATCGATAGAATTAGATATTGTTAAATGAAATAATTAATATGTCATTATCTTTCTTACCTTAGGAGTTATAAAGTCAGATGTATAGTTCACTGCCCAAGTGGGCTGACAGTATTGCACTCTCTCCGTTTATTCTCTTACTCTCCCTCCTCATTCTTCTTTTTTCCCTTCTCTTCTGTCATCATCTTTGATTCTGTCTGAATTATAGGTAGTTGTTTTGCGGAACCAGGTCTACCTACCATAAGGGGCACCTCAGTGTCTCCAGGGTCTGTCTGGCAGCTAAGCTCTAAGGGAATTACTACAAAAGGCACAGCAGGTCAGAGAATCTGACCATTGCTTTAGACATGACTCCTGTGAGTCACTTCTTCCCCCTACCCCCGCATCATCAGCAGACAGCCCTGCTCGTCAACACCTAGGTAACTCTCAACAGTGTTTCTCATTACACCTGCCAGCCTTCTCAGGGAATAAACAGACTAAAGGGCTAAACTTTTTGCTGCTCCATCATCAGAACGAGAAGTTCCAAACCTCTCATTTCGAATTCTCTTCAATCAAAGACAGCAGATAGCATGCTGACAACTGTAGTTTAAGTTAGGGGATGGGGGGTGTTCTGAGGTCTGTTTTTGTGATCAAGGCCTTACAGTATTACAAAGAAGCCCAACAAAATGGCTAAAAAAGGTTTCAGCAATCCACCTCTCTAATAAACAGACACAATATTTCCTTGCAACACCATGTTCCACAGGTTAAACTTATGAAAGAACACGACCGATAACCATGGCAAGATGTAACACTTCCTTCTTCTTGTTACCACCTAGCTAGGCTATTCATCTTAAGTGACCCACTTATGTCGGTACCTACCCAACAAGCAAGCAACTATCAGACCACCATCTGCAACAGCTGCTAGCATTCCAGAATTGTCACCACAGTGGTCCATAACTGTGAAGGCATATCACTGATACCTTTCCTTTTCTTTTAACAGCTGATCATCATCGTGACAGACTCATGTCAACTGTCTTCTAGCAGTACACAGTGCAAAATACTTGTGGATGAAACTCTGTCAAGGTCATATTGGTATTCCTCACAGAAATCATTCAGTCATGCAGGCAGACCCTGTTGCAGGCACAATCTGTTAACTACAAAAATACTAGCATAAGTCAGAAAAGCTAGAACACATGGCTAAATGTATGTGTATTAGTTTAGTGATGCTGCACATGGTCATAGCTAAGTGACCAGTACGAGTGGCGGTCAAATCTACAAGTCTGACAAATGACATAATTCTATAGTATAATCACATGGGCCTCACTTACTTTGAACAATGCCACTTCAACACTGTGATGTCATCAACAGTAGTGTTTCCTACCCCATGTTTCACTGTCTGAGATTTGCTAGGGAGCCCTTGGTTGCATTATCCCCTTGCCTCTGCACTTCAGAATGAAGTATGTGCTTCTGGTATCTTCTTACCCAGAAAAATCCTTTTTTGTCCATCAAGATCCATGAATAGATTATATTTTAATTGCCTTATCAATCATCATTTTTGTAACAACATATCTGTTTCTGTTTTGCGTTAATAGTATCATGACACCCGTTGCCTATTAGTATTTAATCTCAAATTTGTAATCAATTTAAAACATATGATTAACCCTTGTAATCTGGTTGGTGCACAGAGAACAGTACTTTTGTCTTTTGTATTGCAGGTTGATGAAGCTGAAAATCCTGCTTTAATGTGTGCTGAGCATTTATAGCTTGAAGTAAATTAGGCAGTTTTATCAGAACACTGTGAGTAATAAAAATATATTTCAAGAACTGGGACTCTTATTAATAAAACACAGAGCGAGAGAGAGAGAGAGAGAGAGAGAGAGAGAGAGAGAGAGAGTGAGAGCGAGAGAGAGAGACAGAGAAAGAGAGAGAAGGGTAGTGCTTTCATGTCTTTTAATACAATTTTGACTCCCAAATCATCACTTTTACATTTGCATAGCCCCACACCAAATTGAGCCTCATCCAGCAGAAAAAAACAATGGAATTAAAAACAGGAAACCACTGCACTGCTGTTGTTTATGGTTGCATTAAAAAGTAATCAAACATTAAATGAGTCATTTCTCCAGCTTTAACTCTGGCTGCGGAACTAAGGGTTTAATTTGCTGGGTGACGGGTTTCCCTTGAGGGTCTTCTCTGCTCCCACAGTTTCATTAAATCCCACAGCCTGTGTGGATCTACACGATTTCTGAGTGCAGAGCACATTTATAATGTCTGCGCTACAAACTACATCTGAACACACAAGTGCATCCCAGTGTAAATACAGCTTAATCGTGCAAAAAACTCCAACTGACCAGAACAGAGGTTCCCTGAGGATATGGTCATGGATAAACCCACCAAGCAATTCTGTTTTTGTTAACCCCTCCAAACTGTGAAGCAACTAACCTTCAGTATGTTTCACAATGGAGATGCATTATGTCTATGCCATCAGAGGAGCACAAAGTCAACATAATTATACTCACTTCCTGAACATGCAGGTGCCCAGCTAGCTAGAAGAGGGAGGCAGTTTAGGGGAGAGCAATGGGCCTTATGGGTTTGAATGTCTTGTCCCCTATATTTCTAAAAAAAAAGGCTAAAATTATTCTTGTCCCTTTAGGACTTTGGATAATAGGCAGTAATTGCACAGGAACACAAAGCTGGACCATTGAATATGTGCCTTTACTCCGTGCCATCAAACAACATAATCCATTAATTTATACTCTCAAACAATGAAGTTTCTGTCAGTCAGCTGGCTCCTACTACACCAATGGTTATAACATAGCTGATATTATATAAGCAGGGACATATTTATTCAAATTAACAAGTAAGGGTAAGTTCCCTGCTTAAACAAAGAACATTAGGGGAAGTGCCCACTTTCATTTTATTTTGCAATTTAAAAAAATTAAAGAGTGTCTTGTAAATTTAAAGCATTTCATTCAATCAACAAACATGTTCATTATATACCCCTTTTTGTTTGGAGCCAATATGATATTTCTTTATCAAACTGTGGGTTGACATATGGTGGCACTGCATTGGAGTTGAGGAAGAGACACTTCAAAACTTTGCACAAGTCAAAAGTTGGAGACTGCAGAGAACCACATTTTATCATGATTTGCTGAAGAAAATTGGATAAGTTGTCTGAATTTTTGGAAATTTAAGAGATTATTGAGCCAAATTTAGGTGATGATGATATGTTTACCCTCTATTTTTTTAGTCATATTAGTTGGCTTTTTTAGGGTAGCAGCTGTATCGCATACACATGCTAATATGGTCGCCTTGTAGTTTATGCTAGTAATAATAATTTTGTTTAATTTTTTTTTTTCTGGGTGGGCCTACAAGGAACAACACTGCAAAAAATGCATGTCATTGTCAACTTTAAAAATAGTTAATAAATAACCATAAATAAATTCATGTTTGAATTGATGGAAACATGATTTTAAATTGTGAATTAGATTACATGTTTTTTAAATATTACAATTAGATTAAATGTCAATTAGATTACACCACATCCTTGACTGTAGTAATTCAATTTTTTAGAAAGTTTTTATTCCATTACATACAACTGTTCCTTTTAAGCCCACCTGATGTGAATGAAGAGTTGAGCAACTTTGTTTAGGCCTAATATGTTTAGTTTAGGGAAGAGAAATGAGTGGGGAAAGAAAAAAATTACAGAGGTTCTTAAAGTATGGCAGAGGCCTGCAAGGAATACAGGGAGAGGACCAAGTACAGATTACAGACTGGACCTGGGGCTGGTGCCCAGGAGCCTCTGACCATTAGGGGCCTCAGGGGGCCTTGGACCACAAGAGTAACCTCATACTGATACTAACTGGCATATCATTTTTACACTCTTGTAGTTGCTTGTATAGCAATAAAGTTTGTAATTAAAGCTTTTAAAAACTGTTTCTTGTATTTTATATCACTAAAATGACTTCCTGGGCTTATTAGGAACACAGGTGAGACACATATCCCCTTTAGGCCCAGTCCAGACTTTTAAGATTTTTCACAAAATATCTTCATTTAACAATAATATCAAGAAAAAATGTTTGTTATTTAAGATGAGAGAATAATCTTCCACCATGTTATTGTTATTGTTTCCCTCCTAAAAAGCTTGCCAGTTCATATGAAAGTATAATAGTTTAGATTTTGGTGGGCTTCATTGGGGTACTTCCCCTAATTTACTAAAAGGAATTAAAACTCTCTTTAATCATCTCCCCTATCATTGGCTAGAAGGTACAAAATCAAATGAAAATCCCAACAAAATACTTTGCATGGCAGAAGAGGTTCACTTAAGTTGATATGAACCAGATTTATCTTATACAAGGGGAGGGCATAGTCCAGTGAATATTATTTGGCGATTCAGTTTAAGAGAGGAAAAGAAACTTATTCCACTCTTGAACATACAATACCTGAAGAATTCATAGCACTTTCACACTTACTCCATTGATTTACTGTAATATTTCTGCATGATTTTTTTTTTCATTCGTTCATGATTCATGCTGTTTGTTGTTTTATGTAAAGAGCCACAGCTTCAACTCCTGCACAAAAGCTAATCATGTCACTCAGATAAACCACTGCTCTTATTATCTTAAAATGTCAATGGAGTTTAAGTCAAAGAGCAAAAAATATGTATGTGGTTGGACTCATCCCAAACAAATGCATTTGAATTAACACAACATAAAAATATATTTTTAATCAAATATTCCATTTACAGATTCAGGGATGGAATTGTTTCATAAATATAAATCAATTCTAATATCAATCCAACCCCACCCCCTTCCCCTCATTTCTAGATTCAATACTTCCACTCATCTGAAGGACAAATCACACACAAACACACCACTACATACACAGGCACATCCAACCTGTATGCGCACACAAATGTATCCATACACACAAACATAAACATAAACTGAGATACAAATGCTGGCAGGGAACATTTGCTAGGCACTCAAACTCCAATCAATGTCAAACATGAAGGGGAAATTGCTCTTCAAGATGAACAGGACTCCTCAAAGACAACTCCCTCTGCCATGTCTCACAAATTGGGCTCGTTGGAGCTAACAGGTGCAGCACACTGAGGGCTCTTTCAGAGCCTCCTCGCTTAGCCACTGCTAATGAGAAATAAGAGTAATGAATAAATCACTTTTGATGCTGTTCATCAAAATGGATTAATAGCAATTCTTAGACATTGGTAAAATTGTGACATCTGCTTTTCCACACACCTAGTGACAAAAAAGCCCCACAAAACCAATTTAACAATTGACATCAAATTATTTTCCCACCTGTCATTCCAAAGTGACAATAAATTGAACAGAAGAAAGCATAGCGTCTGTCATCTGACAGCATATATCTAGGAATCTCATCAGAATAAGGGGCTTTTCATATACTTTCCTTGGGCACATTTCACATCCATGCTTTTGATGTAACGCAGGCTTTCCGAAGCCTGGAGAAGAGACGGAATCAATACATCTTTTCAGTGCATCTCCCTGATTTATTGTGCATCAGACACTATGAATCTGCTCACAAATAAAGGCTCATACAAGGCAAAGCCCTACCGCGCTCATAAATAATGGAGCTGGGCATAAATATGCAAATCTGAGTATTAGCCTAGTTATGCCCCATACTGTAAGTTACAGTGACTTATCTATTATGTATGAGCCTATGAGAAAGAAGAAAGAGTCTCTACCAGCCAAGTGTTGAGACTGACTTTACTGTCAGCCTGAGCAACATTAAGGGGGAAAGGGGGGTAACAGGGGACAGAGCTCTACAATGCAAGCACTACAATAATGAATAAGATCTCCAGAGGATGACTGCATTAGCTGTGGTTCGTCCACTTGCAGTTAAAAATAAAAAATAAAACAAATAAATGAATAATGGGATTAGGTGTTCTCTAAATTATAACCCATAAAAGGGAAAATACAGCGCTCAATCAATGCTGCAACACATTCACAGCACTAAGAGCATGCTGAGACAAGGCCGATTGAGGTCAAGGAACCGGAGGGGAAACCGGTTTAAAGCAAAGCATTATTTTTTTATTCAAACCAAGAATGTCATAAATGACATTCAATGAGCCCATTTCTTTCAGAATTCCACAGTAGGGCGAAAGAAGGAAATTTGTTTTCCTCCGCAGTCACTGAAGTTAAGAATGGGTAAACTGATCTTTTAACAGTTGCAAGGCGTGGAAATAGAAAATATCCTCACACCATAGCAACTGCCGTTAAACATCCCACTTCCCATTCAGTGTTATGCATCTCATCTGTGTCTGTTTACAGTTTACACCATCCATTAGAAGCAATTCCTGACAATAATGAACACAGAGGAAGGGAATATTAATTAACTTTGATATTAGGGCATGGTGATTGAATCTGACATGCATTAGGCTGAAAATACTGTCACTTTAATGATGGCTTACCCACCTCCTGAGGGGCTCTCGGAGCTTGTCTCTTCCCAGAAACTAGAGAAATTTACATCCTTAAAATGTGCCATTGTCTCTGCAGACTTTTTTAATTCTGATAACACAATCTCATAAAATATTAATGTCTCATGTTGCATTTATTAGAAATGGTAAGGGGAACAAAAATCTAGTGGAAAAGAAACATCTGAAATGATCCTCTGATAAAAGGAGAGAAAAACAAACAGGCTTATAAAATATCTTTTATATTGACAATTTTGAAAGTAGAAACATTCTGGGTTACTACATAGAAAACAACAAGATTTCTCTGATGTATTAAACTCCCTTTTGTGAGTTCAAAACAAAATACACCAATTGGCTGATGAGGAGCCAACATCTTGGCCCAGTCTGTGTAATTTGCTTGGATAAAGACATCCACTAATAACAGGCTAGAAATGCAAAGGACATTTCAGCTTTGTCAAAGCAATGATTTCCACCCCTGCAAAATGGAATATCCAGCTGATTTTGTTGCATGCAAACTTGTCCTTTGACCTGAAGTCTTCACTCACTCAAAAACAATACAGATGAGGTTCTGTAGTTTTGCACCCAGCTCCAAATGACTTCCAAACCATTCATAGAAATCAGTGTAGTATGAAAATACAGACCATTAAACTCACCTGTCCCCATCCCTGTCGCACCCTCCCCTTCTCTGCTTATTGTCTACTGTACATCTAAAACTGTACTGGGGAGGGGGTGTGTCCTCAAAAGTCACCCCCACCCACAATGCACCAAACATCAAACAAAAACAACACAGACAAAAATCTATTAACACTCCCAAGTTAGACCTGCCACACTGCCCCCTTGTAATTACTCACTGTGTGTTTATTTGTGTGTGTAAACATGCACATGCCCATGACTGTGTGAGCATGTGTCTCTTCTCTGTATAAGAATGTCTGTGATAATGAGTGCCTCTCTCCATTGCTGTGGAAAATCAATCTTTGAATGAGTGTATATGGCCCACTTTCCAAACGTACTTTTTGGGGAATACATACTTTAAATGCCCAGGGTTATTTCTGGGGGGAAAAGTCAACTAAAAATAACCACAAATTTTGTTTTCTGAACTTGATACGAAGTTTCAAAAGAGGACATCTACAAAGATACACTGAAATGGATATGAAGAGAATTATTAAAGAACTATGAAATGCTGGCAGAAATGTATAGTTTGGGGTTAGCTCAACATACATTATGTGGACCTACACAAAGGTTACAAACTGATGGACTTATAAATGTACTCTACGTTTCATAAATGTACACCCACATTCCTTAAGGTAATGTGAAGCATATACAGCTGGGGGGAGAAAAACTAGTTGGGGAAATAGTGGGGGAAAAACTGTTGACATGAGACCGTACAGCTCATCTTCTCGTGATGGTGGTCATTCTAATCATGTTCGCTTTCACATGTTTTGCACAAAGTTTAACGACCACATCTGCTTATGCCAAAGCGTCGACATGTAAGATTCAAAAATAGATCAATGCTGTACTTTCAGAAATATACTCGATGGCGGATCCATCCGCGTAAAAGACATTTATGAGAGGGTAATCACACACCGCTCCAGAAACCGTTGAGCCAGCGCAGTAATTGTTCTTACTATGTTGTGTGTATTTAGGTAAAGATTTTATGTGGACAGCAATCCGCTCCCGCCGCTCCATGCACGGCAGGGACCACTGACCGAGACTGACGTGAAGTGCCTCGCCAGATTAAACTACGGTGTTTCGGAAACCCACTCTTTGAAACCCTGCTTATTTCGCAGATGAAATATTCCAATTTCAGAGCAAGTACAAGATGTATGCTTTAAAGTTCAATCCCATTTTTTAAAAAGGCAAAGATGGTTATATTTCATGTTCAGCCAACAATCAGTCAATCGCTCCAATGATGGTCTTCCCTGTCTAAGTAACTTCGAGCAATTCAGTATTTTGAGATAGCGACCTTTGTCCTTCCAAGGATTTTTCAATTAATGTAGCCTTATTTGCTTAGTTTAATGTAATCAAGAACTTAATCGACCAAGGTGTCAGATAAACCAAGAGACTGAATTAGCGCATGCCTTGCTATGACACAACATATGCATTTTGAGTTGGATATCGTTTTATTAATTTTCTGAGGAAAACATTTACTACCAAATTAAATCCAGCCTCTACTGTTGAACACATATCTATTGTTTTTATTGGAAAGGAGACAGTTGTCTTGGTAAAACAAAAATTAAAGCTCTTGGTTCTTCTAAAATACCCATGTGTCAGCATTTCGATTTAAATTTAATTAACATGGTTGCCTTGTCCTTTTTGAATTACGCAATGGAGAAATAATTGCGTGCACTCTGATCAAAGGCGTTTAAAGATAAAATGCAGTTACCTTTTTTGAAGTGAGAAAAAGCGATACAATCTAGGGAGGTCATCGTTTTCTATTTAGTTGCGCCGTAGATGGATCGGGGACTTCACTTTTAAGCCCAGCCAGCTCGATGTGATAAAACTGCTGTCTTTGCTCAGCCGTCGTCTCTCCAGCAAAAACGCATCACCAGACTCAGTTCCTCTCATCACTTATTAATTCGGTCAGCTGGAAACGGAGGGAAAGAGTCCCTCGTTTTCTTCAACAAGAGTGCTTGGTTTGACTCCCGTCCTTCTGCTGATGCTCGGCTGGAAAAGCTCACGGTCTGGTTGTGCGAGACGATTTCTGCCCCTCGCAGCTGCTACTGGCAGAGCAATAGGAGGACTTCTGTCAGGTGACCCAGGTAAATATAAATTGGCGTGATGCAAGGTTCAGCTCTTTTCCCAGCTCTTTCTCAGACAATTAAATGATATAACTCAATATGTTTGTCATGTATGTAGCAATGAACCAGTTTATATTAATGTGTTTTACCAATAATAATAATGATAAGAAGTTTTACGTTTACACATACGTTTTAACTGTAATATGATTGTTCAGATGAAGAAGGTAACTGCTGAAATATTCTATGTTCATTCAGAGCAACACTGAAAATGACTGTCAACTAAAATCACTTGTACATTTCGGGCTTATCTAAATTCATGTTCAGTAGCTTCATTGAAACACAGTTTATGGCATAGTTGTGGCCCACTTATGAAAGAGGTTGGGTTTCATGGTTTAATTGACTGTAGGCGTGTTTTGGGTGTTAACACACAATAAGCCGACTAAAGTGTCAGTCCCTACCCTACGCTTCCATTTTTTGTGCCTTGGCATATTGTCATTTTTACATAAATGTCTATGTAGGTCCATGCAGAAATGGAAACAGCAAAAAATAATTCAGTTTTGCTAGAGTGAGGCACAATATAGTTTTTAGAATTTTCTGGATTCCCAAGCACTGCATCCAATAGCAATAAGAAAATGTATCTGCCATACAATGTATGAGTGTACTCCATTGTATGCTATGACATTCAGAATGCGTCTATACAACTGTGAATTTACTAAAGCCTTCCATGTTAAGCACCTTGCTCAAGGATACAACAGCAGGGCCCTCCCAGGGAACTGAGCCCACCACCTCCCAGCTTCCAAACCATTATACTACTTTGTGACCAGTTAAGTTGCAAAATAAAGCTAATTCAAAATGGTCCATACAAAATATGTGATGAGGTGTTATTGAAAGCTGGGTTGAGGCCTAAATGAATTACTCTACCTTGTCCATGAAGACACACCAGAGGTGAGGAAATATGGAGCTTAATGTCTTACCGTGGTGAAATGTCCCTTTAAAGGCTTTCTCAGAGGTGCAAGTACGTCTTCAAAGAGATGATATTTCTGCACTGGCTGAGATGCCCTTGCATTGTGGTAATCTGTGACATTTGTTAACTGATGAGGGTATAGCAGTGTCCCACTGGACCACAAATTCATGTTTGGGCCTTTGTTTCTCTCTGCACAATAAGAAAATTTCCTGACTGTAATAAACAGGATAATAAAATGATAATAAAAACTCATGGCTCCTAGACAAAGTTACAACTCCACCCCAAACTTGTATAGCTGAACAATTTGAAAATGGCATATCTTTAATTGGCACATATTTAACTGGAACAACTACTGAAAATAGCATATCTAACATTGGCAAATTTTTTGACTGCATTTTTTTTGACTGCTTGTAAATTCTGTACAGCTCATGGTAGAGAGGCATCAGTCATGGTGCAAGTACAGACAGCATTTTAAAGGGATTGGGAGATGACACCTAGCCTACCTAGGGCACAGCTACCTGCATTAAAGCATGAAGCTGAACCTCTTTTACACATGAACCACAGCTGCACTCCCAGCATACTGCCATGTACGCAGAAAAAGTGAGTTTGGGCACATCCTAAACTCACTTATGCTACATGCCCTATGCAGTGTGCCAATATATACATTAGAATATAGCTATCAGAATATTAACTTATCCTCTTTGCACTGAAAAGTAAAAGAGCAATAAACCAGCAATGTTCCTGACCATAACTCATATTAACACAATTCCACCCAAATGGACACAAGGTCATTTACATTTTTAGAACATTTGTAATTAAGGAAAAAATGGAAACTGCATTAGTGTGAAACTAGTAGATCTAGTGGCATGGCTACTTTTATGCAGCATCTTCTCTCTCAATGTAAGATGCTTCCTTTAATGGCTATAAAGCCATATCCTTTATCTGCTCAAGGCTAACAGCATGGCACTGCATGCTGGGAACCTGATGTGTTCACAGGACATGGCAAATGTAAATCATTTAAAGGTAATTGTTTTTGTGTGCTTGAGCAAGGTACTATTGTATCATCATCTGTCAGCATGCCAGATAAGGTGTAGCTATTTTCAAGTACAAAAAAGATATGCCACAATATGTTTAGTTGTTTGTAAGAAAGCCACACAATAAACAATACAGTAAATAAATAAAACTATACACCATCCACCAAGTTACATAAAACCATGCAATTTAACAAAGAAACAGCAAACAGTAAGAAATACCAGTGCTGTGCTGACCTATGGGACAAACAGCCACCTTTTCTTAGGGGTAGAGTCCCTTAAACCAGTTCGACACAGACACTCAGGGGTACCCCATCAATTATTGGACACTTACATCTCACACACACACAAAGGAAACTCAAAAGAGAGGAGGGGAGCACATGACTGTAGATCAAGTGATCAAATAAATGCAGATAAATATCCCTACACTGCAGGTAAAGTTAGGTGTAGCTGTATTTAGGTATGATTAACCTGTTTATTTGTTTATTTAATTGACAGGTGCAGTTTACTACTGTGATTAGCATGTTCGTCGAATGTTTGAATAATTGTGTTTGTGGTGAATGGAAATTTTGAACAACCAATGTGACAGAAATTTTTTGTAAGTAAAATTTGAAAGAAGTCTTGTTTAGACTGATTGCTTTATTGGAGGCATTGTGACATGTGTAGAGAAAAGCCGGTGGGGCCATGGAACCCAGACCCCACACTATTGCCAAGCAGCATGCTCTGGAGAGCAATGGAGAACAGGCAGAACCCTTGGATCGGACACACAGGGTCAGGTACTGCAGAAGCCACAACACTCCTTTGCATTGAGCCTTAGAGGCCTGACCCATAACACAAAACTTTTGTTATCTCTCATTTTACTGTCAGGAAACATAATGGGGAAAGTTGTTCTTATATATTCTTAGAATATATTAATTATATTTTAATATTAATCCAAATACATACTGTCAAATTCTCAAAAACATTTCAGGTATGTAACCCTTTATGGTAAATTCAGCTGATGGTCATTATTTGGTAGTAACTTCCATAACTTTTGGGGAAACAGCCATTTATAGCTCTTACTTTCCACTGACTTGTTTTTGTGTTTCCTCTGTCTCTGTTCCTCTATTGTCTTTTTTTCTTCTGCTGTCATCTTTGCTATGGAAGGTAGGATTCTGACATGCCACAGACTTGCCTGTGATCACAGACTGACTGTTCTTTGCTCTCTCTAATTGGTGTTTGTTTTTCAAGGGGAAAAGACGGTTTTTTTCACATTTGCAATCAGTTGAATGATCTGTTATAATTCTAGCAGAGAGCATGATGAGAACTAAAGCAATTTTTAGGAGAAGCATATACATGCCCATCAGAAAGACATACATTTCAGTGACTTTAATCACTGTATAATAACATTACTATTTAATTTTTTGGGGGTGCAATGCTTAATTTCTGATGGAGCTAACAAATACATGTTTTGGGTTCCTAAGCATTCATGAAAATAAAACTATATTAATGTAATTAAAGCTGTTTTACTTAATTAAAGGGATTTTTTATAAGTAAAATTAATTAATTAAGTAAACTTTTTACTACCTTGAAAATGTATAATAATAACAATAATAATAATAATAATAATATTAAGATAACGATTGAGGGTAATCATTATCCAATGCATGGCTTCCCATAGTGTCAGATAGAAAGCACACATGAAGTAGAGCCTGTCTATGGGATCAGTTTGATCAAAGACAAAAATATATATATCATTAAATTGCAGTACTAGTAAAAAAAGAGAAACTCAAAAGGTGGGGCAATTCTTACCTGTGGTTCATACTCTGGACAGCACTCAATGGGTAATATTTTCACTGCAGGTATCATGTCATTCATTCTAAATGTGCAGTGCACATGTGGATGATAAGGGTACATGGTCTCGCAAACCACTTCTTCATTGCTGCACATAAGACAAAGAGAGAAAGGGGCAAAAGAGGTACACATAAAGAGAGTAGAGCAAGAGAGAGAGAGAGAGAAACCACCAGTCAGTCTGTTTAATGAATGTAGAGTATTTCATGGTTTTCAACTAGCCGAGCAATCGCACCAAGGAACAAAGAGAGGGCATTCCAGGGCCACATCTATATTTTAGCAGCTCTGAACAGTTGAAGGGGAGGGGGAAGTCAGACACACTTGATTTGTGAAAAATGCATGTTGTTTGCAAAAGTAAACTCCATGCATGCTCTTCTCTAACTATGAATGAGTCTGTGAGGGGGCAATCTTTTGTACAAAATGGATCTTTGACATCCCATATACGTTTATTCAGAACACAGTGTCATAGTACAGAAGTGGTAAGTGATTTTTGAGAGGGTGCATTCTTGAAGAGGAACTTCTTTACACAAATGATTGAATTCCCAATTAAAAATAAGCATGTGAATGCTAAAAAAATACAATTTTGGTGAGATTCTGTCAGTCTGTGCTTACCTCCATAGAAACTAGTCATATGTATTCTGTATTTAAGCCTAGCTGCTACAAATACAGTAGCAGTTACTAGCTAGGGGTTCATGTGGCCATATTGTGTGTGTTTGAAAGGTTCTTTAGTTCAATCAAAAACAGGCAAGTAAAGGACTTTTAACTGAAAATGTATTGTTTGCATTAGAGTCATCATGTATCATCTAAAGAAAGAAAACAAATACTAGTGTGGCCATTAACAAGCCCCATGTAAAAATATATAATATGTACATATATTTTATCTATATATTGAATATGATAAAACTGAGTAAGAACCTGTAGTAAAAGGTGACATATGATTTCCTGAATTTGGCTGGGCCACAATGAGATAGACTGTGTTCCATCACCATGACACAGTGATGAATATGAATATATAACACAATAAGGAAACCTACAGTCATCATATCTGATAATAAAAACGTAAGCAGATGGCACTCTGTGGCTGCAGGGATTGACTTGGGGCAATCAGTGCTGGGAAAGCAGGTGAGGGAGCCCCACAGGACATCACTGTATATCCCTTACTGTGGGGAACCGCTGCATCAGCGCTAGCTCAACTGCTGTTTGATTTTATGTAAGTGTAAATCTGAGAAGACATTAATATCCACTCTGTTGCTATAAAGTCTGATGAGAGGAGAGACTGTTCATGTTTCAAAAGTTCATTTTATGTGTGTGTGTGTGTGTGTGTGTGTGTGAGTGTGTGTGTGTGAGTGGAGCAGACCTCTCTGAAATATGAGTCCAATTAAAAGTCAATTAAAAATGGATGGCATGGGTTACCATCGTTAACTTTTATCTTACAGTCCTTCCAAATAATGGTTTGCAGTTTATGTTTATTTAATGCCTTACATTTGGAGTTCAAAGTAGAACTTGGACTTACAGCAGAGGGAGCTTTTATTCTCCCCCAAGCTGTAAATAAAAATGTACAACTAAGACACATCTGAGATTCTACAGAAATGCCTCTCTGATCCCAAAGAGATGGTACTATAGCAGGTCACAGAATTCCCACACATCTGATTACTCCTTACTTGTAGACATTTTAATTAGATTTTTAAAAATCAAGGTAAAGCTTTTATATTTCAGTCCATGTTCTGCTCTAATTTAATATATGTTTATATGGTGCTCTGGATTAGTATTCAGTTCTCTTTGGACAACAGCCATAATACATGTTCATGCACCTGCTTGGCAAAGTTCCTCATCACTCAGTGCAATCACTACACAATGTATTAGCCTTTAAGGGATGAACATGATGGAAGACCAGCATATATGTTACTGAAAAGAGCATGCTGCACTTCAGCTCAACAGAAATTTCAAGGAAAATCCAAATGGCAAAACTAACTTTCATCCAAAGTACAATATTTCCCAAATGCACATGAGCAGAGAGTGATAGCTGTTGCTGGTGGAGCTTTTTTTAAACCCATGATGGATTACTCATGGTCCAGTTCCATTCTGGAGGAGTCTGTGCGCATGTGTCAGGAAGTCACAGGCATGCTGCCTTTTGTGGGGGTTAACGAATGGGTTGCCATGGCAGCAGGCTGCTGGTCCCATCATCCCCCATCACTTGTATGTTTTAATGTCGTCTTGTGTGTTGAGTAGGTTTGAGAGGTGCACCCTGGCCGTCATCCATGACCCCCAGCCCCCATCCCCCCACCCAGTGCTTTATATGCACACTCTAGGAAAAAAAGGTTCCGAAAGAGTTCTTCGCTTGTCCTGCTGGAGAAACCCTTAAACGTTCTTCTTTGATATGGATTTCACTCATGGGTTCTTTTTAGAACCTTATTCTGAGGGTTATATAAAGAACCCCTTAAAGATATCTGTATCTAAGATGAACCTTTAAGGGTTCCCCCAGCAGGACAAATGAAAAACCTTTAAATGTGCTAAAAAGCTATTTTACGTTCTCAGAGTGCATTTACTGGAGGAAGGATCCTAATGTGTCCTGCTCTGGTTCACAGATGCACTGTTAACACAATGCAGTCATTCCTGCTGCTTCCTCTTTGAAAAATAACCCTCACTAAATGGAGGACTGAGTTCAGAGCCATTACATTCTATAGGGATTCAAAAAACAGAACACATATAAACCCTGAGAGGAAATCCGTCTCATTTAGGAACCGTCTATAATTAGACCACAGACAAAATGGAAAATTTGAATCTTATTTTCCCTTAGCCTTTTCTCTAAAGGTATGTACTCTACTGTAAAGGAAAAGGTAAATCACACAAAATTTACCTTTGAGCAAAATCCTTCCCAAGTGCATGAGCAGGCTGTGGCCAACATCATTGTGGTTATTAAATGTTTAACTTCAAAAGGTTATCTCAGTGTGAGAGGTGAAATGCAGTGATTTTATTCCAAGTTGCCACTGTGGTCCACTATAGGTCAATGTGGAATACTTAATGGAAATATTCTGATAACTTTCATCTTATCTGTGGATAATTTAGATAATAGTGTAGCATAGAGGTCAAAAAGCAGGATTGGATTAGTAACAGATCCTCTGTCCTGCCCTGACTGGCAGGCAGAAGTCAAAAGCTTAGGCAGGAGCTTATAATCATGACTTTAAAAAATTAAATAAATGTGAAATCCCAAAGCCATTTGGTGAACTTAGTCTCTTTATATAGTGACTATTATTCTGACATAGTTTGCTAAGCACAGCTTGAGCTACCCCTGTCATGCCCCCTGCCCAGCCCTGTGATACACTGGAACCATCACACAATCATATTTATCTTAAGGCAATCAGCAGACACTCTGATCGAGAGCAACCACAAAAAGTGCACACCAAGCAGAGACAACACCAACCGAGAAGTGCCACCAACAACAAAAAATGTTCTCACATTACCATACAGCATGGCTTCCAGAGAAAGTAGGATAATGTGACATCAAGATGGAAAACAATTTTGGGGCTTTTCAATTTTCATATTTAAGGGTGCTAATTGAATCAATTCATAAATCCAATATTTAAAGTGCAATAATTGAGAATCTGCTCATTGTAGTGACATGCTTTGTGCAGCAGCATTGTAGGAACAGAGTGTCCCTTTGTAAAAAAAAAAAAAAAGTATGCCTTATCAAATTTGCCCCTCTGAACAGGTCACCCAAAATGACCATCTCCACATGGTTGAGTTTGACTGTAGGGGGTGCTGGGGATAAAATATACCTGATGAGAGGTTTTCCCCTGTAGGGTTCAGACCAGAGACGGCAACACATAGACACAGAGACTCACGACAACTTTTTGGAATTCCAATACCTATTTATTAACGTCCGGACGGGAAGAGTATGCTTATCATACAACTTCGAAATACATATTCTCAGCCAGCTGTTTATATAGGGAAAGTTGCGCCCAGATGGTTTCCGTCATATATACCTTCATACATGAGTTTTATCCTCTCAGCACATTCTCTCGCCAGAGCCAACTTTGCACCCATGTTTCTCTATCATTTCCTCCTTGTTGTCTCCAACAACTCCCTCTTAAGAAAACATGTCAGGCCTATGAATAACATGATGTACTTATCAAAAATTCCATACATTACTGACTTTAGGATCCTAAGGAACAGAAGGTAATGTGCACATAAGGCTATATTCAGTTAATATCCATCACCCCCCAGTAGTTGGGTCCTCCTCAGAAATTCTAACATGCTCCTAAAATAACAGGCCAGATGATCACTGATGACAGACACCCTTCTGACATTTGTGTAAGCCTTGTGTCAAGGGAGGCGAAATCACTATGGACATAATCACCTTACGTTTTCAGTGAAATTATTTGATATCTCATTACGTAAAATCGCCCACACTGAATCTGCCTCTCTGAATATGACTTGTTTTTACACTTAACCATTACCTTAAGGACACGCTGTCTCCTCAGCATCACACCACTTTGTTATACGGTGTGCATTTATACAGGTGTTCTGAGATAATCCATGTGATTGTTTGGCTTTGCTTCTTTATAGCCTTGGCTGGTTGACTTGTATTACTCACCACTTGATTTTATCTATAAATTGAATGTTGATTGAATCCAGACCTTAAACTCTGTTGAAAAACAGGTTAGAAATTTTGCTGTACTGAATTTTATGTTCTGAAAAATTGCATAGTTGGCAAAACAAGTTGCTTGTATTCCTGAGGCGAGTGCAATTAGTGGATGTTTTTCTACTGAAGATTCATAATTTAATCCCACAGCAGCAATAGCACCAGCAGCTTTATGTGTGTTTCACACAACCTGGAAACATGTTCATCTGTGAAAGTAAGCATGCTGTAGCACCACAATAAGGCCGGAGGCTGACACCATGATTCTACAGCTTCATTTCCTCCTTCTTCTACTTTAAAATATATTTATGGAAAATAAGTCCATATTTTGTGCAAACACTACTCCCACTCATTCAATCCTAGCTTCATGTATTCACATATCATTTGACTTTGTGAAATGCAGTTGCCTACCTAATGCATTGCCCTGCCACACTGCCCATATTTTGAAATGTTTGACGAAACCATGTAAGGATAAGCGTAAACTGCACCCAACTGGAGTTTAAACTGTATCATTGACCTTTAGCTCTGGTGCTTTCACTGTAATGCATACAAGGATGATGTGCTGGTTAATTCCAACAGAAACTTTATGATGCCTATATTACATAAAATGCCTATTATGTCTAATCACACCAGATTTACAATCACATTTATGCCATAGGAAGTAATAAACTGCATGCTATGATAAATTACCAAGATCCCAGAATGTGTGATTCAATTACTATAACAAATAATCATTTTGAGACCTTCCTTTAGTTTTTGCGAGATATGATTGTAATAAACACTGACACTTTAGAACACTACTTATTCAATAATGAATGCTGCAATTCTTTAACAAATGTGATAAATCTGTAATCTAAATATAAGAAGCATCTAAGTACATGTGAAAATGTATACAATACTGCTCTGCTATTGTTATGGTTTTTTGTCAAAGGTTTAAATTAATACCAAAAGATACCAAAGTAAATAATTATCCCTTTTGCTGATCCCCCACACTTATGATGATGATGATGATGTTGATGATGATGATGATGATTATTATTGTTATTATTATTATCATTATCATTATCAGTATCTTCACTCTGACTTCAGGAGGTACTGTGCTTTTCTCAAATTACGGTTGTTGTTTGCAGTGATTAACAAAAGCAATGGCATACAAATGCATGCTTGTGGAATTGATGCTAAATTTGTACCAGGAACTATCGATCAGTGAAGGTGCTAAGCACGTATACAAACACAAACCACACGTTTGTTAGTCACACACACACACACACACAGACACATAAACAGACAAACACACACACACAGACACACACATACTCACACATACTAGATCCTGTTATGTTCCAAAAGGTACATACCGCAAAAGAGCATTTTGTTGGAATGGAGTGATTCGAGTGGGATTCTTGGGAGAGCTAGCCTTGCTCAAGCCTCAAGCTCAGGATTACTGAAAGAATCATCACCAGGATTTATGGGAAATGTGGAAGCACTCCAAATGCTCCCTCTTAAAACCCTCATGAACAATTTACACACTGACAAGCAGTGAGAGGAAGACGCTCCGGCAGTCGATCTGTTAGAGCAGCATCACGTTTCTATTTGCCCAGAAATTAGTCTTAGGAAACTAGGTCACCGTCTATGATAAGGGAGTGAGAGCTAAGCTCCTTACATAGGTAAAGCAAAATTAGAGAAAATACAATACACACTGAAGAAAATCCAAACAGGCAAGCATATGCAAGGGAAGGCATTTTCCTGCTTTCACCCAGACCAAGGCTAAACCAGCAACATATGTTGTTTTCAGTTTTGCTCTGCTTTTCTTTACGCATCATATGCTTTTAATGGAGATATAATTTAATTGACTGGTAAACAAGCAGGTGTAGCGCAGCATAATTGCTGCATTTAAATTTAGCAACTGTTAATTACATTTTTTTATTCAACCCTCCCCCCCACCTCCAGTCCATACTAATTCAGTGTTAATTTATGCACCTGTTGTCTAATGGCTGATAAAAACTAATGAGTTATGACCCCCATAAAATATTTCAGTATTGATGTGAAACCTGGCTCAGGGGTTTCAGCCCTCCTGTCATTTGGGAGCACCACAGTGAGTAAATTCATCACAAAACGGGGAACAGAAACAAAGATGGTAGGATTCTCTTCCTCTCTAAAACATATTAGTTTCCACTGTTTCTATAATTAGTATATCATTATTCATTGTTTAATCTACTGTTATTTAATCAGGTGCACCTAATTCCCAGTGATGACCTGGAGAACAGTCTGAACAGTCTGATATGAGAGTGTGATTACGTGACCATAAATACAGGGATGGGCAAGGATGGATGTATCAACGTCTGCTATCTCTGTGCTTAATTATTTGATGAGACCAATCATGTCTGTGATCTGATATGTTGGCTATATTGCTTGGTAAGCTCATGAAAGGCAATTAAAGACTGGTATTTTGTCCCTATATGAAACATTTTACTGTGATAATTTTTGCTGTAATAAAAAGTTTGATTTATTATTTGCGTCATCTCATGCCCTCATGTGAAAATGTAAATATACCACGATCCCAGGGTTAAAATCCTTTTTCATGGGATCTTTGAGCTAAATTGAACCAGGACCTCAATAAGTAGCAGCTGCCTTTATAAATACAATTTTAGCTTTGGGTGGGAGCATGGCTGGGGGAGGGGGTGCACAACTAATATGGTGCTATATCAAGAATCATTCTCACTGGGTTTGATAAAAAAAAACAGCACATTGGAGAAGTAAACTGTGTTCTCATGCCTAGTCTCACTGTCACCACAGGGCTTTCTGTCTGCTAGCTGGTTTCATTTCTGTCAAATTGCCTTTGCTAATCAGTCCTGAGTTCACATTGACAAACCTACATGTCTGCATGATTCATGTGATTCTGGAATTCACACATTCAAATAAAGGGCAAATACAATGTATTTTCAGATATAATTTAAATTATCTCAATAACAAAGCTCGTGCAGGCTCAGGAATGGCTTAGCTTCCATAGTCTCTTTTGCTAGTTAAAGCGTTATTACCATATCACTGAAAAATGCGGGACCATAATTTGCATTAACTTAGAGGATAAACATTTGTTTATCACTGAGGAGAGAAAGCTTTATGAATCGAAGTTTGCTGTGCATGGCAGCTGTCGTAGCGTCCACTGTGGCAAATCCTGGAATGTATTTCACTGCAAATGTTTTTTTTTCCCTCAGAGGATGAGCACAGTTGTTTGCAGATGGGTCTGCATTGTATCACACTTGTTTCATATTATGAACTTGTTGTGTCTGTCCCATGGCCTGGGGGCCTCCATAATCCAACATTTTGTTCCACAGATAACATGATTTCCCCTCCTATCACCAAGAGAGCCAACAACTAATAATCCCCCCCCCCCCCCCCCCCCCCCCCCACCCACCCTTCGGCCTGCACCTACACACAAAATACATGGCATGAGTTTCCATAAATACCCTGAGCCATGTCTGCCTGTGCCCTCAAACCCTTCTGGCTCCATGCTTAAGCAGGAGTGAACCACACTGGAGAGTCCAGCTGTCTCCAACAGCAGATTTTAGTGGGATGCTGCCACTGAAGATAGGCATAGAGTTTTCAAACAGGGCATGCATCTCATGTATCTCTGCATAGGGACATAGGGAAGAGGCAGAGGAGAGATCTTATATCAAATATTCCATTACTCCAATCTCTAGTCATCATTCAATGAGTCTATACTGTATGTAATGATCAGGTTGTTACACAGGATGAACATCATACTGAGGGAATAGGGAAAATCCTTAGGAAAAAATGTGAAAATATTCCTCGAACCATTAAAAAGTGTAATCAAGTTGAAATCCTGTAAACCTGCTTTCCTCTCTTGTTAGCTTTGCTGATTTTGTGGTGTTGCATGATATTACACTGCGCTCTCCTCTCTCCTGCACAGAGCAGGGCAGCTGCACTCAGACAGAGTGGCCTTTTCCAGTGTCACCTGACCTAATATCGGCTGCAGGCCCAGCCTATGCCCTGATAAAGTGAAACAGATGTCTTCACAACCCCACACTGAAAAGGTTACAGGTATTCATATTTCAACTTCAAAAATCTGAAAATAACTGATCATGTAATGAGGTGTTGAAAGTCTTATAAATAGGCAACAGTCGAATGATGTTCATGACAGTGTGTGTGTGTGTGTGTGTGTGTGTGTGTGTTTGTGTGTCCAAAGAGAGAAAGTAATATTTAAGATTGTCTTTATATTGAAGGAGTAAGCAGTGGTCTCACATACACAACCAAAGCATTTTCTTTACAATATACAAAAAAGCAAAATACAAATAAGATTCATCCTCCAATCTGCCACAGATTGGGTGCTCTTCTGACATTTTCTTGTTGGATTTACTGATTATGATGATTATGTTGGAAGCATTGCAGTCATGTTGGATCCTCCACAGGAGGTCTCCTGGCTATTTGGGAAGCAAGGATATGTACAACAGCCTTAAGGATTGGGACAAAACCTCAGACACAGACATGAGCATCCCCCAGTTTGTGCCCTGTAGCTCTTCTACATGTTGCTTGGGTTTCAGTTGAAGACACAATTGATACAGTTGCATTTTGTGACTCCTCTGAAACAGAGGGTGTTCCCCCCACCCTGCTCATGCTGAATGAAGTAGATTCTTAAGGCACCTGCCCACTCTGTCCCACATGAGCAATAAAAACAGTGCTTTCTGGAGGCAATTAATCTTCTATCCCTCCAAATTACTGGTCATTGTTTGCACAGACTGGAAACCAATCTATGCAACAATTCAATCTCCAGGCTACTGAAACTGAAACTGTCCAAGCTAAATGAGATCACAGTCTGGAAATACCCTCCTAAATAAAAAGCAGTCCATATACAGATGTGCTCAGTGAACTGTATGGACAAATTTGGGATATGTAAAAGAGTGGAGCCTAGTTATTTTGTCTCTGTCAAGTCAATGCACACACATTCTCCAAGCCTTCTGTAAAAATTGTAGCAATGGCTCCAAAATTTTAAAAGACATAAAAACAATCAAATATATTCTCCAGCTAAACTGCTCCTGTGTACTGCCTATTTATTTTTCAGATTCCTTGGGCTGTTATTATCATCCGCCATGGTAATGTGCTTGCTCACATGCATATGGGTATATGCAATCATTCATATGTGAGCATATTTGCATATGCCAGTTTACATGATTGTGTGCATATGTGTCTGTTTGCATTTGGGAAGAACACTCACACATGTAAGAATATCTGTATTCTCATGTGCACATTTGTAACTACTGGGCATTTCCTGCTGAACTCCTGAAATGCAAAATGTAGGAACAGTTTATCCCTTACAGGTAGATATCATGTCTTTTAAGCAGATATGATATTATCTTTGTTAAAAAGTCATACATGCGGCTTTGTGATTTGATTTTATACCGGTTACATCTATTTTGTCATAAATTATTGCTACATGTATGGGGTGTGTGTGTGTGTGTGTGTGTGTGTATTCAGAAATAAATGCGTGGTGCCAAGATGCACATGCCTTTGATATTTGGTTTTCAAGTTCGAGTTTAAAAATACCATGACAAGGAGTCATCTGCCTCTAATGTATGAAATGCCTGTTGATTTGAGTATGATTGGATTCAAGTGCAGGTGCACTTGAACATGTCCTTAATAGCAGAGGCAGCATGGCTTCACATAAAGAGCAGCTGCTCTTCCGCTTGCATTTTCGAAGCTCACTCTTGTTTACCTCTTTTATGCCATGATTTTGTGTTGTGTCAATCTCTTCACAATTACACAAGACTGAATCACCACATAACAGGAAAACCCTTAAATTAAAGCCAGGATACTGTATTGGTTATGGCTGTATTTTGAATTGTTCTTGGTTTATCCTGAATTCTTTTTTTCACACAAATTGTGATCTTGTTAGTGCTGGGGGCTGTCCACATTGGCTTTGATCACTGTTGCGGCAGTAATCATTGAAGCAGTGACGCCAAAGTGATATCTTCCAAAACAAAACAAAAGACTGTGGATCTTTCCTTTTTTCCTTTTTCTTTTTTGCCTGGAAGCATTTCCCACTGATTTTTCAGAGGAGACTTTTGATGTTATTCATGTCCTGGGGTGGTAAGAGAGGAGACAGAGTGGTTTTGAGGTTTTCAGGGTTTGTTTTCAGGTTGCAAAAGTTTCTGCGACATGGTGCATTTTGGGCAGGAGTGCAGTAAAAGATGGTCCACCTCTCAATCTCTCTTTGGCAGAACTTCAGGCCATTAGTATGGGAGATTTATCCCAAAACGTGATACATTTTCAACACTTCACTTAAAAGACATGGCTCCTTCCAAAGTGCCACTGTTTCCCATATATGTGATTCTTTTCTTAAACAGAAAGATTTTTTTATGGGAAAAAGAAAATTTTGATGAAGAATTGATACAAATGTAACAACATTACAAAGTGTATCATGTGTGATCAATGCTATGTCACAAAACTTGGGATGCATTCAATGTGCCACAGAAGATGTGCAGGTGTGTTCAGTGCAATGTAACAGAGGGTACAAATGCATGGTGTAACAAGGAATGGAGGGGCATATCCACACCTCCTAAGCCACATCTAAAGGTTCTTTCAAACACAAAGCAGTACCACTGCCAGTCCCATTACAACAGGGGGTTTTACAAAATTTTCTTTTGTTTTTCCCAGACTCAAATTGACCTATGTAATTAACCCCACCCCCTGAAAATTGAGGAGCTACCACACACACCATTCATAGAGTCTGCTGACGTTCATCCTGCAAATGCATCATCAATCAAATATTGCAGCTGAGGGAACCAGTAGAGTCACAAAATGTATTAAAACACTGTTTGCACAACAGTTCAGTTCACAAACCTAAAGGCTTCTGGCCAACCAGTGGAAGTCACCAGACAGCAATGAGTCTATTGATTATACAAGTTTAACCTGCAATTAACAATGATGAGGCTGAGTAAATTTGGACTCAAGGGTAGTAGAGCTGAGATTCACTCTCTCATTGCTGAAAGTACAACTACACCATGAAGATATGCCCTTACTTGGAGTTGTACTTTTTGAATGCAGGTAATGACAGAAACCATCCAGAAAACACAATAAATGAGTTTCAGGCACACTTTGAAGGAAAATGTGCAAGGTAGCCTGAATATGTACGCACATCGGACAAGTCAATAGAATATAAGATGACAGGGTCAACTGACCCCTTAGTCATACCTAAGGATACACACCTGTACAAAAGCACTAGAAATCTGTATCATGCTTGCACAGATGGGTAGGATGCTAAATCACACCCTGAAGGAGCATTAGAGGTGACAGTCACACCTGTGCAGATTGCTCTAGAGCTAAAACACGCGCAGGTCACTGGATGTAACAGTCACATCTGTGCAGGTCATCTGAGATTAGAAAAACACCAGCAGACGGTAAGAGAGCTAAGAGTGAGCATGGGCACATACACACACACACACACACACAACCCTCACACCAGTATGGCAAACAACCCACACAGGTTTATCTGAACACGAAATAAGGATTGTGTCTAGGCCTGCCAGATACCTTGGCCCAAAGAATGTGGTGCCAGGAGGTTAATATTGAGAAATTCAAGAACAATCTGGTAAATTTACATGTTTATGTGTTAAATTATTTACTCTTAACAACAAATCTATTGTCATTTAGGCTAATTTTCATTCACATTAAAAATTTATTATTAGTGTATTATTAGTATAGTACAATTGCATAATGTTATAATATTTTTGCATTTTTCAATGTATCTGTAATTCTATGTCATAAATTGTTACCAGTATTCAGCTACTGTTCTGACCTAACCTCACTACAAAACACGACAGGTTACATTTGTGCAAGTCCCTGGAGATCACCATTTTTAGACCAGAGTAAAAACCGAATAAGTCATACCTGTACAGAACATTTTACAGTAAACAGACACCTATGTTGACCTCTGCAGTGCTAAATTACACCTGTGTAGGACATTGGAGGCCTGAGTCACACCTGTGCAGTTCGCTAGAGACTGAGCTTTGCCTGGAAATAGGGTCTAAATGATACCACAGAAGCCTGAATTTATTGTGACCAGCCAAGCAAGCTTTAGCAAGACTGGATCCAACATTTCTGAGTACCTATTTCACAAAGGAGGGTGGATAATAAGCGCAGATCATAGAAAGTAAAGATCTATCCCAAAAAGCATAGGGAGGGTTGGAGGGAGGGGGTGGCTTGAAGTAGCAGGAAATGTTTAAAAAATCATAACATATCTTTTTATGAGGTAATGAATAATTTATATGTTCTTCTCAGAACACTTTTTTGTGCAAACACTGCCTTCTATAGCTACATTTGCAGATATTTATAATAAGATTCATCTTTTTAGAGTACCAGTCATAAATCCAAGATAAATTGCAGTTTCGGTTGCTATCAAGATTATTTAAATATTCCAACAGACTGAAAAATCTGAAAGTGGAATAACCTGTAAAAAGCAGGGGATAGATGACTTGGAACAGTTAAATAATGACACAAAATATTCTGCAGATGTTGATGTTCTACGGGCTCAATTTAATTCACCCAATCTATATGAATAATAAAAAAACAATTAAATACTCTTTCTCTCAATCTCCGTCAGATGCCTGGATTTATTTTTTCATTGTGAAAAAATGTAAAGAATATTTATGAACTATGAAATATGAAGGACTCTTTTCAAAGGAGTTAATATATCATTCAGATGTAATGTGCTTTACTGATATGCTTTGTGAAACGTAAAACATTTGTCTAGAAGACTTCCCTGTCTAAAGCCTATGGTGCACGGATGACAGAGGGGGAGTCGTCACAAGGCTGATGGGACCATAAGGCCTCCCGCACCTGTCTCTCTGCTCGGCAAATGCTTCTGCAAGCCTGCCGCGAAACTCTGCAGTCACTTTGTCGCCCGCGATAAATCTTCAAATGATCCAAAACCTAAAAGAAAGGCTCCCTTCACACCCCATTTACTGCAGCACTAACATAAATCACATTTGAAACAAACGCATGCGGCCAGCACTGCTTGCTCTGAAAGACTCCCCTCTGTTCTTTCACAATAGGAGGACTCTCTGTTTATTATCAGTTACCTTTCCTTAAGCATACTCATCATCTTCACTATTCTTGAACTGGAGCATCAGTTTGTTAGCCACTGATTGCACCTAGAAGGTATGAAGGCCGTTCAATGTGATGTCACAGAGGAGGTGGGGCTTTGTTCAATGAGATGTAAAAGGATGTAGGGCTGTGTTCAGTGTGAGGTCAGAGGATGCAGGGCTGTGCCCAGTGTGAGGTCAGAGAATGCAGGGCTGTGTTCATTGAGACTGAGGTGAGTCCATACTACCTCTTAGCATTGCACACACAGGGAAAAAGGTCCGATATGCAGAGATTTTTTTACATTTACTTTGATATAGTTGAAACTTTGTGGAACACATCCATTTATAAATTGTCATAAGATCCAGAACAGAACATTTATCTTACATATATATAAGACCTTCTGGGCAGCACAAAGCTAATTTATGTGTTACTGGGACATTCAGACATAGGTGGCGATGGGATGTGATATGTACAGAAATAATAAGGTTGCCAAGGTTGCTCAGGGTTGCCAGTTGTATGCACCTGGTATGACACTCTTACCAAACCATCGTTTTCAGGGAGAATCTGAAGATAATAGAGTCACTGGATACTTGATGCAACATCAAAAATGTTTATCTGTTTTCCTAAAGGGATTCCCTCCATTGGTAGGAGTACTTGTTTTCAGAATGAAGAAAAGGAGAGGACAGTGGTGTCCCATGAGTTCATTCTTATCACTCGAATCAAAATGTTATGCAAATTTTTCTCTTGCTCGTCCATACAATCTTGTAACTCAGTTCTCAGGGTCCTTGAGGATGACAGTGGGTTTATTGTTCTTTTATTGAAAAAGAAGCAAAATGGATGGAATTCTTTGTTCTTAATGAATCACTGCCATTCTATTCTTCTCATGACACTACAGGTTCATTCATTTCCCAATTCCACCCACTCATGAACTTTACAGAATTTCCTTGATAACCAAAAGAAAGAAAGAGAGGATAGAATAAAAATAAAGCTGTTCATTATGTTATGAAGGACTGCCATTTCAAATGAGCAGGCTTCTTTCCACTAACACACATGTACAGAGTCTGAATCAAACAATGAAGGTTTTAAATTACAAAACATTTCCAGCAGATGTAAGCTTGTTCTGCATGAGTGCATTCGCTCTGAGATTTACTCAGCTAAAAACCATGCACATACAGCTGATTGAGGAGTCAGCAGTATCCATAGTATTTCTGACCTTTTCACCTTTCCTGACAAGCACAGCCAATTGCTTGGTTAAAATGATTGCTATGGAATGGAAACAAGTAACTACAAAGAATTTGTGGATGTCTTTGATGAGAACAACATCTCAGTTTGGGTTGTAACACTGCCTCACGCAGTTATCAAAAGAGGATGTGCCAATTAGCCATTTAACAATTGTAATGCACATCCAGTCACCTGTTCCTGTATCAATGGGCTTCAACAGCAGAACTAGATATCATCCAAATAAATTAAACTAATGCCTGATTCATTACTTAAAGTGATTCGCAAGACAAGACTGTTTTTTAATTATTAGCAACTGCACGTTGATATTTTGGTGTCTGAAGGTTGAACATTTCCATATCTAAAAAACCTAGAAAGACACAACAAGGTAATGTATTGCTTGCTAGCTTAGCACTGCGGAGCAAAACTGAGCCTAACCAGAAAAGTACCACACATAAGGACATGACTACGGTAGCACCTGAAATATAGTGGAGGGTAGATGTATGCACTTTGGTATGTTCCAGATAAATCAGGGTACACCTTTGACTTCAGTCTTGACTATAAGGTAACTACCTCCTCCCCTCACCACCCAACCCCACTCTGCAACTGAATTCAAAATGAGAAAAGAGTACAATCTCGGGCTGCTCTCAGAGCTATTATCTTGATATTCACAGACAAGTGTTTCACAGATTTTCTCATTATTGCTAAATGCTTCAAGATATGAATCCTTTTCTGTTTTCAATTTGCCATTCCTGCAGTTACTGGTTCAGAGCATAACATAGCTGATTTATGTCATCTGTTAGGGGTGTACTTATACTCCTGAGTAATCTAATATTTCAAAATACACAGTTGGCCAGAATGTTAGAATAATATCTGATCTCTTTCTAAGGCTTCTTCTATTAGAAGAGTGAACAGCTGTTATTCCTAAATGTCCTTCTTGGATCATTTCTCTGGCGATTAGTTGCTGGATATGGATACCTTTTCAATACCTCTGGAACTGCACAGTTAATCAGCCAGCTTGTGCCTTTAATGCCAGCAGAAAAATCTAGTGAAAACCAAGACACTGGATGGGACTGGGTAGCTATGTGGGTGGTGCAACCGTCTCAGCTACATACAGTCCTTGAGAGACCTGAGTTCAGGACCCAGCTCCAACCTTCCTTACTATGCTCCCCCTTCATCCATACCCCTATATGCCTTCCAACTGTCTACATAACAAAAAAAATAAGTAAGGAGAGTGGCCTTGCCTCTTTCCTTCTGGGAAAAAAAACAAGACACGGTGATGAATGGAAGGCAATTTCCTTTGTTAGTGAATGTCCAATTATATTTTGTGTTTATTAATGATTACTGATATTTCTGACATTCATCAGACATTCCATTTACCAATGTGTAATTCAGTTTCAGTTAAATCACAAAGTAACATCATGCATTCTTAGACCCAATACTCTGCTTCTTCTAGTTCTAAAAATGACATTCACACAACATGACATGCTGGTATCATACAAAAATCATTAAATAAAGATCTCAAACAGGACTGACATGTCACTGGCATATGAAAATATGATGATGAGAGCAGGCACTTTGGCCCACCTAGAATTAACCACTCCATCTACCCATCTGGCCTCCAGGTTATGGAGCTGGTGCTTTACAGTAGTTTTAATAAATAAATAAGGTTCATTCTGCTCAGCATGAAGGAAACTAATAGTGATTTTCCTCATCGCTCGATAGTTCAGGGTTTGGATATCTAAACCAGGCTTTTTTGCCGCTTCCTGGGAATACGAAGTCCTACTTTGAGAATTTCTACATTGGCTGCACAAAGCCTCCTTTGCACGCATGGACACGCACACTGCACACACTGCAAGGTTTTGCTTCTTATTTGAAACAATGAATTATTAATGTTTTTTTCCACGTTTTAATGATTTGGGCTTCATGGTTGACAGAGGGATTGTGGTTGATGTCAAGGTTCCAGTCCATATGCTTCTCATCAGTATATCCTCAGAATCCCAAGAAGAGCTGCTGGAAAGAGTGCAAACAAAATGTATCTTTAATCTTGGTAGTGATTTTTTCCCATCCCACTTTGTGCTGAAAATCTCATATAGCGAAAATATCACCACATTAATTACAAACGCTTTTCATACGTGTGCGAAGGGAAGACTGCCCTTGGCAAACATCAAAAGGTCTTAATAATGACAGCCATGGTTATTATAAGTAACTGGCATCAAGAGCTCTTCAGAGAGCTCATTTCCTGTGAGTTAAAGGGATATTTGTCATAATAGCAGGGGAAATTGTAATATAGGTGCATATCTATCTGTTTTAGCATGTGCTAAAATAGATAGATATTATGAATCTAATTTGATGAAGAGGATACATATGACTGGTGACATGAGGTCTGAGTGTTAAATGTGACTGTGTGTTAAATTAGCATGTGCTCAGATCAGAACTATCATGCCTGAATTTCTGTCACTGTATGTACTGCAACATGCATGCAAGGCCCCTTATAATGGGCCTTTTGGATGTTTTGGGGTGTTAGATTCCACAATACTTCAATAGTCTAAACTTGCATCCAAAAAGCTGTGGTATGTCATCCACCAAATAAAAAAGCGATGGGCCGTGGTGCGAATCTTACATGAGGGACTCATAGCTCTAACCCACAAAAGAAGTGGGAATGAACAAAGGAGTGCACCATGCAGTGAGCCTCGGGGTGAGTAAGAACTCACCTGTGGCTTTGAAAGCTTCTCCAGGCACTTACATTCACCCTCACTTCCCATGCAGAGAACAGCATCCTCACAATATCAGCTTCATATTGTGATGTTCATCATCACAAAGATGACTGTTTCGTGTTTCATTTGACTCTGACTTTCTGGAATGGGGGGCATCGTTTGAAACATGACTGAGAATGAAATCACCAGCCCCACTAATTAGCCTAAATTGGTCATCCCTGAAGGACAGGGATCATATTAGATGAGTTTCTCCCTCTTGCAGAGAAGGGAACATTCTGACTTACCCAGTTGTCCACCAGCAATGCTCAGTATGTACTTACCATTTCAAGGGTAAAAATCCAATCCGACAACTTAGTTTCGGAAAGTCCCAAGCATAATTACAATAAAACGTGTGGGAGTGCACCCATACATACATCCAAAAATGTGCAACATTACATGGCAAATTTAATCATAAAACATTCATGTACTATGACCCAAGAGGATTTTTTAGTCAGAGTCAGTCCGTCCTCGCCTGACAGGAGCCATAACACGGTAATATACCCTGCATTTGAACTGAATGAAAAATAGGATGGCATTTGAATTATCATTGGATCCAGAATAACTTTCAATACATTTCTTCAGTCTAGAGACATATAATACATTTAATCAATGCAAAGTAATCTTTGAATGACTGCGATAGGATTTTTTCACCAGGAGAGGTGGAAAGAGGAGTAGGCATTTAGTGTCTCACCAGCAGATGGGCTCACCTGTGGAAGACGTGCAGTCAGTGCAGTGAGCCCAGATGTAAGTCATTGCTTTTGTTTGGCCACCAATAAGAACAGAGCCTGCCAGGCCAGAAGGATGAAGTATTTTGGTTTGATGCCTGTTTTGGTTTGTTGACTATGCTGTTTTTTGTGCTTGTTGGAGCTTGATAAGAGTTTGTGAGAAATATTTTCAGACAACCCCTTTTCTTAAATACCTATACCTGCCAAACCAGTTTTTCATGCGGATATGAAAGTACCATGTACCTCATCTCCCATCATGCTCTCAGTTTCAGGCATCTCTGACCTCCTTATCTCCACCTCTGTACCTATCACCCTTTTTTATCCCTCTCAGGTCACTCTAATCCATTTCTGGCATCTACCTTTTCTTTCAGCTATGCAAAAGAAGCTCTTCCCACCACCAGGATGGGCAGACATACCTTAGGTATCAAAGCCCAAGACAGAATACAAACATCTTTAATACTCACAACTTAAAAACAAACTTCTTACATACAAATTTATGTTGTATGAAAGTGCAACAGACTTTCTTTTAAAGTAGCTGTGTAGCTGCCTACGGATTGGGATTTAGTTATATTGTGCTTCATAGTTGTGATTTTTATATGTGTGTATGTATGTGTGTGTGTGATTATTTCAGTATATAAGAAGCAAGTGTGCATGTGAACATACCCAGTATATTTTTGTCCAAGTGAAGTCACGATTGGATTTAGCACCTTGGGTCTATCACTGTTAGAGTGTCACTTCATTGAGAACATTCTTCCAGAAGATGGAACAACTCCAGGGTCCTTAAAGATTGATTCAAGTTAAGCAAGGAATTTTAAGAACTCAGAAACAATTGCATCTCGTGTCGTTGGCCATACAACAGAAATAATGTGTGAAGAATTAGAATTTTCTGTGTTGAAGTCATAGACTATCATCTTTTCTCACTCTCTTTCAAGAGGAATATCTCACAACGAAGACTTCCCTGAGGACTGGCAATAAATCATTCATAAGGCCTCTGTTAGATAAAGAGTTTTAAATGTCACAATTACATTCCTGTGCCGGATCTATTGCAGCCACTGTTTATGAATAAATGAATCCTTTTACCGGGATTTATTTGATGGGTATGATTTAATCTGAGGCAAATTCTGAAAAATCAATAGCGGCAGTCCCAAAATTATTTGCACGATGTTCAAATGCTCCCTAAGTATTTGTATGTCTGCCTCCAATTTATGCTCAAAAGGTCATAACTCAAGAAAAATATTTATCAAATCATTGATTATGAGAGTTTCTCTGCCTTAAGCCACTCATTAACGCTGTTACTGAACTGAAGATGAATGCTGATAAAAATGTGTAAATGCTGGATGGCAGACCTCTCAAAAAGGTGTATGTTATCTTTGATATATATGTGTTGTCGGCAAACACTTATCATGAATCCCTCCAACTTTATCAACTTCAGTACAGCGGGTATAAAATATGTATAATTTAAATTTCTGGAGGATCTAGGAATCATCAAAGCAAAATGTGTTTTTCCCCACTAAAATACAATTTTGAGGAGTTAAGGAGGGTCTCAGGATTGATCAGTCTTCATTCCTGTGGGTGGGGGTGAAGGGAATTTCAGAGGGTGCCAGAACATGGATCACAATATGCATGATCTGCAACCAATCAAATAGGCATTATGCTCCTGTGGGAGTTCTGTTAAGGCATGGCTGGAGTGAAACTACTGCAGGTTGTGATGTCCACAACCCAGGCCAGAGCAGTGTGTTTTCTTTGCTTTCATGCTAGGCTGTACTTGCTCTGTGGGAATATTTTTATGTTTGGCAATGAGGGAGATTAAAAGAAGTAAACTGGTCATTTAGCTGGTGGGGGTTCAACAGGTTGTCATTAAAAACCAGAAATTAGTCATTGGTCTTTTTGGAAGCCTGAACAGTTGCAAAAAAAGATTACAATTGTGGCAGGTTTTGAGTGAACAGAGTGTAAGCGCATATTTATTGTGATGGAAAATTTTCGTTCACCTTTTATTTGTATTCAATTTAATTTAATTCAGATTTTATTTATGATATATATAACATAATATTCATAGCTGATTTTTAGGACATGTCTTTTATCATAATTTTTCCAAATGTATTCCCAATATTACCATCTAGTGACAAGTAACTAAAAATAAATGAGTATATGTCTCCCATTTTGAGTTTTGCTCAATTAATGATCTGTATGGATCTTAACTGGATTGTGTTTGGACAGTAGCGAGTCGTGAGCTGGACACAGGGGAGGTAAAATGTCTCATTAGTCTAAACCCATTCCCTTTTACTTTCCTTTTTTTAACGATAAGAATTAATTCACTGAACAATCAACTTCACGCAGACAAACACAGAGTGCTTGGTTATCGATTTAATTTTGTGATCATGTCATTTTTCTTTACTAACCAGTGTAGTATTTGTTATACACACTCATTATAGTAATTTGTGGGTAATGGTATTCTTTGTTTTCTGTCCAAAGTCAGGGGATATTGATGGATACAGTGCTAATCTGATCTAAAAGTTGGTTGCATACAGATTTGTTTGCCCCTGTGAGGTTTACAGATGTAAATAAGGCCTCATAGCACAGTTGAATAATCGTGGGAAATGAACAGGATGCATCAGCACAATATTCCCTGAGCCCCAGACTTCAAACACAAGCAGTAGCATCATGAGCATCCAACCAGAGAGGTTAGATGCCAAAAAAGATTCAGACAAATATAGTACTGTTCTGAAGTCAAAGATCAATCAAAAAAGCCATTCAGTCCAAGTTATTCATTTTTCAGTGTCTGACAAAAATGCTGGAGACATATTTTTAGTACAGAAAATACACAAAATCTCCACAACTGAATATATTTCACATTTTCCAGTATTTACATAGATAATTTTTATCCATGCCTCTTGTAAAGAACAATGTTCACTCTTAGAAGTTGTTTTATTTCCTGCTTCTCATGATCTAAGGAGTCCCAATCTGGGATCTGGGGTCTGGGGTGGTCTGTCCACTGTTCTGAGAACAGCAGCAGCTGTTTTGATTGATAAACAAGGATCCTGCTTGACTGATGTTTGTTGGACATGGGTCCGAGAGTCATTCTTTTCATTGCTTAAATAACATACTGCTATCAGCAAGGCTCATCAGTGGCTTTTTCATTGATCTCAGACCCATACTATTGTGTGATATTGTGCTTTTGGATGCCAAAAACTATTATTATTATTATTATTATTATGTGTAATGAATGGATATTTGTCTGGAAATTGAATGAGCAAAAGGGTGCTCTCTGACTTTTGTACAGTACTGTGCAAAATCATAAAGGAGGTAAGGGGTGCAAGAGAAAATAGAGACTAATTCTTAAGGGTGTGAGAGGAACATTTCTCTTTTTTGTAGATTTCCTGCTGGATTTTTATGTGTATCTGGTTTGGTGTGTGTTTTGCTTTTATCTGAGCTGCATGGTCAATGTGTGTTTGTTGTTGGTATTGTAAGGTTTGTGTAATTGTGGTTTACAGGTGTGTGTTTCATGTGCAATTGATGCATGCTGTGGGTTGTGTTAAGTGTGTTTGTTGTGTGTAGTTTATAGTGTATGATTGATAATTTGTATGGCTGGGAGTACATGTGCTGGTGTATTGGTAGTGCATTGTTGGTGCATTTATGGTATGTGATTGATACCCATTAATTGGAGTTGGGTCCCATTGTGGTTTTAGACAATAGTGATGGAGCCTCAGCTTTCATTCTGTCTGAGATTTCTGATCACGCATTATTTGCATAACAGTTTGTTGGTGGTGAGGTGAGTAATCTTTATGCAAATGTACCTAGGGTCTGAGTGGCTTGTATTCATGTGTATCCCCTTGTGAATAACCTGTCACACTGGTTATGTACCCCAGGAGTAACCTGTATCCATTTTTACTGGCAAGAGCAGCTTCCTTGTTAGTGTGTAGAAGCCACCGCCAGCTCTTTCTGTCCTCTCAGTCTCTACCTGCCTCAGCCTGCGTGAAAACACACTATGCCAAGCATAAAAACAAAGAGTGGCAGGTGAGAGTGGCAGCGGAGCTGGGTTCTGGACGAGAGGCGCTCACTCACTCATTTCAGAAAACAAGTGCTGAGCAATTCCTCAGAGAAAACCTCTCCCTAGCCTGCAAAACTGAACGACAGTTGGTCTAACAGGGTCATTTCACAGATGATAGGATGTACCACTGTAGGTTTAGCTTGAATTTATGAAGAGAAAGCATTCCTCCAACTGTAATTACATTTGTACACATTGAGCTGAGTATTCACAATCGTTCTCATGCCCTGAAAAGCAAAGCTAATGACAACCCAAGCAGAAAACATGTAACAAATATATATTCTGATATTTCTTTTGAGGTCTGTGTGTTTGAATGTATGGCTGTGGCTGGTTGATGGGTGTTATTCATATACATGTAAATAATTTTCATATAAAAATGCGAGAAATGCTTAACATTAATCAAATTCATATCAGAGCACTAAGGTATGGTCATTTGAAAATGCTTTAGGATGAGGCTAAAAAAGCATTCCTTGAGTCTTTCAACATTAAGTAATTCTGTGCTTGTAACTTTAACAGCTTGATGGCTCCATCAGACCATGGATGCATTTCAGACCTCCCTGATGAAAATTGCAGTGGAAATGTATCACTTTAAAAAACTGTAACTTTTCATTTATCTTATTCTATTCTAACCCATACAATCAGCCCTACTGTGGATCATCCTTACGAACTCGAGAGGAAGCAGCTGTACATGTGACAGCTGCACATCCTCCAATTCAAATTGCATATACCCCCCCCCCACAATTTTCACACTTTAGATCAGACATCAGTCATATATTGCCAATACTGCTAAAAGAAAGCAGAATCAAATATATTTGAAATGCATGAACCTGTAGGGGCCCTGTTGATCAGGAAAAATCTCCAGAGAGGGATGAGACTGAGACTGATGAGTTTAACCAGCTTACTCATCCTTTTCCCCCAGCAAGGCTGAGTCAGTCATTGCTTTACCAATGTCGACCTCCAGCCACAGCCAGAAATAGAACAAAAATTGATTTGGTACAATTAAATTTGGAACTTTTCCACAATTGATTTAAATCAAAGAATGGTCTTTCTGAATTGCAGTGAATTGTGAATTTTTATTTATTTATTTATTTATTTATTTCTCGATTTATCTATCTATCTATTTATCTATTTATTTAACAGGGACAGTGCTCAATAAATGTATTGTGCCACATATAGCTATGAGCTAATTTTAATCTGTAAGACTCATGTTCCAATGATTCCTCTTTTAAGGGGAAAATAAAACTTGCTAAAAACAAAATGTAAAACAAGTGAAATGAGTTTACAAATAAAGAATTGTCCATCTGGGTTAGAGTCAAATACACAGGGGGAATCACTTTGAGGACAGGTCTAAGACATGTGGCAGCCATATCCATCTAACTTCTCCTGAGACACAGCAACCAGTACTTTTACATACAAGCCTCAGGAGGGCAACCAGCAGCAGATAGAATGGTCAGCTTAGTCTCAGTTATTCATTGCTTTAAGTGGGGCCTCTGCTCTCCATGGTCTTGGAGGCCTCCAGGCATTTGGGATGGCAGGTAGTTCTAGTTACTAAAGCAAGCTGCTAACTTTCTCCTTCCCTCCCAGTGTTACAAGACTAAAAATTCACCAGAACAAACAAAATGTCAGACATGTGGACACAATGACAGACAAAGCTGATTAAATTCAACCACAACATAAGTGAATGAAACTAAATATTTTGCACTGTGGTTAAAGACAATGTGTTTATTATTGCTCAGTATATTTGCTTTCATGTCTTCATTGGTGTTCAGTGTTATCATTGATCAGCTTGGGCAACTAGATGACAGCCTTCCCCACATTGCTGCTAACTCACCTGAATACTTGAACCTAAAGTATTTTAAATATTTGGCAATAATTCTTCTGTCATATTTTAATGGATCAACTGGTAAAACTTTACTGTAATTCATGTTTGAATTCTAAAGATGTCTAAACTATACTCGCTGAAATTTCCATGGGATAAATTAGCTGGTAGCCATGATGCGGTTTATATCCTGTACCTAACTAATACACCTTAACTTACATTACTGTACCACAACTGATTTGAGCTAAATAGATACCTCGCAAGCTAGCGCCAAGTGCTCTATATGAAAGCAGAGATGTTCGGTATAGTGGACCAGTCTTGCAGTCACACATTCAGTTCCTACTATCTCTGTATGCATGTTTGATTTGAAAGAAGGTTAAAATAGACAAATACTTGAGAAAGTAATCTGGAAAGCAGCCATTTAAAAAATGAATACACATGGTTCTATAGTTGAAGTTAATGAAGGGATAAGTTAAGTTGCTCTGCTTGGTACAGGGCTTCACAAACATGGTTCTGCTGAGTGGAAATCCTGAAAGGTATCCCTGATCATATTACAGCATACTGTCAGGGACTAAATGAAGTTTAACTTCTTCACTCAGACTGCATGATTAGGTGGTTCTGGTATACTTAGAAAAGAAGCCAGTAGACATAAGAGATATCTCCCGTACTCCCTACCCTATCCCCCTACCCCTGAGGGCTAGCATTGAGACACTACAGAGTTAAAGCTACTCAAAGATTAAAAAATATGTTTTTTTGTTTTCTTCCTCAGTGGGCATTCATTATGGGGAAAGATCATTTTTCATTCCATTATGTTATCGTGGGAGCAGACCTGCAGTCGTGGGGGGATCAATAGATTCACACAGTATCCGTTAGCTGCTGGTCTCAATAATGAGTCTCGGACACAGGCATTTCTAATTTTGTTTTTGCTTTGTGGAATAACAAGGTTAGTTTCAAAGGTTACATTGATCAACATATTCTCTCCTGTCCCCAGACAAGTTGTTATCCTCTATAATTGAACCATGTCTTTGCGAAAACAATTGATTTTTTTTTTTTTTTTCAAAAAACAAAGACATACATTCTTTAAAATTCATCAGCAAAGAAAATATCTCCACAAAACAAAATTTGTATTGAAGGAATGTTAGACTATACACATCACTATCAGACTTGAGGCTGCACAGGCAGTCTGAAATGCCCAGCTTGGGGCCAGATAGAATGAGGATTAGTGACATTACAAATTACTGCCAAATTGTGCATATACTATATGGCCTCCATTAGTGAAGAGACAGTGCAATAACAAGAACTCCATGAACAGATGTGGGTATCAATTCCTCTGGAAATCACTGACTTTAATCAACTGATATAACAATGATTTAATGAATAATTTGCTGTTCACAAGTTTGATTAGTTCAAGAAGTCAGTGAATCTCTAATAAAACAAGAGATTTTTAACAATGACTTATTAGAAGGTAAGATATTCTGCTCACAGATTAGTGCTACTAAGACAAGTATTTTCTCCACTAGAAAGCAAAAATTATGAGCAGGGTGGTCTTACCCTGGTATTATAATGCAATAGAAAAGACCACCTACTGTGAGCTCATAACATACAGGGCAGCGAAAGTGTTAATGAACCAATCCAGCCTGTCCACGCACCTCATCCTCCACCTCCAATGCCATTTGTCATTCTTTAATATAAAATGATACATGTTGTGTCATATAAGTTCAGATTCCATCCATAGCCCCTGAATGCACTTCCATTTGTGCTTGCTCCATTTCAGAGGCCACCTATACTCCTTTAAATTGTAGGTGCCTGACAAGAAAAACTGAGTTTGGATGATATGGTGCGCAAAGCTGTGGTATTTTTGTCGCTGCATTTCAGACCGAATGCAAAACCAGACAACACCCAGATGGCGTGTCTCTCCACTCGTTTCCAAATCTCACTGACTGTTATTTATGGATCATTTAGACTACAGAAACAGTTCAGCCCTCGAAGGAGAGCGCAGTCATTTTAACTGTGGAGCATGGCAAAGAGAGGGAGAAGGAGAGAAAACAAACACCCCTGTCAGGTTATCACAGTGCCCAGACTGTTGGAATCCGTCTCTACGCTTTTACTCTGACAATATGGGTGTGGGACATGTCATTGAGAAAGAGATATTGAAATATAATTCTGAGAGGCCATCTACTACAGCCATGTGTTATCATTTTACATACAGGAAGCTTGGAACAAATGTAATTGTTCTCCTCCCCCCCCCCCCCCCCCCCCCCACCCTGTTATCCATATAGTTTGAACAGAAAGTCAATCTAATAAATTGCCCTCATTGCAATTAAAAATATAATTATCACATCCACCTGTGTGTCACCTATACCACAGGTGTTTATTGGCAGGTTCATGTAAAATAAATTGCCTAGAACCATGACCTGCTTAGCCTGTGGGCCAAGGTTATCATAAGAACAACACAATGCCTCCAGTATCACTAAGGTTTCCATCAGAAACATGAAACCACAATAAAGACAACATTAACAGTGGACATTATTTTAATTGTAATGTTGACCCAACATTACAAGTGTCATAAAGGGATACATGATAAAGTGTGAAAATGTGTGACCATGGTGACCAAAATGATGGTATTATAGAAATGAATGTATTCTTCAAATGTATGAATGCTTCACCTTACTAGAGTTCAATGGTAAAAGGTGGATAAATGTTCTGTTGACATAGCTCATTTTTCAACTTTAAATAAGAAACTATGAATTTAGAATAGCAATAAGTTACCTTAAATATGAGTCAAATAGTCAATATTTGACAAAACCAGGAAAAAGTGTAAGTAGACACGCTATGACCCTCTGCTTGTTGCACAGTATTAATTTACCATTCACATATAGATCCTCTGACTGAAATGACTGCTTAACATGGCAGCGTACTTTAATATTGTATTAAAATGTTTGGCATCTAATTCTCTTTCAGATGAGACTGACAAGCTCAATTATCTGCCAATGGACTGAAGCAATTTTACCTTGAGACAAGACGTTTTCTCAAAGCTCACTGAATATACTTATAAGCACAATTCTAGGCCAGTCAATTTATCTCGAAACAAAAATTAGTGTGTGTGTGTGTGTGTGTGTGTGTGCATGTGTGTGTGTGATTACCCACACGTTTTTATCCTCACATCTTAGTCCCTGAACAATGTTGGAAGATCCAGTGTTTTTTTTTTTTAAATCTGGTTACCCAAGATGTAAATAAAATATCTGTTATGTTTACACTGACACTAATGCAGATATGGCAATTGTTTTGCGCTGACCCTGGAGAAAAAAATTGTTGTAAATAAAAGATATTGTCCCTTAGGGAGAATCCTGGATAACCATTCTCTTGTAATTGCCTTGAATGTACACAAACACACACTGCATATAATCCACTATAGATTCCTGCCATGTGTTCATCAAAGCTTTATTAAAGCTTTATTACACTTTGCAGAAAAAGGAGACCCACAGAGGGTCACCTGTCCAGTCTTTGGTAAAATGCCATTTATGCTGTTAATCCCAGACACTATCAGAGACCTCTGTGTGTATAGTTTGCCCAGAGGAAGAGGTCACTGACACATCCTTATGAAAGATTCTTTCCGTAACATTCCATTTGCATTTTTGTAGTGACGCCTAAAAGCTACTCTGGCTCTCAAAAGTTAATAATATCAAAACTAATTAGCAGAGTCATGTGGAATTTGTGGAGGAAGAAGTTTCACAGTGTACAAAAGATGAGCATGACAGACATGTAGGAAAGTTTGACATAGCTTCACTACAGAGCCAGGAACAGTTTGAACCTCCAAACCTTAGCCTCTGCCTGGCATGGGAGGCAGCAAAAGCATTGACATCAATATATGATGTCACAGGGGCACCTGTTAATTTCTTGATTACTTTCACTTAATATAGTAGGGATATTTACACACACACACACACACACACATGCACACACACATATGCGCCAAACTTCACTCAAATCCTCAGATTTCCTGTTCTGCTACGGTCCTATTCTGAGCATCTGTCCTGTTTGAAATGTCTCATGCAGATAGAAATGAAATGCTAAGCAGCTGATCCCCAGTGTGCCTCCACCTGAAAGAGCTACTGATTAACACCTTTTCCCAGAGCGTGAGTTTCCTGCTTGATCTCTGAATCCACGCTGTTGTCAACACCCAACTCCTCCCGAGTCAGGAATCTAAGCAGTGTATTGATAAGACAGAAAATTAAGGGTTACCTAAAAATACACTGGATGTGCAGCCCAGGGTGGTGCAGTGAGGGACAGAGGGCAGGGGGAACAACCTAATATGTAAAGATCACAAAAATGATTTCACTGGCATATTCGTGACAAAGGGAAGGTTCTTTCCATGTCCCTGTAGTCACTAATCCATGGGTGGGTTTGGAGGAGAGGGAGGGAGAGGAGAGGGAGGGCAAGTTGGCGCAGTGTTCAAAAAAAAAAACAGGTGGAGGGGGAAGGTGGGCAGCAGAATAGGGGTTGTGGGGATACATGTAAGAGCAGGTGTATTTGCAGCTCCTCGTCCTCCTCCCTACAATCTCACTCTGTCCCGCCAGCTGTGGGGGAGGATGGCGCACCACACTGCCGTCAGCTCTCTCTAGATGAAGCCGAACTCAGGGTCTGACGGCTCTTTTCTTTCTCGCAGATAACTGTCAGCTCCCTGTATTTCAAGGACTCTCCTTTCTCTAGAAGAAACCTGAGGTAGTTCAAAAAGTTCTGCAATGAATGAACAATATAACAAATGAATGCATGTAATATATGTATGGAAGGATAACTGAACGAACGACTAAGTAAAGAAGAATGCCTTTTTCCCCTGTCAGTCTTTGTGGCGATGACAGCCAAGTGACAGATTTGTTTTTCGTCTGTGACAAATCCCCAGCCTTTCTTTCTCCTACACGCCGCATTGACCGAAATGGAAGTATTAATTTCTCTTGATCTGGGTCGGGAGCTGGTGACAGGCTGTGTGCTGGTGTCTGAAAGGCAGGAGAGCTCTGCCCTTATTCTGTCACATGCCTCCATTGAGTTTGACTGGCCCAGACACATGTATTGTAGCCAGTACCGCAGACTCCATAAATCACTGTCCTCAGACAGAATACAGAAAAGTTTACTCCACAAAGTATGAAATGCATTTGCATGACCCAGCCAGGGTAGATTTTTATCCTTTTGGGTTGTTTTGGGTTTGCATATATACATGAAAAAATCATGTATTATAATTCATATGATTGTCATGGTTGTGCACATATGATCCCCTATGCACACACACTCAGGCATATTTGCTCTTATTTGAATGTACACATTCATCCTTCACACATACACATACATTTTTCTTGAATAATCAAAGAGACATACACACACACACAAACACACACACACACACACACACATATTCCAGGATGTCCTTAAAGGGCAATTGTCACATTACACTGTTCCATAATTAAAGTATCATTTCACAGCTTTGGTCCCTGTATAGAAGTGAGAGGCTTTGCTCATTTAGTTCCTATGGAGTTTGTGTCCTCCCCATTGGCTCTACCATCTCTCTTCCTGCATGATGACATCATCCCCTCCACTCTCCATCACCCCCCTAATGTCCAAACTGACAAATTAATGGAGCTGCTAAACGACCTTGATTTTTCAGGATACATCACAGACTGGGGAGGCTCGTTAAGGGGTGGGAACAGGGGTTACAATTAACAGGCCCAGAAAGGAGTCATTTAGCGCTACCAATTACAGTGCAAATTTTCCATCTTAGTCTCACCCCGTGAACACCCTATTTCTTTCAACAGCTTGTCAGAATTGATCTTCATGACCAGAAGATGGCTGTTTGTTTCATGTGTTTGAACAGCCATGTCTAAAGGCAACCCTTCCTTGGCAGTAAGTATACTGTATTTGGATAAATGGTACAGTAGCTACAAGTTGGGAGGAATCATACACTGATAGACAGATTTATATTGTGTATCCTAACAAATTACTGCAGCCCTGCAGGACAAGAGCTGAGTAGACCTGCACTTTGACTTCCTGTATCAGGGAGTAAGAAGCCCTACATCAGAAAATGGACTGTATTTTAGTGAATGGGGATGTTGTAATGTCACCAACTTAAAATGGTGAACTTTATCAAGTCTAATTTCACTGAATACAGAAATGACAATATCTAAAACTGAAGTAACATTTACAGACTTGCCCCTTTTCAAAAACAACAAGTAAATGTGTGCAAATCTGTAATTTTGTGCAAATGTCAAATTTGCGACACAGTGTACTTGGAAAGTGAGAGATACACTTGTTTTAGCTCAATTACTAATTCCAAGAGAACACAGTATGATGATCAATATCACACTTACAGAGCTGCAATAAAAGCATAAGAAACAGTGTGTTACAAAAACAGAGTCCTTAATCATTTTTTTTCACTTAGTTTAAAATAAATCTATACATGATAGATGTACATTTGAGGGATCAGACTGAAACTATGCTTTTCTCAGTTGCATTTTACCATAGTAATTGGTCCCTTGTGTGGGAGATGTGCTTCTTTTTATTGTAACTGAATTTTTATTGCATATGCTAAATGCTCCTGATTTTAATAGGCTTGTCAAAAAATCATCGCAAGTCAGCATTATTCAAAAACTCTGCTACACTGTTTACTATCAAAGTATATTGTTGTTGTTAGATTTCCGTTATAATTTTATGAACCCTCACAAATGTAATATGCAACATACTGTGGTATTACATGAATGTTGCATAGTTTTCTGAGGGTAAAACACAGAGGCTGTTGGTAGACTCAATAATTTATGGAATGTTGTGTGAATTGACCCGTATTCAAACAGGACAATAGTAAACACAATTCAGACAGTATGTCAAAACAGAGTACACAAAAATAGGACACACTGGATTGTACAGTATATTTTGTGTTTTATCTCATTTCATATTCAGATATTTTGTTGCATATGTGTGTGCGTCTGTTTTTGTGTGTGTGCCTGTGAGTGTTTATAGTTATTTATGAAATCTATATAACAAGACCATGAACTTGTTTCTGATACCTATCCTTAATTTTTAGGTTCCACTCTGTCCCATTTTTGTCCCTGCAAGTTCAGAAATTTGCTCGCTAAAATGTATTCTATATACTACACCACCTACTACCACCACTACCACCGCTAGTAATAATAATAATAATAATAATAAATGGTGATCATGTATTTGATCAATTAATTTGTTATTGTGGGTTACTTAATTACTTGTAACTGAAATAGATATCTGAGATATCATGGGGTGGGTGATGGCAGAGGGAGAACGGACATCCAGCTCATAGTGCACCCACTGGTGTGAATTACGTGAAGGGACTCTAAGTCTTTAGGTCAATAGGATAATTTTGTCGCTTGTCGTGAGATGGCACTGCGTTGTTTTGAAGGCCATGAGTTTGACTCCAGCGCTTCCTGTGCCAGTCAGCAGCACTGCCGAACTATAAGACTACGTCAGAAAGGAGTCTCCATCTGAGTGTGAGCCAGAAGGGCCAGGGGGAGCCAACATGACCAGGGATGGAGAGCGGGTAGGTCAGCAGGCCATGCAGGACCCGAGGCAGGCCTTAATATGATCTGACAGTCAGGGCCAGGAGGCGCTGGGGAAAGAGGAGCTTTCTCTGGAATTAGCACACATTAGATTAGATATGATTTTTCATCTGCCTGTGATTCCTTCCAGCACTGAGAATGTGATGTAGTGAGAATGGAAGGTTTTAACCATGGGCATTTTTTTAAAAAACGTATTTATTAATGCAGTGATGCAATAGCACGCAGTGACAGCTGGCTGGTGGGTTAAGGATGAAACGCTGAAAACACAATGCTTGTAAAAAAAAGCTCCACGTCATTATTCCCAGATTCTTCTTCAGTGAGGTTCAGGTGAATCTACCGTTGTCAGGAATGGTGAGGATTACAGCATCACACTCTCAAAAAAAATGTTGCATCCCCTTTGGAGCACTGCCACAAAGGACACATTTCTGTTAAGCCTTGTTTAAAATGTGCCACTGCTGCCAGCTAAGACTAAGAGGAAGCAAAGCCCTGAATAGCACAGCACAGCCTTACAGACTAAAACAAGAACACACAGAAACGCATTGCTGAACTGGATTAAAGCCTCGTCTCCTCAGCCATTTATGCTGTGTAGAGACAGGTTCTGGTGAGATGGCAGGACTCCTATGGTGCGTGGTGTGTGATAAAGGAAGGAGATCTTTGGGAAGGAATGGTTCAGGCGTTTCTCTGCCATGGTTCAATAAACTCCAGGCCCAAATGAGCGAATATTTCTTCCTCTGTTTCTGCAGGAAGGAACAATTTCTGGAGAAACAGACAAAAGAAACAAAAATAAAAATGACATCCAAGAATTTACAACCATTAGTGCAATGAAATGAGAATGGATGCACTGCAGTGTGCAGTATGCGTCATGGTTTCTATGGACGCACATACCTTTAAGTTTGAATTATGTAATTCATCTCAATCACATCACTAATATGCTTGCATTATATGTGTTCCCATGACTGCAGAATGCTTTTGAGCTTGAAATGTGGTGTGATGCACAGAGAGGGGCAGGGGTGGAGTGTGACTATTCCCCTGCAGCACTATCCACTGTAGATGGAGGTGTGGAGGCTCTGGAGTGGAGAAGGGCTGTTACTGCAGCATGAGCTCCGCAAAAGTATGTCTTCTCATCTCATCACTCCCAGAACACCTCTGGCTCTGGTCCACCGGGAACACCTGCGTTAAGGTGCCAAGACCCCTGGGAGAAAGAACATTACGGCTACCAGTGCTGAGAAGTGGAAGTCTGCACTGCATTATTTATTTGCTGAGAAGATGCCCTTAGCCCAAACAACTCACACAGAGCACATTTTTTACAAACTATCCATTTACAACTGAGTATTTCACTGGAGCATAAAGTTAGAGTAGCCAGCTCACACTGACAGCCCCTCACCAGGGCTCTGAACCCATGACCTCTGAGTTTCTCCTTAACTGTTACAGTACACAGAAGCCCCCTGATACAGCCACTACCCAGGCGGGAGGAAGGCTTTGCTTCAGGCTAATGGCTGTTGGGTAATGCAGGTCATTGCTCTGCACCAGTCAGCTCTCATGAAAGACTTTGTGACTCAGGGCTGAGTGTGGGGAGGGAAAGAGACAGCTGGCACTCTTAGCTACTGGTGAGGACCTGCATTTTCTCCTTCAGTCAGAAAACAGCAAGACCTTTTGGCATGGATCAGTCCTCTTCACTTTGTATCTTGTGAGTGTGAGCACTTGAAACAGAAAAGAAAGGCAGACCTGAGGTAAGCTGTGTGCCGGCAGGATGTCTTATTTGCCGTGTATTAATATGAGACTCACCTCACACACAAAGGAGAGGAAAGGAAGCCATATTCCTGACACATCTTGCCTTGAAGTGGTAAAGCAGAACTGACAGGAGGAATAAAACAGCCAGCAGAGACAGGCCTCAACACGCATGGACGGCAGCTCCATAAACGAGCACATTTCCCGCTAAAAAACAACACGAAAAAAACACTTCAAGGCACCTTCTCTGCCTGCCAGGCTTGTTATTTACAATGCAAATACTGATGGAAACGGCTTCATGCACAGGGGAGCCAACCGCACACAGGGAAAATGAGCCGGACTCGGCACTATCTATGCCAACATCACTCACTCCTTTGTTTGGCTTGTGTCCTCACTGATAAAATCACAGACAAAATGGTCAGGGTATAAATTATGAATCTAAATCTGATCTTCTTCATCCCCCCATTCCACTCCCCCATCCCCACATCCACCGAACGGCGAGAAAAACAGCATGTGGCATTCTCTCAGTGCGGATGAAAGCCACACACTGTTGTCTACTGTGACAACCTATTGTCAGGAGACAAGCCATAAGAAATTGTCACTCGCTCAGCCAATGGCAATATGAAATTACAAAACTGTCAAGAGATGCAGACAGTGGTCTGTCAGAAAGGCACCCACCCACATATGCAAAATGAATCCCAAAATGCAAAGCAGTCAAGAGAAACTCAGGATGATATATATATGGTGATGAAACATAGTATATAGTATGCTCTACCAACACACCTCTCATTCAACCTCAACCACACTTTACACACACAACTATTTTAGGCTTTTTAGAACCCTTGATTAATTTAATCTGGGAGACATTGTTTGTTGGACACATTGACAATATTGCCCTATTTGGCTTACAAAGGTCAGTGAAAGACTGACTACCTGTTACTCTATTAAATTTATAATACTGAAAAACACAATTGTTTGTATTTGAGATACTGCTTGTGCCAAAAAATTCAGAGCCAAAAAATTGTAGCTTTGTAACAGACTAGATATTCCAATGAATAAAATTCAGACCTTATTGTGTGAACAACTTAGTTTAATGACACAACAGTTTACATTCTCATTGGTGTCATTTGTTGTGTTGAGTGTAAAGTCTGCTAAAAAGTCAGTGTTAGAACAGCTGGCTCTCACTTGTACACTTATATGTATTGGCTTAATCCATCTCACATATAGCTGAAATGATAAACACTACCCATTCATGCACAGGGCTTGTTCTGGATGAATAGAGGTCCTGTGTGGGGAATGAGGTTAATGGGAACGTGGGGGAGTGGGAAGAGGAGTGGCTGATTAATGCATTTTATATTCAATAATATAAAATATGCTGGATATGATGTTGCCGTGAAAAGAGTTTTTTTTTTTCTCCAGTTTATTTAATAGGGCAATATTAATAGGTACACTCATTTGCCTTGGATGAAGTGATGCGTTGGATCGTAATTGTCCATCTTCTCCTCTTGCCTGTTTGGTGGTGATTATATCACCCACCCTCTGCTCTACATGTATTTATAGATGCTATAAATATATGTTGCTATTTGTTTTATGGGTATTGCACCATGTTTAAGTACATCCATATGCACTCAGAATTTGAGGAGTGAAAATTATTATTGCATCTTTGTGGCATAAATGGTTATTGCAGCAGAAGTAAACAGAGAAACATATTTTGCGTTATTAGAATGCTGGGCTCCATGTCTCGGGCAGGAAGTCAATCGGTACTCTGCAGAACGGTACAGTAATCATTTATAAACTTTAAATAATGACTCAATTTCAGGGCTCAGGTAACATTTCTGGATCTTTTCCCAGAAAGAGATAAGAGGTGAATCCGAGGAGGAGAAAACATTCTTACAGCTGTTTGTCTACAATAATGGGTGATTTGAATGAAGTAGCACAGAAAATCAGCACATCAGGATTCAAACCCATAAACATCTGGTGCTCCTTAAGCCACATGGCCTCTGAAGGAGACTAAAGGAAATTCTGTTTCTACCTTTCCCTTGAGCCAGCTCTGGAGGAATGCTGACCCTGTTATTAGGCCGCTAGAAATGCCTCAATCTCACAAAGGTGTTTCATTTTCTCTGTCTCCACTAAAGGTCACATCTGTTCTTCAACACTACAGCAGATGAACATGTGGGTAAATGCATGCACACACATACGAGTAAACACAAACATACATGCACAAAGGTATGTGCTTGAATCCCAGGACATGGAGGATGTCACAGACATTTTATAGAAAACTTCTCTCAGGTTTCTCTCCAGCGGTGACAATCACTCTGCTACTTTCAGCCTGACAGTGACAAACACAGAGATGACTACCACCCCACGAACGGAATGTTTCTCGCCTGTTTTTCAGCTCATTTAGTCCAGGCGGCTAATCTCGCAGGCCCGGCTTCACTTAATGAGAGAGATATTAATATCGCCTCCTGAGCCAGGCCCAACACTGTCCAGTCTGTCCGCCCACACAGGAGACTCAGAGCATGTGGGCCCAATCCCACTTGCACTCTTGCTCACAGCACAGATGCCTTCATTGCTTTATAATTAGTGCTGTCGCTGTGGGCTTACGGAGGACTCGCCCTCCCTTGAGCAGCCGGCCAGGCACGAAATGGGCTCGTCCTCCCCATTTTTCTCCTTATCGATTACCTATGATTAAAAACACTGGCTTTGTTGCTGCTTTTCATATTTTAATTGCTGAAAACATGCAAAAATCCAAAACACTACCATCTGAAATGTATATTTTCAAACATATCTAAAGGTAATAAGAATTCTTTCATGTAACCTCTTGTTCCAGTGGTGTGTCATGTTCTCCTCAGAATATTATATAAAAACTCTGAATATTGCCACAAAAGACATGAGGGAGCAAAAAATAATGATGTTACTTTCAAAAATAAAACAAATTATACAAGAGGAAACTGGTTCCTTTTAAAATTCAAACTCATCTTTGCCTGATCTTTCCAACCATAATGTAGATTAACTCAGCTGGTTTTGTGGTCACATCAGCAGTAATGCTTCATACCTTCCTCCACCTGCACAGGGCCATGTAAATGTTTCCAGAATGTTCCTTAAACATTTCTTAAGGGTTCCCTTTGGTGTCCCTTGATTTCCTTCAAGGAAATTGCAGAATAATGGCATGCTAATGATTGTCCCTTGAACTTGCTCTGGTAGTGGAGCTACGGTGAGGTGCTGTGAGTCTTTAAGTTTATCCGCATTGCTACAGCTGTCCTGTCCTTTAATTTTCATTTTGGAGTCTAATATTTCAGAGAGAGACAGTGTCTATCACACTTTAAGGGCATTAGGCTTTAGACTGTTATTGAAGATTGTTTTACTTTGATTTTAAGCAAATCTTCTTCCTTACCTGTTTGCTTTTTATGTCACATTCTTTTATTTTGTACGCTCTGTTTTTCAATTTAAAAATGTTGTGGATGTTAATAAAGAAGCATTGTAAGCATACAGGCAGTTCACTCAAATCTCAATGCAGTCTGGCCATAACAGTTAAACAAACATAAGCCTGTTACATTTTCTGCTATGACAAAATAATTCCATGGTTTTCTTGTTGCTTAACCTTTCTACAGAGTTGTGGCACAGCTGAACACATTGGTTCTGAACATTGGTTAAATATTATTTGCCCTCACAATAGAGTGGTTTTAAAATGTAGATACACTCGGGAGTATATGCAAATATAATTTACAGTGTAAGTCCAAAATATTTTTTCCAGCACTCGCAAAACAAAGAAACAGTTCATCCTCATCCCTATTAGCACACCCACACGCAATCATGCAACTGAAAATAACAAGGTTATTATTTATGCATGTAAGTTAAGTTATTTGACAACGGGCACTCTTTATCCAGAAGTTGTTTTTTTTAATGAGGGAGTGCATAACAAAGACAATAATTCAGTTTAAAATAAGTCCTTCTATTTCTTTTGTGTACAGGAAGTACACCCTAATTAACATGAACTGTCAGGCAAAGGTCTAAACCTGTTCTTGAGTCTGGCCAACAGGATGGAAATTACCCACAAAGCATCCCCTTAAATATGCAGCAGACATCATTTTAAACAACTTACAAGAGGTGCAGTGCACCTGGGGCATGACCCCTGATATTTCCACTGTTGGGGGCAACAGGCAAATCCTGGTCCGATGGGTGGCGGCCCACAGTGAATTTCACAGTGTTAAAGTGTGCCCTCAGTGCAAACTGGCTCGTGTCTGCTGTCTGCATGCACACCACTGTGCTAAAGGTTAAGCACCATGCTCAACAACTGGCCCTTCTTCTCCCTTTTGTCTCTGCAGTCAAGCTGAAATCCTTTCATCTGCAATTTGCATATTAATATAAAAATCACTTTGAACAAGTTTGACACATACTAAATATTAAAGTGTCCCTAATATTTATTCATAATAGAAATTAGAGACAATATATTGTGTCACAGATATGATTTGAATTACACCTAACCTTCCAAATATTGTTACTGGTGTGAATTAAAAAATAGTTATGACCCTCATTTTCTAAAAAAATAGCAGGGTCTTGTTACTTACCATGCTAATTTCTTCATTCAGATGAAATGCAATTCAATACATAAATAATGCATTTACATTCATTGAAATGAAATACCTTCAGCAAATGACAATCATAAATGAGAAAACAAACAGTAGCAGAAAATCCAGCCTTTTGCAGCTATGCTGGCTCGTGCTCCTTATGGCCTCATTCTATGGTGCAGTGGATGTAATGGAGCATTTTTTGATGCACTAATGCAGGTGCAGCTGATTATGTTTGTGTCAGAGCGGTGGTATGAAGCTGTGAGCCCGCTGAGAGGATGCAGGAGAGGTCAGGAACACACGCAGCACCCGGCGCTCCTGGAGACAGCCTCTCTAACGCAGGTGCGGAACACGTGTCCCTAAATTAGGCATGATTTATCTGGCCCTTTACTCTCTGCTTAAAGGGCTTTGGAATGATTTATAGTGTGTAGTAAATAACCTCTTTGTTTTAATTGTTTTTTTTTTATTACAAGGTGAAAACAGGTTGTTATTACCAGGGAAATGATTAATAGGATAATCGTTTGATTGTCTCTGTGTTAATCTGTCTTTATTGCTGCACCAGGAAGAAGCTGACAATAGCAGAGGGGCAGTAGGCAATTAGGCCATCTAGTCTCTCCACCACACAATTTAGATTTTCATCCAATCTTTCTCAGCTCTGTAAGGCTGAAAAATATACCAAGGGACTTCAGATTTTAGCAGGTTCAACCCAAATAAAATTCATTTGTGGTTTGATTTAGTCTCTTTACATTAATTGTTTAATGCATTAATTGTTGAAACATGGCATGCACATGCTTTATTTGCAAATAATTAAGATCTGTGTGACAACATTTATGTGTAGCATATTTAGCTGGTTCAAGAAAAAAGTTTTTTTTTTGATGACATTGCAAGGAAGGGAAACGTTATGTAAGGCATTATGCTTGAAGTGTAAAATTTTGGTTCTTTGTTTTAGGTCTGCACAACACAATGTGAATAAAAACAGACAGCTTAAGTTCACGACTGTTATAGCTCCTAAAGTATGCATCTAAACAACTTCATGCTACTGCTGATAATAATAATTAAAATTTCTCAGATCTGCCAAACTCTGTAAATAATTAATTGGTTCTCTCAAATGGGGCTGTTTTTGCATGACCAATTTATTTCCTCCACTAGACACTCGGACCAAGTCATGCTGCCTCAGCATGCTGGAGCCGCTAAATTAGAAGCTGCTGCAAAATGCAAACTTGGTGTTGTTGTTCTACTTTATTTTCAACATTTCAGCACAAGGGCTGGGTGAGCCAGAGAGGCTAAGCCTGCGCAGGGAACAATTACAGATTGATTGTCTGTTTGTGTGTGTGTGTGTGTGTGTATGTTAAATAAATGATTGTGTCGTTGTAAATTAATCTCTCTTCTGGTTAATTCTGAATTCTGAACCTTCAATAACGAAGAAAGTCAGTGATGATTATGCCCCATGGTCTGATGTATCTACTAAATCAAATTGTAAAAATTGGGCTCCATCAGGTGGCAATAACAAGGCATGTGAGGCGGATGCTCTGGAATTTGATTTATTCCCAAATTATTTGAATAGAGATGCTAGTTTCTCTGAGCCATGCTAGTGTGCATAACCAGGAGACATTTGATGTCCATTCTTTCATTTAGACAGAGGATTCCTGGGATTTTGAATTCATATATAAATAGTGAGCATTCCTCTCAATCTATCAGACTTTATTTGGACTGAACAATGGTAATGTTAGACATGATACATTGCCCTCATTCAAATAAGATTCATAGATGTAGAGGAAGTGAATATATGACTGCAAAGAATGAGCAAGTTAAGAAATAGAATCATGTGTATGTACAGTAAGACTGGCACATGCTCAATAAACCATCAGTCACTCCTGAACCTCATCGTCACCCCTCACTACAGGGGAAAGGGGACATTCTGATGGGAAGCATTTAAGTGTTCATTCACTGGATAAATGTTATCCATTAAATGGATAAATGCTTGGCTCCCAACCAGTCTAGAAGAAAGTATGTTTCCACAAAAGTCATTTTTTATATAATCACCATCTGCTATGTAGATAATTTCTTATCACTTTAGGAATTTGGCACATACTGTTATTGTGAGAAGACTAAGATGATGTGGCCTTAAGACAAGACTTTATTTTTATCTGTTTACATTACAATTATCAAAAATGAAATGCATACATTCTCAAACATTATTTTGCATATGAAAGCTGATTAGCCATATGGTACAACTGCAATCATCATAGCAATTCATAATATGATATGGTTTGTGAAATGAAAAGCTCCAACATAAAACCTACATCTTCCTAGTCATCAAATCCAGCTCCTGAATTTTGTATTTGAAACTTCTACAAGTTTGAATTCTATTTCTCTTCCCTATTCATATTCCACTACAAGGACAAAAATAGTTCTCCCCTTCTGTGCAGTTTGTGGAAATGGGCCTTATGAGTTGGGAAGCTGGGGTGTTAAGAGAGAGACACCATCACTGGGGAAGGCACAACCCACCAGCTTTCACTCTGCAGTACAGATTCATTTTCAACATGGAAACAATTACATTCACTCTCTCTCTCTCTCTCTCTCTCTCTCTCTCTCTCTCTCTCTCACACACACACATACACACACACATGTCTGAGAGACATTTTGGGGCTGGTTAGGGAGAGGTGCACTGTTTTGGGTGGTATCGGCTCACCAGTCATAGTGTTCATGCTAACCCCTGACCACTGTCAAAAGCACCTACAATGGGCATGCGAGAGTCAAAACTGGACCTTGGAGCAATGGAATAAGGTTGTCTGGTCTGATGAGTCCTGTTTTCTTTCACATTACATGGACAGCCGGGTACGTGTGTACCATTTACCTGGGGAAGTGATGGCATCAGGATGTACTGTGGGGAGAAGACAAGCTGGTGGAGGGAGAGAAACCCTGGGTCTGGGCATTCATGTAGACATCAATTTTATACGTGCCACCTCCCTAAACATCATTGCGGACCAGTTATGGCAATTTGGCAATGGCAGTTCATGCCAATGGTATTTCCCAATGGCAGTATTTCCTCTTTCAGCAGGATAATGTGCCCTGCCACAATTTTCACATTGTTCGGGAATGGTTTGAGGGACATGACAAAGAGTTCAAGGTGTTGCCCTGGTCTCCAAATTCCCCACATCTCAATTCGATTGAGCATCTGTGGGATGTGCTGGAACAACAAGTCCAATAGGCGGCAGCTCCACCTCTTACAGGACTTAAAGGATCTGCTGCTAATGTCTTGGTGCCAGATACCACAGGGCACCTTCAGAAATCTTGTACAGTCCATGCCTCTGCAGGCCCAGCAGGTGAACCCTTACTGTATGTTGCTACAACATCACAATACATGATGTGATCCCTGCTGGTTGGGTGATCGGTCTGGAGTAAGTTCAGTTTCTGACACAAGACAGCAAGACTGCACTCAGCTGTGCCAATCAGATTCACATGACATCTCACTGGACGTCACACAATCCTGTGGCTGCAGGCAGTGCATTTTAACACCAGGCATTTTATAACCTTCACCTTTTATCGTTTGCATTGCAGATCCCCTAATTGTTTTCCAATCCTCTGTGGAGCAGTATCCAATCAGACTGAAATTATCACCCATATTTGCATTCCCAAGTTGTTCCCTGGAATTAAATTTCCTCACTCGTTCAGCATGCCATGGTCTGCTGTTGCCATGCTCAAGGTGAGAGAGCTCAGTCAATAGCCAGACACTGTGGGACGTATCTCTGTGTGGGAGGTACAGCATTGCATTTGTGCGTTCAATAAGAAAACCTTCCTCATGAATCCAGTTTTGAATTGTATGACAATAAAGAGACGTTTTTCCACTGTGACAGCTTAGTAATTTGATTGAATCTACTTCATAACATACCTACAGAGGCTTCACTGCAAGATGTAAGCCACTAGTTATCCACACAGACGAAATAGCCAGGTCACAGTTTACCATAAAATACCTAGAAGAGCTTGCACAGTTCTGAAACAAAACACAAAGAAAAAAACGCTCTTGTTGTTCTTTTTGGTTGTCCAGACTCACGGCTTAAGCCACTTCCATTTGAGAAAAATATTACGGTGGTCTCCTTGGAATATCTTGACTAAAAATGTTGGTAGAATATAACAACTCAAAGAGGGCATTAATATGCCCACATTGGATTTGTGCATCAGAGAGTTCTACTCAACATTTCAAGCTTTTTCTATAGATCTAAGTTACAGAGAGTCAGTTATCTCATTGAACAACCTCCCATCGCACATATTAAATTTCAGAGCTCAATACTAAAACATGTACAACATCTGCAGTGAATAAACTGTATCTGATTAACCCTGTAGTGGTTACCAATAATCTTTATTGCTCCTGTTCTGACCAAAAAATGAATCTGAGAACTTTCAAAGCAAAAGGGTAAAGATAGCAACATTCCCCAGTGATGTGCAGACCACCCCACCTGCTCTGCATTCACACTTGCAATGTAACCCCACATCCCCCTGGGCATGAGAACAGAAGCTAGTTTCACTGTAATTGGAATCCAAGCAGCAAATGGAACCTGCTGAGCTGAAAAGATATTCGGGGGCCTTTGGAGATGGCTGGAAACCGCGAAGCAATAAAACACCAAAGAGGCCCGTCGACACTGAAATCCTACAGTGTCAACATGTTTAACCTTCACTTGAGAGGAATATAAATGATTCTTTATGTGGAAAAACTGTCCTTGGCAATCCACAGCTAATGGCATTGGCTCAGACTGAGTTTGCAGCCGTTTGTTTCTGATGCATTCAGCATCCACACAGGGTTTGCTGCAGTCATGTAGGGACACTGTACAGTCCAGCTGAGAGAATGCCAGCTTCATTTCCTCATTTATAAAAGAAAGTGAGCCTAAAGTGTGAATGCCTGTCAGAGACACCCCACAGAAACTCCTCCCCACCTGTCCTGCCTTTCACACTGCACAGATGTGTGGGACCCTGAAGGTGCCCATTTGATGAGGGATGAAATTTAAATGAAATCCTCCTCCTTTTATTATTTATTAACTACTTCATCCAAACAGGCTCCAACATGGTTCAACTGACACCTCCCCCCCTCCTTCCAGCACCAGCTGGGGGATCTCAAAAATGCATGTCCCCAACGCCCCACGCAATTGCCCTACAATTGCCCATAGTTCCACATTCTGGGAAGAGTATGTCTGGGCCAGGTGGGATGAAGAATTTCTGCTGTGTGTACATGTGTGTGTGTGCGCACGCACATGTGTATTTGTGTGTGTGTGTGTGTGTGTGTGTGTGTACGAGAGAGAGAGAGTGTGTGTGTGCATGCGTGCATGTGTGTGCGAGACAGATGAGCCGTGAACAAATGCTTTGCTCACAAATCCACTCATGATAAAACAGCCCCCCACTCTGAGTAATCCTCATCTTTTTGTGTAATTTCATCCTCTCTTTCAGTGTCTTTCCAACTCCGACTGAAAGATAGAAGCTCCTGTGTCTAGACTATACCCACACTTTTATAAGGAGTCATAGTTGTGATTGAGGTACAGAGAAATCTGAACTGTTCTCATAAAGGGTCATAGGGTCCAAAAGGATCCCAAGCTCAGATATTAAATTCACACCATTTATATTAATGGATTTTATCATTTGGAAAAGTGGAAGGACAAGCACCTACCTACCCATCTAGCCACAGTAATGAATTTATCTCAGTTTTTCCCTCCTTTCAGTTCTGTGCTGATGGGAAAAGGCTCCATTTACTGTGATGTAACAGAGATGACAGGGTCACAGAAGGGCAGAGGTGGATATGCCAATGGAAAGGCCTTTCTCACAGACAGACACGCATTCATACATTTTAACTTATTGATCCTGACAGACAGGATGACAGACCCATCAAAGCCAAGCTACCGCAGTGTAAACACCCAGGTTCAGCATCAAAGGAAACAGAACCCTGGAGAGTATGAACAGTGACAGAGTGCACAGTGAGCTAATGTAATGTGGGCCCAGCACATGGGCATTATAGCACACTGTACATAAAAACACATTCCTGTGGGGCCTGGATTCAATGAAACTCAAATTCAATATAAGCATTTTTTGTTTTTTCCTCACATGCATGTTTTGGCACATTTACTTTTGTGATCAGTGAATTAATCAAAATGTGTTTCAGAAGGAAAGAAAGTCTGACATTTCACAATGAGTCAAATTTAAACAAGAATGTTGACTGAATCATGGATTAGGTGTTATCCTCCCTGCATAGATATTCCACCTGGAGGACTCCTGAGTGCCATGGGAAACATATCACCCTCTGTATGCCCATGTAGAATTCTCATGACTGGGACAGACACTTATGTAACCTGAAGAGTGAAAATCAAGAAATCTAAAGAGAACAGAAACCCCATGTCATTCATGGAAAAACTATATTCATGCAGTTTTTATGTAATGTGCAGATTCCATTACTGTCTGTTGCCATTTTGGAACACTACATCATTGGTACAGTTTTACATTGTACTGAACTGAGTCACACCGTGCATATCAAATGACATGCATGAAAAAGAAATTTCAACATGTTTTTTAGAAGATCACCAATTTAGAGGAGTGTACATCTATTTTTAAAGCTTTATATTGGTTTACACTACGCAATGTATTGTTATTATTATTATTTTATTATCTGACATGGAAGTGTACTGAAGGCATCAAAATTTAAAAAAAAAATGAATGTAACAAGACTGTGCAGTATTGTCACCTCAAACTGAAATTCTTGCTCTTAGAAAAAGATTATTACAATATTATTAAATGCTTATTGATGTTGTTAAGATGTATCTCATCTTAGTCATAGAAGCAAATCTTTACTTATTTTTGGTGCCAAGTAAATTGTTTATTGTTTAGGATACTCTTCGACTCTGCTACAGTTAAATTATCACTGATAATTTTCATTTTTAATGCAATAACTAACATCAGGAGACATCCTATATCCAAAGCTCACACTCTCTGCACCAGCAAAGCCATTAATCACTGTAGAACGCCTGACTTTGAGTAATTTCCCACACTCCCATACTCTCTCTCTATGACATACACTCTCACACACAGACATATTTCAAGGGTAATGTTAAGAGGAAGGGTTTTTTGGGCATCAGGCAGGTCATGAAGCCCTCATGCTCTGGGAGGAAAGTGACTGCCTGCAACTGATGAAATTCCTCAGCACCCTCGTTCATCACTCTATGCCTCTTATTAATTATATAACACCTTGAGATGGGCAGCAGAGGGCAGATTCACCCGCACTTTACCTTCATATCTAAAACACTGACACAAGAGACAAGCAGACCAGTCCCTAAGAATGACACATTAACAAACACATATTGCAAAAAATCCTCACACAATGGCACTTTAATATTAAAACCAGTTTGGTGTTGTGGACCAGAGTTTCCCCTAAACAGAAGCTGGTGCCTGTTCAAACTGTGTGTTTCATAACCATATGTTATGAAATACTGTATCAAATACTGCATGCCTGTTGATGACACATGGAATGATGTTGCATCATAAAAATGCCATTGAAAAGTGATCCAGCTAATAAATGATCAAAATAGAGACATCTCATTTGCCTTGGCTCATATGCCAATCTAAAACAGAGTTGAATTATTTGCTAATGATTTTCAGCTCACTCAATGCAGACTTATCCGAAAATGAAATCAATATCGATAGACAAATGTTAAAAGGAATGGATGTGCATGATAAACATTTATTAAAAATGTTTTCTTCAAAATGCTTTAGGCTGAAAAAGAAAATATAACAGAACATTTTTTTGCTGCCCAAAAGCAACTCAGCTTCAGAAAATTTTCTGTTTTCCAAAAAAAAAAAAACACAAAGGCCATCAGTATCACAATGGATAGCTAGCCAGTCAGTAAATCTGAGAGCAACTAAGAGACTGTATAAACAACATTCCAACAGATGTTTTTTTTTTTTTTCGATAATGTTAACTTGACGGCTGTTAAGTTCATTTTAGATAATTTGTTTTAAGGCTTCTCTTTACATGTACCAAATATTGGCTTCCTTCCTGAACCAAAGTAATATTGGTACATTGTTGGACAACCTTTTAACAATTAATCAGCTGTTATTTTCAGATTGCTTAAGAGAATTTCATCATCAAAATATATATTTTATATAATCTTTATTTATTCAAGCGAGTGTTACAGAGACAGGCACAGACTGCACTTAGCTTTTCTTTTCTGTAATGATTCTATACAGAGGATGAAATTGTAAGTTTATGTTCTCATCCTTTTTGTCTAAAATCAGGAAAAACTGGCCTGTTTAAAGAGTGACACCCAACAGAAAAAAGCTGTGGATACTGTGTCACAGCCATTCTTGCCATACATTCAGAATCCTCTTGGCCCAGTTGCTGGGGGAGAGGCGAGTAGCGGGTCGTGTCGCTCTGCCTCGGGCAGACGGAGACAGGGAATTCTCTCTGATGAGCTTCAGCCAAGCAGCCCCTCAAACAATGGAACTTAACTGATCTTCATTACTTCAATTAAAGCTCTAATAGAGAGCTTGAGCTACAAATAAGCATATTGATAAATGATTCCGGTAAGAAATAACGTTGTAGAAGGCATATGCTGACCTTGACAAGGGGAAAGGAAATATGCATGTGTGTGCGTGTGCACAGGCGTGTGTGTTTGTGTTGGGTGGCTGAGGAGGTTACAGTATGTTTTTTGACAAAAAGAGATCCTCCTTCACAGAGAGGTGAACTGCCCACATTGTTTTACATGTGTACACCTGGCCATTTTAATGGAGCAAAGACCTTGCTCAAGGGTACAACAGCAATGGTGCTGTCAACAGTGGCATAAATACAGGTTTTACATTAAAATCCCTAATAGTGCATCCATTTGAGAAAAAAATGAATATTCAATGCTAAATCTACATAAATATTCATATATATTGAAACATCTAATTTGTTGTGTCAATCCTAAGGCCCTATTTTCCACCTGGGTATAGAAGGTGGCAGCTCTAACTAAGGAAATTCTAAACTTGATTTGCTAGTTTCAGACTGAGGCAGTTGTCACTATTCCCTTAACCACCAACATTATGAAAATAACAAATCAACATGCATCCATTTGGGTTTCTTTTCAGACTCTATTTTTAGCGGCAAATAGTCCCACATCTACAGTCATGTCAAAGTTGTTTAATTATGATAATAACAGGGCTTCTGAAATACTTTGCCCACATGTGCATCGCACGCACATATCCTGTCATTTATTGATACATAGGTAGAAATGTTCCTGAAATGTGCCGTATGTGAAAGACAATCAACCGTTTTTCTCCACTGGAATTGCATATACCAGGAATACCAAAACCCTTGATATGCAACCAGTTGTACTGGTTGCAATTTAACATCTGTGTTTGTGTATTACGAAAGTGGCATCAAAATACAAATTAAAGTAGCTTAGTCCTTCAGTGATTACAGTTATCATCAACCAATAACCTAACCAGCAGATAGGCATGAGATTGTTGTTATTTTTATACTGTACGTGAGGTTTTGCTGTCATTAGCTTCTTCTGTGATTTTTTTGGGGGAAAGTAGGGTTTAGTGGGTTAGATTAATTTGATGATCCTGCAGCCAGACCTGTGTAGTATTTGTCACAGTGAAAAAAGGCAATGAAAAGAAATATATGCAGCTTTGTTTATGCTTACCTGTGTACATCACTTTTTCAAAAAGAAACCTGGTATAGAAGCACAAAGGCACTAAAGAGTCTTCTGCACAGACTGAGTTGCATTTGTGTCACCTGGAGTATAAAAGGGTCACACCACAGCACAAGTCCATGCTTGTGGCTTTTTCACTGTCTACACATTATACATTTCATCTGCGTTTAAAAGGATTGCCTAATACAAAATGTGGCTATAAGGCAAGGCTGCCACAATATAGAAAACTTATTTTGCCAATGCATTCAAAAACATAATTTCTTTAATTAATACATTTTCCATTTGCACTTGGATATTGTGGTTTGTACTCCTCTTGGCAGAGAAGCACCAGCCATTATGCAGACACAGGTGAATAGGAAAAGACACTCTAACTGGCTAACTGTGTGTTCACAAGGGCATGATAGAATACAACAATACACAAAGAACATTTTTCATGCCTTGACTCTCAAAAACAGTAAGGTCGACAAAATGTTGGCAAAATTACAAGATAATAAATGCTTGTAATCCATACATCAGAACACTTTACATTTGAAATATTTGATAAAAATAAACAAATGTGAGTCATTTGCAGTACCATGTGTATGCTTTCAAGTTGCCTGTGTATTGATGTATGTGATCTTGCTTTTGCATAGTTTATATTACTGTTGTTTTTTTAGCCACTAATAGGAGAGACGTCAAAGAATTACCAAAGCGCACTTTGATATGTCCTAGGAGTGACACTTTCCTCAAGAAAAGGTGATTCTCTGCTGCTGGTCATGGGAACAGTATGCAATGCTATGTTTGGAGCACCTAATTATAACAGCCAGGGTAATAGATTCTCATGAAAGAGGGTTTTATTTAATAATAAAATGTTTTAGCCTTTTTTGTGCAAATCAATATCAGAGAGGATGTCACCTAAGTATGAATAAAGAGCTTTTTGCTGTTGGTGCTTTGAACCAATTCTCACATCTGTAGATGTGATGTGAAAAGCTCTGTGGATAAAACATGCCTTGCTCATTATCCAGACAGAAAACAAAACAAAGCTAGATATAAATAATCATTACACTTCAGGGATTATAATCTGAAACTTCTAAATGACAAGACCAGTTCCTTTCCCATTACACCACCCTGCTGCCCAACAATGCTGAGGGCCATGCACTGGTACTAAATGGCAGTACTGCATGTATTACATCAGCCACACAAGTAAGGCATTGCATCTCTGCTGATATGATACCAGCATCACACAGGACTGCTGCCCAGCTGCACTAATGCTACTTTACATTACTATCTCACACTATACCAATGCTACACGGCACTGCTGTTACCGGTGGCACTAGTGCCGGAGCGCTCTGCTGCTGAGTGTTACACCACAAATACACAGCAGTGTTACTGGGTACTAAAACACAACTACATGGCACATTTCCAGCACGACACCAGTGCTGCCTGGCACTGCCTCTGGATGTACACTGACACACTGATGCCACAAACACTCAGAAACCCACTTCAGCCCGGTGGAGGCACATTTAAAAACGCTTCCATCCAAAGCCAGCCCTGCAGCTGAGGTGACACTGCACACCCCTGACTGCTCCTTTGTGTACTTTAGTGTCATACGACCATCCCATTGCCTGAGCTGCACTGAGCCCTACTCTCACCATGCCTGTCCGCCCTCCTGTTGTGAATAAACAGTGTAGGACAGTGGAGGGCAGGAAAAGAGGAGGTTCTTTTTTTGGCATCTGAAGACAGCTGTCAGCCACTGGTACTTAGGGCTCTGACCTGAGTCTTGTGGGAAGGGGTGACAGGATCTCAAATCTGACAGTCTGTTGTCCTGCCTGTAATTCTGTGACTTAACTCTTGGACCATCTTGCCCTAGCCATTTGGGGCTTTTACATATTCATCACACAGGCAGCCCCTATCCAAAGCAAGCTTTTAAATGTATCATTTTTACATAGTTATATAAGAAAGTGTTTTATTAGGGGGTAGAATACAACCAATAGTAGACATGGCTAATATTATTATTATTATTATTATTATTATTATTATTATTATTATTATTATTATTATTAATAATAATAATATTTCTTGTGGCTAATGTGTCTGCTTATAATGTTTGCCTCTTGTTCACCATCACTGATGGAAAGAAACAACACACAGCTAAAATGCTTGAGTTGTATCCTACCAGTTCTCCGTTTGTCATCGTACTGTCTGTTTGCCTTCCCACACCTGCACAGTCCAAATACATTTGAATGACAGACCCTCTGAACTCAACAACATCACTGATATAATGTATTATGGCCACATCAGACATGGCATGTCAACCAAGAGTGGTAATCACATGTGGCCTCCCTCCTGTACTGTCAGATTATTAATGCTTCCACCACACACATCTGAAGACACAAGACAAGGCAAAGTTTATCACCCAACCCCAAAAAATCTGCAGGCTCCTATGACAGAGAGACACAATGATATGACAGGGTCTGCTGCAGGATACAAATGTCAACCTGGAGGTCATTCCCCCATGGTCAGTTTGGCCTGTCCAACATGATGACCCAGCATGACATGTTTGACAAATAAATAAATACATACATAAAAACCATCATTGCATATATCTGAGATTCAACAACCAAACTGAAATCATTTGGCCCCGTCCTATTTGAACCCTCTTTCCATCTATTATTTGATATAAAGTATGATTGTTTGTATTTTAAAACCACATAAATTACGCATTTGCTTTCTTTCTAGATTAGAATCTAGGCAAATCCATAATCGCCTTTCTGATAAGTGTACAGTACTAGATGGATGTAATTTGAATTTATGATAATCTAATGCATCCATTTTTGTATCTACTATGAGATATGCATCTTCACAAAGAGCTGGGAAATAATTAAAAATACTCTGCTAATATCTCTTATCAAGTGTTTCCTGAGCCTTTGGAGGAGTCGCATATTGCATAATAAATGTGGGTGATTTGAAAATACTCACCCCAGGAGAGATTTCTTTGTACACTCCCAAATCGCTTCAATAACCTTTGAGGACAAGGGCTTTGTTATAATGCACAGCACAAATTTCACAAACAAACAGTCACAGCTATTGCTGGGCCTCACAACTAAGAAGTTTTATTTCTCTGATTACATGAACTACATTTGCTATAGCTGCAAAATAAAGAAGCAGCTGCTGTTTGCTGTGTTCTTTTATTACTTACAGTGTGCCTGCTATGGTTGCCACACACAGTCCTTATTCCTACAGGAGGATTTATTGAGAAAGATCATCTTTAGTGCTTTCCTAATGGCCCGGGCCACTGTGTTTATACTGCAAGGAGCAAATTCACACAGCTGTCCCCGTAGCTCAGGCCCCCGTGTAATCACTTCATTAAATTCAGCTTCCCTCCATCAGCTCAGGCTCTGTCTGGGCTCATTTCTCCAGGGAAAACCGGTAAAAATAAAAAGTCTTCTATAAGGCGTTTTTAAGTATTTCTGGCTTCATGTGTCGTTGCCAGCACGCACACACACAAGCACACACACACTCTCTCACTCTTTCTCCCTGTCAAACACACACACACACATACACACACACACACACACTCTCTCTCTCTTTCTCTCTGTCAAAAACACACACCCACACACACATACACACAAACACACACACTCTCTCTCTCTGTCAAAACACTCTCTCTCTCTCTCTCTCTCTCTCTTTCTCTGTCAAACACACACACACACACACTCTCTCTCTCTCTGGGTCAAAAACACACTCTGTCTCTCTCTCTCTGTCAAACACACACACACACAAATACACACACACACACACACTCTCCCTCTCTCTCTCACACACACTCTCTCTCTGTCACACACACACACACACATATACACACACTTTCTCTTTCTCTTTCACACACACGCACATACTCTCTCTCTGTTTCTCTCTCACACACACACGCACATACTCTCTCTCTGTTTCTCTCTCACACACATACACACACTCTCTCTCTGATAAACACACACACACGCACACACACCCACAGACATGCATACTCTCTCCCTCTCTCTCTGTCAAACACACACACACACACACACACACACGAATACACACACACACGCTGTCTCTTTCACACGCACACACACACAAACACGCAGCATGCAGCATGCACAGCGCTGCAGTGCTCATAACAACCCTACAGGCAAGCAGCCCTGTGGTTCTCTGCCTTTCATTACCGCTCAGATCTCCAGTGTTTAAACCCAGAAATCACCTGCTGCTCCAGTTGGCAAACGGACCTCTAAATTATGGTCGCTGTGTTCATACACATATGGGTAAACCAGATGAAAAACAAATATTTGAAATAAAGAGATCTGTCACCAACAACACCACCTGAAATACCTGCAAGTTTCAAGGGTAATCATAAAGGCAAAGGAATTGGTGCAATGACTAGTCAATCAGGTGTCACAAACTAAAATATCTGGTTGGAGGGAAACTGGCTCCACCGGTAACAGGGTATAAAATGCAGCTAAATGTTTTTTCTGCTGTGGTCAAGGGTTCAAACAGCAGCAATACACCTGAGGGGATAGACCGCAACATTGTCAAAATGATAAACCACTGCAGTACGGTCAAGGGGATAAACCACCGTAGTACCTTGGTCTTGTCGTATAGGCCATGGTTGTCAAGTAGCATCTTCCGCTCATGCCGGGCAAATCGTCTCAAGTCTCGCTCAAATTGCTACATGGAAGGAGAGACAAGCAATACACAGTGTCAATGCATAAATCTATACACACCATTACAATCCCTAAACACCGTGCAAAATATAACCACAATCATAATCCATCCTGATGATCATAATCCATATGCAACGGCACAATCTGTAGACGAACAATGCACTAACCATTAATTACAGACAGATTAGTTCAATTTCCAGTCCTAAATGAACTGAATGAAAACCTGAAACTAAAATCATTTTTATATCCAGTAACTATCGAAGCAGAGTGGATCATCATACATTGAAAAATCTGTTGACCATTTTCGGTCTTTGTACCTTAAAGAAATGTTGATGAAGGTCTCTCTTTCTTAGTGCTTGTTCTTTCACTTATCACTTTAACAACTCAACACCTGTTTGATCAACACTGCAATCACTTACAGGGTTTGCTATGCTGAGTTCCATGTCCATGACATCACCGCTGTTCAGTGGATAAGAGGCTGTGCATGCCATGGGCTCATTTCACAAAAACACACACAAGATTATATTTGCAAGATGGATTTTTTTTTACTACCAACACATGTTGCAAAACATGTGCTCGGAGTTTGTGAACAGCTCAAAATTCATTTTCACTCCCCTGCCTCTGACTTTACTTTAATGCACACAGCAACACAAAACACATGCTCACTGCCAGGAGAAGAGGTCCTTCCCAGTTGGTGAACATAGCCTTATTTATGCACACAAATTCAGTTTAACTGTCAAGAAGCATAACTGTGCATATATAAAAGCTTTTTGTACATACATTTTTTTAATCAAATTTTAAATATGAATGAAGTGTCATTGTATTCATAGAGTATGTGTTTTAATAAGGTTGACCAAGATTATATTTGGAATTTTGGAATTTAATATTTAAATTGAATAAAAGAAAAACCCTCGCATGAGGATTCAATTATTATTATTGAAATTTTATCTGAGAGTCATAATTCACAAGACTGTTAGTTACAAGTGGCACACAAGGACAAAGACTAAAGAAACCAACATTACAAGTGAACAACCACTTGCCATTTGACAGCTATTCTGCTCCATTTAAGCAATATAAATTCCATGAAGGGTTTTAGATAACTATGAAGTGGTAGTAAATATACTTGCAAATCACAAGTGTCAAAACATCATGACATGCATTTTGATGATTATTTGCGATCTGAGAGTGAAAATGGTTGCATGTTGTCTTTTGTGAAAAGAACCACGGGCTACAGTTTCTATGCAAGTATGGGGTATGTCAGTCTGAGTGCTATATCCATTCAAACACAAGGTATGTTATTCTGAGTGTGATTAGCATGTGGTAATGGGGTATGTTATTCTGACTGTGATTCCCAATGAAAACTCCAGCAGGAAGAGGAGTATAAATAGATTCAGGTGTCTGCAGGCCACACAGCTGTGTATTGGTCTAGGACCTCTCTGTGGAGCAGCAGAAACAGTAACTGCAATCTTAAAATGTAAATGTTAAAATGGGGCTATCAGGGAAAGATTTTGTATAATGAACATGGGTGGTACCCATGACCTGTCTCATTACTACTGACAGCTGCTGACCCGTTCCATTTCCCAGAGTCCTCTTCCTGTGTCTGGCTGTGTGATGCAGCTGGAGTTTAGTGCCGGGATAAGCATGTCTTTCCAAAGTGTGTGTGGAGTCAAGGCTGTCACACAAAAAAGCATCACAGACCTGTTTTAACTGGCAAAGGGAGGTAGCCTCTCCCCACCAGTTCACCTTCATCAGAGTGAAAAACGCAGTCAAAGCGCTCTCACTCTTCCCTGCTGACTCTTTAGCCGCTTTGTTGTTTCTCCCCTCTCTTTTGCTTTTCACAGAACAGCTGTAGGGCCTTGTCTTATTATCAAAAAGTCAGTTTCAAAAAGAGAGCATTTTATACTGCATCTAAAAAAGGAACATCTTTTTGTGACTCAAACAAACTGTGAACAATGGCAGACACTCAGCAGTCAGGTGCTTTTACAAGGTAAAGAGCAGTGCTCTAAAAACTGATGTGTACTTAGATTCTTCTGCCAGTTTATTTGTAAGACTAACTGTGTTTGGCATCTGAGGGCCTTTGTTCTGTATATGTGTTTTGGCCATTTTAAAATGAGGAGGAAAACATGAAAGCAAGCAATCTAACAAAAGAGGGAATAGACTTATAAATAAATGTAGGAATCTTTAAAATTAGTTTCTTGAGTTTCTGGAGGCACAAAAGCTAACAATTGCCCCAAACGCACTAAAAAAAAATCAAAACAAGCACAGTGACTCAAGCCTGCATGTCAAAATTTGCTTTGCACAAGTGTCTGGATTCTGTGGGACTGAAGCCCTCCTTCTCTGAGTCACATTACCACCTACTATGTGCTGCCATGCAGGGTTGTCTACCTTAGCCAGAACCTGATTCAGTTCAATACCACTTGGAATTGTGGGACACTTGGACACACTGCAACCTTGTGTTTTAACAGGATGAGCCAATGTGAAGCCTGTCATCATGGGAAAACACCCTGATGAAGATACTGACTGTTGGCTGTAGTGTGAGAGTGATGAGGCAAAGGTCAATACTGAGAATCTGGTGAGACATTGGTGTTCAGGACCTGGGCTTGTAACAGAGACATTTGAGAGGTCAGCTATACAGTATTGCAACACTACATTATTTAATTAATATTATCCATTGTACATAAGGAGCTTTCGTAGTAAAACATGTGCAAAAACTGTACGCTACACTGTTAAATGGCCAGAAATCTGAATTTTGCTTTTGCCTGATTTTATAAGATGCACCATATTCCAGAGGCTGTTCTGCCTGGATTTTAAATCTGTGATCCTCACATGCCCAGCTTACAGGTTTTAAAAACCCAGGTAAATCAGCAGCTTACCCTGGATCCAGTCCAGCCAAGGAGAGCAAAGGCATAACGGTCAATGGGTGGCACAACCAGGTCCACACGCACCGCCCTCCAACCTCTGTGGTCCCCCACGTCCTTCTGAATCCCGCCCTGAACCAGATTATCCTTCAGGCGCACAATCAAGAAGCATTTCTGGAAGTGATCCATTGCCTCAAACCTGTGGCTGGGGAGTCTGCTCATGTCAAACGTAGACTCCTGGTTCTCATAGTACAGCAAGATATCCTTTGAAGTAGAAAAAGAGTGGAAATGATACACAGCAAGATACACAGCATCACAGCAAATTGTACATTGATTACTGTCCTCATTTGATTTATTTAGAATTTCAAATGAGATTAAAACCCTAAAGTTGTAAGTTTATTTCTCAGGTGGAGATCTGAGCTTCAATTACTTTGGTGAATATCCAGCTATATAAATAAATGACATATTGAATATGAGCCATGTGACCCACCATGGATGCAAATGTATGCACTCTGTTGAGGAATTGAGACAATGGAGATCTGCAGTGACCAAAACAACTTGCTGGAGTTTCACATGCAACAAGGTTTAATGGTGTATCAGCAGTGAACTCAAAGGGAAAGATACCATCAGCAGAGGCCAACACTGGACAGAAGCACATCCTGCACATCCTGCAGGATCACATGTATCAATTGAAAATGTAAGGAAAAAATAGCATCTACAAATGAGTTGACTGCCAATTTCAACCTAGAGTGAGAGCAGCCAGGTTTTTCAAAGGCCGCAGTGGCCCTATACCTTATTAAGAAACTTTGCATTGGTTTTTACATATTCACTACCAGTATATAATCTGAGACAGTATATTAGCCCATTTTTCTCAGTATGGTTTCTACGACTCCTCCTGCCACTGGTGACATTTTCTATGGCTGTAATGAAAATTTCATTCCAGGAGGTTGACCTTTAGTGGTAAATCCCTGTGGTTCATTACACACAAAATACTGCACGGCTTCATGGTCAGTCTGTACAACAAAACAAACTTTGATGAAACAAAACATGTACAACTCAATGGGAAACATAATTTCACAGCAGCACTGAGTCAAAGTACAATTTCAATTTCAGTCACACCATGAAATTGAGATTAATAGGAAAACACAGGCACAAAAATGAAGACTTATTCATTGTTGTTCTATTCTTACATATATGTTTGCAGTATTGTCTAAAAACATTGATTTTATGATTTTGGAGGTATACAATTTTTCTGAAAGTGAAAAACTGACCAAATGTCCAAAACTATGTTTCATCAAAGACATATAGCAATGTCCTCCCAGTGGCAGATGATCCCTGAACCTTGAGCTAATGAGGTTTAGATTGTGAGCAGAATCTTTTCTAAACTGTAAAAAGTCTCCAGAGTAGACCTTCAAAAGTTGTGATAGTTTGACTTAAAGAACTCAAAGCAGTTGGAAAAGTAATCCCCTACAAAATGGACCTTTATGGTCAAAATATTCATACTTCGACTGAAATGCAATTTTTGCACTTGGATCATTGTGCAGCACCATTTAAAAATCTACAGAATATTATATAAAGCTGAAAAAATGCCAAGATATTTCAAGTGGGCCTTTCACCTCATTGTTAGTTAGCTGTAAAAAAGGAAATGGTATGTGAGTCTCATTATTGTCAATGTAATATCATTATTATAACTTTGTCTCAACTACAACAGACGAATGAATGTATTGGTCAGAAAATAAGCCATTAACATATGGGAAGCTCCCATGATTGCCAGACAGCTGCAATTCACTTGGAGCAGTCAGAGAAATTTAGAAAATTAGAAATATCACCTGGAATAAAGATTTTTTTCAAAGGTTGATGAACCACAGAATAGATGCTGTACCCCCCTCTGAGAGAAATATGTGACACAGTAGGAGTAGTTATTCATATAAGTTACTGAAAGCAAAGGTTTCTGCAGCAACAGAGGCTAACATGTTCCTATTAGATTCATAAAAATGTATCACCATTACTATCACTCTTATATTTTAAATTAAAAATCGGCCTCATAAAATGGAAAAGCAACAATACAAAACGACACCTGTTCCAAGCCAAGCAGGATATTGCTGCTATTTCTTGAATTCATGTTTAGATATACGTTGTTACAGTTGGATTGAAATATGATTGATCGATTCTAGCATGGTTGCGCTATTTTTATGCCACTCACCATGCAATTTATATAATAGAAAAACAATATATCAGTCAACATTGTAAATGTAGAAATGTGACTGGTCAAATAGTATGTGCCTTTTCTAGTTTTCACATATAAAAAGGTTGTCATAAAAAGCAAGAAAAAGTATTTCATGAAAACTGTGAAAATAGTTACATGTCTTAATTATCTTCCCCAAAGTTAAAAGCACAGGAAGTTGAATGTACCCTTGATTAGTTATAATGAAGGTTTGGTTTAAATATCTCTCTTGTAAAATTAATAACTGCCCATAAGCATTATATTTCCTCACCTTCAGGATAATTCCTAAGGTTGTGAACAAATACCTGATATGAATTTGATACTACAAAGTAAAGCAAATATTGATCATTAAAATTAATTCATTAGGACATTTAAATGAACTTGCTTTTCCCAGATACTAATTCTGGAGACTGATATATTGAAATAAAGGGTGTTCATTATTGAATAGGATATAATAATTCAAGATTAAATGGAACTAAATGAAGCAAGAAGTACCATCAGCTTCCTCGTCAGTAGAAGTCAAGTCAGACATTGCTGCAGTATAAAGAGAGAGCGAGAGCGAGAGAAAGAGATGGCCCTGCAGTAGCCTGGAAGGAATCAGATTACATCTGGGCTTCCAGGCCATGCTGATTCTTCCTTAAGCAATAAGGATATTAGCATTACAACATGTCAATTTAATTCCACCCCCTGTAACAATTTTTGGAGTTGATGCATCCCTCCCTTACATTCTTAGACCATTTATCTACCACATGTTTTTTAAAAACAATAATTTAAAGTGGAAAAAATAATAGTTTTGCTTCATTTGTATTTACTGATTAAACTATCCCATTTTGTTTGGGGTCCTAAGAGCCCATTCAAAAATGCAGAAAAGCCAATATCAACCAAACATGAGGGCTAGAGGTCTTTCCACATCCCTTCCTTTTGTTCATCAACCCTTTCCCAGGTGTCAGTTTGGGCTGGGTTGCCATTACAGACGCTGTTAAGCAGGGGAAGATGGTGTTATTAAGAGGTGAAAAGTGGGACCAGAGACATACTGGGGCCTCTCAACAACTGAAAAAACCTTTTTTGCACCCCATTCCCTCCCACATGCCTGGGTAATTAGCCTTGGGCACAGAGACATGGGTCCCTGATCTCTCACTCAGGGATCTGAGGCAAGTTTTATCTGCAATTAAAGAGGACATCTTCACTTCCCAACAGCAAAGGGACCCAGATCCAAAGTACAATATTGTTCCCACACAAAAAGCAACAAGAAATGGGACTAACATTAGCCTAGATGAAGTCTGTAAAAGCCCTTTAGTGGAATATGCATGAATAAAAGTGGGCCTACTTGTACCTACATGATAAATGATATTAAATTTTACACAAGGCACAAATCAACCCTTTCCACATGCTCATGTATACATTCATGAATTCATGAGCATGTATTTTCACATCCTGCAACCTGAATCCATTGTGCAGCAACATTATTAAATATGCTTTCAATCTTGAAGCATGTAAGGCAATATCTCAATCATAAGCTTCACATCCTAGTGGGGTCTGCAGACCTGAGCCAGAGTGAGATCTCTAGCTCAAGGGGTAAAAATGTTTACCTTGATCTAATTTTTTCCACAATTATTTTTTAAGGCAACACATTTTCACATTGTCACTAATTTTTTCAACTCTCTTTTAAAAATTCAATTGTGAAGCATTTTGAAACAACCAAATATTGACATAATGTGATTGATTGATTGTCCTGAAATTCATGGTGTTTTATGGATTACAACACTTGGATGGGTCTTTACAAATGTTGAACAATTCAAGATATCAGTCAATGTCTCATTGTAATTCTCAGCGTAATTAATATCTGCAGTGCAGAGAGATTGTCCCGAACAAGATCAGTGTCCAGAATAGACTGGGCAAGTGTGAATTTAAGAACTGCTCCTTTGTATTCCGAGTGTCGCAATGCTGCTTGCAAATCATCTCTGTGTAGCTGACTGTTAATAGCAGACAGCAATCAGCAGGTAGCCTGATGTCACACCATATGAAAAAATAAGCGGATTTTCCCTGAAAGCTGTTTTACCAGCCTGGCTTTAACAGAGCAGGCCTCATTCGAACACTGAAGCAGCGTGAAGTTAATCTATTCATAGCTCTGCCAGTTAAGCAACTTATCTGGGGCAAACTTCACCAATGCAATGTATAAGGTCAGCTTTTTTATTTTTGTTTGTAGATATTTTTTTTTCAGGAGCACTGTCACATGCTGTCACAAACAGCTGACACCTTCTTTCCCCACCCCGGAGGGTAATGACAGATCCAGGGACAGGGGCAAAACTGCTCTGATCTCCTGTCATATTCTCTATGACTCCTGTCACATCCACCCTCCCACCCCCCTGTATTTCAAATATGCTTTGCCTTTGATTTGAGCTTTGTGAGAAATACTGAGTCTGATTACATAAATTATACCAAATAAATTTGCTTCCTCTCTCTCTTTGCATGGGGCTGTCTTTTTCTCTCTTAACCTTGTTGACAGATACCTTGATTTTAAACAGGATAAGGTGATACATTTGTGAGGCTTTTTATTTACAATAATGTGTGTCCTGTAAAGTGGGTAATAAGAGTGTACAGTTCAAAAATCCTGCACCAAAGATAAATATAAAATAGTTAGTTGCAATATATCTTTAAGTGCATTAAGTTGGCACAGAAATTTTGCAAGCCTGGCCTGTAGGTCACCTGGTAACCTGGACATTAATATGTTTTCAATTACATCTGGTTCATGCATGCGCTCTACATTGCACAAGCTGTTGTGTTTCAGGCCTATTGCTGCCACACACAGGTAATCTGTAGAAGACAAAGATTCACTATATTAGGCATAACTGTAAATTCTTTTACCTATAATGTGTGCATATGGTGTCACTAAAAACATTGCATGAACATGCAATGGTTCTCATGCTATAGCTTCCCCCATTGATTTTGGGACAGTGCAGACTATGATCAATCCATTAGCTGAACTCAGTAACCTCACCAGAATACACAGCATATCTAACTGATGCAGCTAGACCATGGGTGCCCAGTTGGCCTGTGGATTTGCTGGTCTTCTGAGAAATGTGTTTCCCACTGCATGAAAGCTACCCAAGCAGGTAGGCTATACAGCACCCTACCATGCTGCCAGATAGGCCTGCCTTTCTTTAAACACACCATGAGGCAAAGCCACATAATGGAATTCAGAGTCTAAACATGATGACCAGCCAGCTATCACATTATTTTATCAGTTCAGAGACCACTGAAGTACAATGCTCTACCCAATACCGAGGACTTTGAGTAAATTTTCCTTTTTAAAGCTTTTCCTCCCATATGTTTGTGAATAAAAAAACACTATCACTTTCACTTTTTCACTATCACATTTATTTTTAAGTCAAAGTTTAGGACAAGTGTTGAATCCAGACCTGGAGCCCATTCTTAAGTCCTGACCTAAATTTAATGCCCTAAAATGTGCCACTTTGGAATTAATGATTTTTCAGAGGATAGTATTGCATTTTCTTTCATCACCCATTTAAGACCATGACACAGAGGCGACATCCATGTCATTCGTCTAACGCCACGCCTGGAAGCAAGGCTGCACTTTGTTGCCAAGTGCTGTTTTCATGACTCAAAAAAAGAAGGCAAAACGATAGAGTGCATTTACAAGGACATTTGGAGATAGATATATTTTTCTCCTCCCCGCTGGCAAAAAAAGAAAAGAAAAAAAAAGTCTGTGATATTAGGCCCGTGTGACGTTCCACAGCTCAGGGGCAAGATCGCTGATGACAAGGTTACGAGATTTAAAGTCGCCCTCCGTTGCCTCCTCTTAATCACAGCTCTGCTGGTGTCCTGGGGGACCTGTCATGATCTGCAGTGTTTCGCTCGCTCCACAGCCCACCTCTCCTAGGTTCTGGCATCCTCATTCCTCTCCTGTCCCACGTCCTTGCTCCACCCCCCATGCCAGGCCAGAAGAAATGGTCAGGGAGAACAATGTTTTTTTTTTTTTGTTTTTTTTTTTTACTTTTGTTCAGGATGCAAAGCAAATGGCAAAGCTAATTATCTGCAGAGATATACCTCAAAGGCAAGAAAAAAGGAAGCAGTGGAAGAAATAAAAACAGAGAGTTTATTTTTAAACCAAGTGATGACAAAGAAAGGCCAACAGCTTCATTCCTGAATCGAGCACTTAATCAAATCGTCCTCGCTTTTTAAATCATCCAGCTTCAGTGAGGGGTGGGGGTGGGGCTGGCCTGAGGGGTGGGGGACTGGGGCTGGGCAGGTGGTGATGAAGGACAACCACTTCCCCCAACTACCTGTTCAGCCTGCCCTCCTCTAATTTCTCTCCCTATACTCCAACCAACCCCCCCCCCCCCCCCCCCCCCCATAATACCACCAGTTCCTCTGGCTTCATTACTGGTAAAAAAAAGTCTTGTCTTTTTTTAAGATACAAGGGATTAAACCTGCATTTGACTTAGCAAACAGTAGGACCTACCCACCTAACTCCTGCCCCAAACCTCAGAGGAAATCTTATAAAGTTCTTATGCTATATCTTCCTGACACCCTCCCCAACATGTCTCTCCCACCCACACACTCACATACACACACGCTTTGGTGCGTGTAATAGCCAATCAGCTTACAGTCACCAAGCGAAAAGGCATCATTAGTTGCAGGAGATAAAGTGACTTCCACCAGAGAGGGAGTGTTGGGGGTTGCCGAACAGCTCTTTTCCTTTTATGGTTGAGTGGATAAGCGGCACCTCTACCTTAGTCATGTCTTACAGGTTGTTGTAAATCTTGGGTTTGATGGTACAGTACCTAAATGCAATATACTTCAGTTTATGTCTAAAAATATGAACCTGTGTACAGGGCTTTCCATCATCTACTGAATTTTGGAAGCTTTTGAAATCTGTGTATGAATTGGTAATGTACAAAAGTACAGTAAGAGGCACTGGATAAATGCCATAATATATAAGAATAATTTTAAGAATATTATAACAAAATGTTGTGAATATGAAATGATGCTTCAATTACAGTGGATCACAATGTTATTTACCACACCACTGACTGACAGGTTAGCTGGTCTCTTGGGTAGCATATTCTCACTCTGACCCCAACATAGTGATGAAATGTGAAGCTGCACATACCTGATATTTGAGCTTGTTTATCACTTGGGCCAGCAGCCCCTCCTCTCTCCCATTCTCTGGTGTGGTGAGCAGGAAGTCCACATCATGCCCAAACTGCTTCCCTCTGCAAGAGGATGGGACAGCAGAGATGCCAAGGTTTTACACAAATGCAGTAGGCCAGATCATCTTTAGTCACAGTTGTTAACCATAATATGATGGCGGACTGGTCTTTAGCACCCTAATACTGCTGGAGCAGCAAATATCTCCCAGGCTTTTTCTTCTTTTAATTCAAACAAGCAATTTGTGCTGCATCATTAAGCCCAAAAGCACTTCTCTGTTGGCTCAGCTGCCTGAATCCTCATTTATCAGAGAATCTTCATTTTTACGTTGGTTTTTGAAGAGCACCAGCAGTATGTAGAGGGGGGTACGGATTTCTGTTCAGCCAAGGACAACCTCCACAGGCCCTTTATACAGTACCTATATACACACACCATTTTCATTTGGGTGTTATTGAATGTGGAAGAGGATTGTAATAATATTTAAAAAGGTAAATACACATTTCCAGTTGTCTGAAAGCAAGATAATTGTTATCCAAATAATTGACTGATCTACATACAAGATCACAAGATCCACATTCCTGACTATAACTTAATTATCTGTCTCCACTTCCATTTGGTCACATACAAAGAAATAACCCATGAAATAAACATTTCAACACTAAAATGTTACAGCCATAGTCATGTCTTATGGGTATTTTATCTCCTTGAATCAGATAGCTGGGTTGGAAGAAGAGGAAGTACACAATTACACATTTCTAGATATTTAGCTGAAAGCCATTAGCCCATTCAGTCTGATAATTACATCTATGTATAGACATTCAATATTTCCATGTTTTTTCTCTCTCTCCTTTTCTGTCAGTCTCCCTCCTGTTCCACAACCAAAGAGACTCTCAGTCAGCCACGATGGAAGGGAAAAAGAAAACAGAAAAACAGCTGTTGTCTGGCACAGGTGAAAGAGGAGTCTGCAAAGGTTATTGTTCCATGCCTAATCCAGTGGGTGTAAAAAAAAACATTCACCGGCAAACTCACCATTTAGAAATCAACAAGGCATAGCTAATACACTTCAGAGTCACTCTAAAGCAGGGGAAATCAGCTAGAAATAGCCAAGACCCGATTAGCGAGAGAAGGGGAAATCCCAGCTTGTTGGTTTAATCAAACAGTACAAATGAGCTCTTCAACTCTGAACCTAGAGCTCCAGCCGCTTAGCTATTTTTGAAAAGGTTTAGCAGAATGTGCTTACCCTTGCAGTATCTTCTCAATGCCCAACTCTTTGGAGTCAAAGCTTTATTCCTTGACCTTTTTATATGCCAGATGTTGGAATTTTACGGCCATCACATTTGATGTATGGGCCTGAATATTAGGGATGGGCAGAGTACTGGGACAGAATGAGAGCCCATTTTGGATATTGGCTTATTTACAGATAGTACTGTACAATCTTGTGATTGGAAGATATAATTATATATAGTGATATTATGTTTGATCATCTGGCTACCCTACTGAATGTCACAGTAATATATGTCACATATGACTCTCAACCCAGTATTCAACACAACTCCAAACCCTTTTATTATTTGTCAACTCTTTTTATTCTTTTTTTTATTTCTTAAATTCTACGATATACTGTTTGAAATAATTTATGTTTATTGTTTCAGCAAACTTCCCCAGGTAATATTTTAATGCTGGTATAACATTCTTTTTAAATATAGGAAATTCATGTTGTATTAAATTATCATGTTTATGATAAGGTAAGAGGGTATGCATTTGGGGCAGACCTAAGGTAATTGTTTCTTTACTATGATTTGTAATAGGTAAACGGCAGAGCAACTTTGTGCCAATTGGGAACCATTGAGTAATTGCACAAGGCTCCCTTTGGTAGTATATAATATTACTATGATTATTTTTGTTTTTTATTGCTGAATTCCAGTTCTTTGTTGGTGGTTATGTATTGTATTTCATGCAGATTGCATCACCAGACAGCTTCTGTTTCCCTAAGATTGGTTTGGCCTTGGTTGTCCATAATCAAGTTAGGACTTCTTTTTCACTTCAAGTGTTTTTTTGTGTTGCTGTCTTTGCTGGTTTTGGTCTGTAATATATAATGATTATGATACTTTTTATGTGGCCTGTGGACTGTGGACTGTGCATTAACTCTGCTTTGTTTAGTTTTTGTTTAATTTTTAATAGCAATTAAGCTGGTCTCCCCATGGTTTGGGAACCTGCCTTCTATTCAGCCTTTGTGTACTAGCTATTAGGGCCCCATGCCAGTAGTTTATAGTACAAAACAGGCTGGGTGCACTAAATTCATAGATCATTATCATTTTACCACTAAAAAGTAAACTTACTGTCCTAAGTAGCACTTTATCTTTTTCCTCCTATGTAGGTGGCAGAGTATCAAATACAAGAGAGAGCCAACCCACATTGCTACTTTTTTGTTCTTTATTTTGATTTCTTTGCTTTGCTACAAACAGTAAGTTTATTTAGTAATTTATATATAAGTTATTTATTTATTTATTTATTTATTTATTTATTTATTTATTTATTTATTTATTTATTTTAACAACTTCTCTTGTATTCTTTATTGTTGAACTCTCAATGAACCAGCTTCATATGCTTACACATACAGTCACAATATAAGCTCCCCCATTGTTGAGCTTTCTTGACTTTGATTGACTGTTACTTGCACAAACGTTTTAACTACATATCAAATCTAAACGTAAGTAAACCAATGATTGTATCATTGTTTTTTTAGAATTTCTAAAAATCTTTTCACCCAGTTACCCTGGCCATTCTACTCAGTCAAGAGTTATCCAGCACACTGGTATCACTGACCAAGAATTGACATGAAAATCAAGCCTCAGGGTGCTGTGATACCCAGGACAATTTTTGCACATCACTCATTTTGAGCTTGTGTGGACAGATATATAAAACCCTTGTCCTTACTGTGCAATTTCAATGTACCCAAAAGTACACAGATATGCAGGGGTCAGAACAGGGGTCTCCATTCTCCCCAAACTGAATGAGGAAAAGGAAGAGAGATGCAGTTTCAGCAGTCAGAAGTTGGTGGTAGGAGAGTCCCATCTGCAGTGACACTTCCCTGCCACTGAATCAGGACAGTGCAGGACACCACAGGATGGCCCCGGCTCATGGCTAAGGCTGGACCGCATGCCATGATACACCACACATGCAGAGTAGTAGTAATTGCACAATTAAAACAGATAAAGTTAGTCCACTGTACCAAAAAATTCCTAAAATTTGTGATTTTTTATGTAAGTATGTGGTTGGCAGATTTGAATGAGGCTCTGTTGTGGTCATATAATGGTTTTGGCCAAAAAGATGGAAAATCAGTATTAAAATAACTTAATAGGACATTTGCCCACTATGTGCCACTATACCAACTTGGAAGCTCCATAGCGTACAAATTGACCAGTATCAGAAAATCTGGAGGTATCGTTCTTCTATAATGTCAATAAATTTGTGTCTTGTTTAAGGAGATGGAAAACACCATCTCAACATCTCTATGCTAACTATTCCATTCTGAGGGATCATTGTTAGCCACATTTGGTTTTTGCAGACCTGGCCCAAATTAAGCCTGTTTATTTACCAAAGTATTCAAACAACTGACTCAAATTATCCATGTAACTGCTGTGAATTAACCACACCAAATAAATAAAATAGCTTTTTCTCAGAATCCATTGATAGGTATTTGAAAAGCAACGCAAGCTTTTATGATCACAGTCAGAAAAACAGATGACAGAATTTTTAAGACCATCACCGCTCCAGCAACTTGATTTGTTTTCATATGCGGCACATACCTTTGTAGTATGAGAGATGGTATAAATAATTGAGTTTTTCTGTACATAGCAAATAAAATATACATGTATGTTTGCAAATAAATGAGGGAACATAAATGAGTAATATCATGCTTGGGAGTTTTTTCCTCTGTTAAGAATGTCACAGACAATACTTGAAAAATGACAGCTGTTGGAAGTCAAAAATAATGTTTAATTATGTTTTGTGGTTTTCTTATCTTTTTGTTGTGTTATTAATGTGGTCCTGTCAACAGCTGATTCCACTTGCAAACATTTCTTTTTATCAATTTTGTTTGTTCACACCTGAAGATTGTGAGAAAGTAATACTCAAATAAATAGTCAAATAAAACTGGATAGGCTTTATTTTGTTTTGAACTTAAATGTAATTGACATTCTTGCCCTAATAAAAACATGTTTTATAAATAGCCCCTACATGAACTTCTGAGTGGACCAACCAGTGAAACAGCTTTCTGGAAGAGTGTGTAAGGTGGCAAAATGCTAGCTGGTGGAAAAGCAGGTTGTGAGTACTCTCAGCAAATGGTCATGAGTTTCACCGTAGAATATATATTTTCTCAGGGATATGTAGCAAAGAATTAAATGAAAATGTATACAGTCTAGTAACCTGTACCTTTTCAGCCTTAATTATTAGTTAATCACCAAATCATACTATTTTCTGAGATTAAGGAAGCACACAAATACTATGTCATTATCTTTCTGCTTCATGGTTCATCACTCATTGAAAATGAGCCCATTCATTTTTCCATATGAAAATTTGAGAAGAAACAAGCAGCATGGCCAAACAGTGCTGCAATGACTCATCTTCATCAGTACTCAATATCACTGTGTGGACCATTTATTTATTTACTTAATTTATTTACACCCAGCAGTCACCTCAAAAAGATTCACAAAGTAAGCCAAAGATAGCAAGTCACTGAAAGGGGGGTAGCGTACAGAGAGAAAATGGAGAAACAATAAGGAAGTATACTCCTAAGAGAGTATCCATCCCACTGAGTATTTGTTCAACTTGTGTTTTTGCCCTTGCATGTCTAACAGATAGGGTTTACAAGGAACATTAAAATCTCAATAATACCAGTACAAATTCAATAAAATAACTTCGCTATGCTATAGATGTAGTTTGGTTGGTGGTGTGTTATCTGGTATTACATTTCAATACACCTGCAATGCTGGAGACTACAGTGAATTTTATGACCCAAATGTCCAAATGGATGCAAGTTCATTCTCTGTTTTCCGAGTATTTAAAGGTAAGGGAGTGATAACTGCTGCACCAGTCTGAAATTAGCAAAGCAACATGTGCTAGAGTTAGCGCCAGCTGGTGGCAGGAGGGAAATAGAGGCCCCTTAAGGAGAAGAAGAGGGGATTTGGCTGAGGGTTTAAAATTCATTAAACTGAACATAACTTTGCATATTCTGTCGGTAGAACGAGGGGAGTAGGGGGAAGTTAGATAATTAGTCAATTTTAGTGCATTTTATAATTCTTAGAACTGTTGATTTTAGAAGAGCTTGCAAGATCATGTAGTACAGTAGAAACCTTGAAGTCCAGTGATATTCTGCTGGATACTCTGTAGACAAATGACAGTTGTGTATGGGATAAAGGACCCACACTTTTAATCAAATATTCCTCTCAATGCATGTGTTACCACTGATAATTCCTTTATATTAAAATTGTCAGCTATTGTAATTCCATGCACTTTTAGGCCAGCAGTTGTACTGTCATTAACAAAACCAGACAGACTTATATTAACACTATCCATTTACAGTATTACATTTATTCACACTCCACAGAGGTCTGTCTCATGGGTGTTTTCAGCCTTATTCTCTCAAAACATCATCTGTCATTTTGCTGTCTCTGAATGTCTTCAAGATGTTCAATGATCTGAGAGGTTAGGAATCTCTGAGATGTTCCTTTAATGAAATTGCAATGACAAGCAAACATGACATAAAATCTCTGCTTGTTTTTACATATCATCTTAGAGATTTTTAAAGACATCTATGTCCTTACATGATCCCAAAATAAGTATTTTATTACCAGAAAAGCTCTATTATCTGCTGCTAATGATGTTTGGCAAAAAGTGACCTTTTGAAGACCACCTAGGGACTTTCTGCTTTGAAGAGTAGGTTCAGTTTAAATGATAGAATACCAGCCCTAAATCTGACAATATTTTTAGCAGCACCAAAGTCATCACAAGGTTTTTCAGAGTGGCTTCAGAAATAAATGAGTTCCCAGTTAAGTAATCTGAAAGCATTCAAAATGTGTGAATAAATAAAGTGCCAAACAATGCCATTGAGATTAAAGGTTGTTCGAGCTGAATTAAAAGAGAGACTCAGTGCAGTAGATTAGGAGGAGGCTGTAGAAGGAGCAACATTATCGTATACAACAGCCATGCCCAACATTTTTTGTGGGATAGTGTTTAACTCTGAGTCAGCACTTGACAACCTGTGATTAACCCTGATCTAGCTTTTAAATTACACAAATAGGTAAGAAGATTGTCTAATATGTCGACTGGGGTTCATTCAATCTCCTTTTAATGGTGGTTAGTGATACATTTCATGAAAGGTGTTTTATGGTCAGTTTTCATCTTAAGCTTCATTGCTGGGATAAATTGACTTTCTAAAATAAATGTTAATAAACTGAACTGCTTTGTCAAGGAAAAAAGTGCTATATAAACTTAAAACTTTAACATCTGAAACAACCCACACATTTTACTTTGGTTTCTTTCAATAAATTCTTTCAGTACTTCAGTAGGTTTGTCAGGAATAAGTCCTAACAAACCAATATAAACACTGTTTTATTCCAAGTGCCATAAATCGGTATAATTAGAGATATAAACAGATTATCCAGGCCCATACCATTTACATTTACACAATCACGTATTGTGTTCATTCATGCAAGTATGTACAACAGAACAGAAAGCACTCCATGCATTGAGTAGATTGGGCAGTCAATCAATCAGTACTGTCATTCATTAATACAAGATTTTTGGTTCCCACAAATAACTTTGAATAAGGAATAATCAGGAGCAGAGGTACTCACTACATGCTGCAAGGGGATTTAATTGATTAGAAGGTCTTTGATGCAGTTACAGTTATATCTGTTGTGCTTATCTGTAATTAACAAGCCTCAGTACTGAACTTAATTTATTGAACTTTGCAGTTATTCTCAAGTGCATAAAAGGGCAAAATAATAAGGTGAGTTAAAAAAGCACAAAAGCTGTGTTTGGTTGTCATAGTCTTTACCTGCTATGCTCAGTGAATGGAAGAATAAGGCTTCCAGCACCCACGAAATAAACACCATCGTGAGACTGTCACTCCCACAGAGAAAAGCAGTCTGTCTTCAACAGCAGACTGCTCCTAAATTATTAACGGCCATGTCACCGTACAAACACTCAACCTCCTGTGCCAACCGCTAGACTCTTACAATGCCACAAGTCAAGAATTGCAAATGTGACCACATCACAGAAGGGGTAAATGAGAAAAGAGAGGAGGCTCAAAGCAAAAGTGCTGGCCATAAGTCAGGTCTTTTATGTGCTTTCACCTTGAATGTCAAATTATCATCTGAATATTGTTCTTGTTGTTGCATTTAATTACAATATGTACAAAGGTGTCCATTCTTTACTGGAAGGAACAAACAAACATGGCCTTTCAAGTATAAAAATCAGACTCAGTTAATTTCCATTGGCAAAAGGAATCTGTGGTGAGATTTAAATTTTTCCACAGGCCAAATGAACACGGTGTGTGTGTGTGTGTGTGTGTGTGTATGTGTGTGTGTATGTTTATGCACACACACAAGAACACACACTCAAATAGAAACGCATGCATTCAGACACAAAAGCATAAACACTCTGATATATGCGAACACACATTTGCACTCTGAAAAGGTTATTTTCAGAAAGAAAAACTGATTTCTTTAATATGCATAGGCTTTTGCATCTGTGTACATTTGTTGGGAAATGTGTGCTCAACAGATACGTGGGCACAAGTTGTGATGTGTGAGTTGGAAGGGAAAACAAGTGAAGAGAGAAGCCGTCTGGGGTCTTATACCTCTATAACACAACAGCAGCGAGCAACCACTCAGCAGTTACCTGCGAAAGCCACCAGTCACAGCCACAATGGCATCAGGTATTATTGAACGAACGGTGTCCTCCACAATCCTGCCCAGCGCCTCTGCCTCTGCCTTGCTGATGGACTTAAAGATATCATCATGGTACAGGAAACCTACCATTAAGAGAAAATAAAGTTAATAAATAATTCAATACATTTTTGATTTGTCCAGTCACTTACAACTCACACACAATGATTATGTCACAGACCACCAGTCACATGGGAGCCCAGATGTCTGGCCCATGTGACAACTAATCTATTGAAATTATTAACACAACAAATGCCATTGAGTATATTGTCTTGCCTCTTTGTGGCTTTTCTTTCCCAGGTGATGAATTGTGAGCACTGAAGTTCAGAAGACTGGTTTTTATTTTTTTTGGCCATGGCTAAACCTTTAACATCATCCTGTCCAAACTTCATTACATTCTCTCCCTGGTGATGAGGGTGTTAAAACTTTAAAGAGAGCTGCAAAATCTGACACACAGACTGAAAAAACCATCTTTACTAGAGGAACCTGATTATCAAAGCAATTATGTCACAACATGTGGGTTATGGCAATAGTCCAGCAGGGGGAGCTGTTGTGATCTGTGAATATCCTACAATGTGCATTTGAGGTCAAAGATCATCACGTATCAACATTTGAAAAAAAAAACTAATGCACCTCTATAAAATAAATCAAATATTTGGGCATATGGAAATACTGCACAATTTGGCTGTTATTGCATCAAAATTGCTCAGTGCTTCTGTGTAGATGCATTCGCTCAAGGCTTATACAACTGAATCTATAAATGGGTACTACTTTATGCTTAAGTAACCCTATAATCTCTTGCATCAAATTGATGACTACAGCTCGGCAGCTCAGATTGAGTATATCTGGCTGCAGGGTGGAGTCCAAGTTTCATCTGGGAAATGAACTGAGACCAGTCAATGTGTTCCTCTCAGGGGGTGTGTGATCTGGCCAAAATGATTCTGTCACAGCCAGTAGGGTCTGGCCAATGTTCTTTTCTGTCACAGCTAGTAGGGTCTGGCCAATGTGTTTCTGTAACAGCTAGTAGGATCAGGCTAATGTCCCAGCCTGGAGGATCTGGCTGCAGGATGGAGCTGATACTTATGAATTGCTCTTCTTGCAGTGGGTCTAATGCCCTTGTCCTATTTCATTTGTAATATTTTGTAGATCTCTGTTTTGACCAGCTGCATGAACCAGCCTTCTATGAACAGAATGTTCCCACAGTTTGACAATGTTTGTTGAGCCACCATTTGAGAGTTTGATAGAATATCACGTTCATGCAATTACTCTAACCCTCTGCCACAACCTCAGTCCCACGCATCCCACTCACTTTAATTATCCACTGCCTATTAATACACAGTATACACACACTTCCAACACTTTAACACCTTTTTTCCCTCTCCCACTATCATTCCCATGAGGTGACCCTACGGTTCGTGAACAAAAAGCATTCATTATCTCTTGCTGGCTAAGAGGATGAGTGCCTTATTAAATTCATCTGCTCTGCCACTGACATTTAGAATTTTTCATGCCGTTTCTGTGCCATTGTACTAAAGACAGTTAATCCTGGCCATTATCCTGTCATACCTTACCTGCCTCTCTGCAGCTTGATGCTGTTGACTCTTCCCCTCAGGACTCTGGAGAACATTGCCATCTTAACTGTTAATCCCACTATATGCATAAACATTTTCCTCCTATCCCACATGACAAAAACAAAACCAAAAGGATGTAAATATTCCCTGTGACTCCGTCCAATCAAGACAGCTGCAGAGTTTCCCTCCACAGTACCAATCCATCCGTGTGTAACCGTTAGCGGAGCAGAACCAAATCGTGATACAACACAGCTAATCACTGTGTTTTTGTCACTTCTCATAATCACTGAGAATAGTGTGGATTAGTTTGTCAGGTAGAAGCTCTGTCATACACCCTGATGACTGAATCGGAAGCTCTGAATTTTGATATCTGAAATTTAAGTACTGTACCACCAGAGAATTTTCTAATCCTCTCCGGCACATTTGAATTCACCTTGGCATGTCACTGGAGACTCAATGGGACATAGCTGAAAGACCATGAGCTGAATAATAATAAAAACAAAAGAATAGAAGAATTCCATGGGAGTACACATGGGTTGGCGTAAATTCTAAAGGAGGACACAGCAGACACAGCACTGGTGTTCCACAGACTTGCTGCAGCGAATGAGTGCAGTAGGAAGCAGCATCAGTCAGAGAGCTGGAATCAGCACCTACAGGTAGCAGGTTTGGGGATCAGACAGGAGAGAGTTTGCACTCAGAGGGTCAAAACTAATCCCATCCTCACAGCACACTCCATATCCTTCCCCAGAAGGCTGAGTTATAACAAGCCCTAAAAATGGCAAAAACTGCTTTGATTAATGTGTACATCCTTCAAACTGCAGATATAGTAAGACCAATGAGTTCTCCATCCACCTCGTTTTTAGGACCTCAGGCTTGATTCACAAAGCTGAATGTGGGTGTAGACAGGGGGTCACCTCTCTGTCATGAGAATCAGCGCACCTGTGCCAAACAAAGGCCCTTACAAGGGCACCTGACTGGTCCTGTGTCTGTCTGACAGGGACGTTTCCCCTTGGTTTGATTTCCTATTTTTTTTTTTTCAGAGAGGGACCCTGGTTGCCCTTTAATTATCTAAATCCCCGTCGGACATGGCACGTCAAGCCCAAGTGTTAATAGTCTGCAGCGTATCACTGGCGTCTCTGTCAGGAAGCATCCCTCAGGATTCCTGTCCATCTGTGGAACCTGCACATCTGCCTGCATTCTGTGCCACTGTCAAATTTTATAACTCTACAAAATATTGTAGTTTCACATTCTGTAACCATTAAGTTACCTGCTTTCTGCATCTTGTTTAAATGTAGGTTGTGGTCAGCGTGGATGTCTTCAAACGTACGGTGTCCCTTCCGATACCACTTCTCAGCAGTCTTGAGTCCAACACCAAACACACTTGTGAAGAGCTGACAACAGAACCACAGTCAAAGAGGGTTTGATCCTAATTTTTACAGATAACAAGCTCAGCTGAGGCATGGGACATGTCTCTTTGACAGAAGTTTGGCATAGCACTTAAGGAACTCGGCTCATAACCAGGTGGTTGCATGCCCAGTTTTCAGGTGGGAAGCATTTTAATCTCAAGGTCCTTGAAAATGAGCACGCTGTGGGTGGTGACCCTCACCAAAACAGAGTGCACTATGAAAAAGCTGCCACATGCTGAAATCATCTCTCTTCATAGGGTTGTCTTTTATAATATTTGCATCCCCATTGCAGAGAGACTGGAATACACAAACAGACCACATGCAGAAGTGAATGAGTAAGTCATTCCTTTTGTGGAAGTATTGAAAATCTGTGTGTGTGTGTTTTTTTTAATCAGCTTTCAATAAAACAAACTGGAGGTGATGGGGATGGAGCTGGGAGAAATACTGACCTTCAGTGTTTGGTATCTGTCATCACTCAGTATGTCCTGCACTTTGGAGGAGAAGCCACTATCGAGGATCTCCTATGCAGGACAAACACATTGAGACTCTTTCTTATTTTCACAGCAGTCATGTAATTCCATGCTTCAGAAATATGTTTCAGAACTCCAACTTAATGAATTGTATTTTTCCCTGTAAAGAAATTTGTGCAAACCAAACAGAATCATTGCATGTTCCTGCAGCTGTAATTAGACTGTGATAAACTCATTTTGGGGTCGCTCAGGCTGTGTGTAGACACCCCAGGTGGCAGGCCTCCTCATACTGAGGCAGAAGCCCTTCTTCATTACTCAAATTTGAAGCATTAAAGATAAAATTTATCAGGTAAGTATATTCCGTTGTTAGCAAGATCTGAGGGCAAGTGCCCAAAGCAGCATCATGGTGCTTTAGGCTAGCTATAATCTGCTTCATGTCGCTGTGTCGGAGAAGAGGAAAACAGCCATCTCTATTCATATCCGTGGCAGAACTGAATTAATGGGTTATCATTGGTACTGTTTCATTTTGACTCCATAGTTTTTAAACACATGGCAAGCTACATTTCACCTCAGTATGTTGGATCAAGTTGAGTTCAATTTTGAGTTCAAGTTAGATCATTTTTTTACTTGTATTTCATTATCAGGAGTTGAATCTTGTTCCTATGTCACTTTCTGAAGCAATTTTTCAGGGTATGTTCTCAGAACGGTCAAATGGGCCATAATTGATTGTGTCCCCATTCTTTGTTTTTCCGCAGGTTTGACAGAGATTGGTCAACTAGTTGAAAGAACAAGAAGCTGATGAAAAACACACACAATTTATTAAAAGTCTTTGTTTTCTGCGAGCTGTAATATGAATTTTACTTTAAGAAAATGTGGTTACACTGTATGTGAAGTTTGTTACATTACTTTTATGAAATCACAATTGTTATCTGTAGACATTACTTAATTTTACAGTAATTCAGCATTTATTTTTCATAATTTTTTTTTATCTTTGGTATTTTTTCTCAAAAACCGCTACAATGTTTGTGGTGTCTTTTTCCATCCATTCTAATATGCCATCCCTCTTAATTTAAGGGAAGGTTGCTAAATCAATAGATTCAGTGCATTGTGATCCCAGAGAAACATTGTAACCATTTCTTCTGCAAGAGTCCGTTTGCAGTGCAGTCTATGAGCTATTTTTGTCAGGGGTATCAGGTTGAATGTGGCAGGAAATCCTTTCCAGCATGCTGAGCGTGATATCTCTAGCTGGCCAATAAAGCTAGACACGGCCCAGTTTCAGGCCCAGTCATTAGGAAGCTAGCAAGCTGCCAAAGTGCAATGAGATGGTCAGTGTTAAGGGCAATTGGCCTGATTTGCCTGTGGAAAGTTGCTTTGTGAAAGGGAAGATCAACAAAAAATGGGCAAAAACAAGGGTAAACATTCATGTAGCTTTCACATGTTTGAGAAAACTGTAAATGTAAATGCTTCAAAACTGATCCATAGCTGGAAGTATTCATACTCCTGTTTGAGTAATTATATTGGAAAACTGTGTGTTGGCCCAGCTTGTTCTTTTTTCAGTGCAGGTCAAACAATTTTTAACACTGGGCAGCAAAACCATCATTCTTTGAATTTCATTAACAGAACATCAAAACAGAACAAACCGTATCAGCAATTTTATTTAAAAATAAAATCAATAAGGATTATCACAGATGTCATGGCAGCTACAATGATACAAATTTCCACTACCCTTGTATCATAAAAGTGAAGATTGAAGCCTGAGTAATTTTGACAAATGTGACCAGCTGGGGCAAATACAAACATAATATATGGCCCTGGTACAGTGAAATATTTGAATAAGTCGTACATCAGATCATTACCATTCACCTGCTGAAATCACTAACAGGACTAAGTCATGAAAATTTAACCAGCTAGTATAAACAGTAAAGATAAAATACATTAAACAAATTAATATTACATGTACTACCATGGAGACTGGCAAAATTGTATAGCTAAGCAAATGTGATTACTGACTTGCTGTAATGTTGCAACAGTAATCTGCTTTCTGGTTACTTGCATTTGTGTAGATGTTGCACCAACAATACCCAACTACTTCAATCATGTTACCATGCAGGATAGGTAACATTAACCAGATTTTCTGGTGTCAGTGTCACCAAGCAGGATTACAGACCTTACCTCAGATCTTACCTGAAACAAAGTCATTCACAGCACACTACCATTTTGGAAAGCACTTTGCATTGGAAATCACCTTCAAGACTCAGTGCTGTTATTAATATTTTAATGTTTTTCAGCATTATCAACTTCCACTGTCACTTATAATGTAGATTTTTCTGTCTGAAATTCTACATTTTGACAACCACTGCTGCTATCTGCCCTCTTAGAACATGGCACAGAGGGACCCACGCACTGATCTGACTGGTGGTGGTTAAGTCCAAGGTTATCCCATGTCACGGGGCCCTGACAGCCTGTCAGAAGAGATTGCAGGTTACGGCAAGGCATGCTGTTGCCTGGGACGGGCACTACCTCCATGACAGCTCGTGTTTGGTCTCCCAGGCAGGGGATGCCCTGCAGGTCAGCGATATGGTGGACCGCGCCTGGCAGGCTCTTCAGGACCGATGCAGCCCGCATAAATGCAAGGCAGGGGCCGTCGTTCTCACAGAACTCAGCCTGCTCCGCCAGAATTTCGAATGCATCCTGAGAGGCAGGGGAGTAAACAAGGGGTAGATAGACAGTGGGAGGAGGAAAAAAAGGAGAGACAGAGAGAAAGGGAGAAGAAATATAAAAAGAGAGATGGAGAGGGGCAGTGAGAGAAAATGCAAGAGAGAGAGAAACAAAGAGAGGGAGAGAGATGAGTCCGGTGAGCAGTAACATGACAAGTTAGCTGAGCCGTGACAGTGTGCGGAGGAATTCAGGTATGGGCTACTCGTCTTTGCCACGCTACACTGCACTTCACTGTCTGTCCTGGGTGACCACACAGTAGCACTTGTCTTCTGAGCACTGGCAAGGAGCCTGTCATTTGCCAATTCTTCACAACAGCATCCCAACAGAACTTGCATCAAGGAGAAACTTTCAGGGCACAGGACAAGTACAAGAGCTGTTATCCTGAAAGATTCAGGACAGCAGTGGGGAGGTCTGTGGAGGGGGAGCAGGGAGTTTGAGTACTGCACTAAATCAGTGTCTGTGGGTGCTGTAAGAACACATATCTATGTGTGCATGTTTGTTTTGTGCATATAAAAACTAATGTTAAAATACTTAGTGAAACATTTCACTCACAGAGAGTTTCATCCTATAAAGGAGATTTTAATGCCATTCTATAGATAGGTACCATGGTGCTCAATCTGTACATTAGAATGCATAAAACATAAAACCATTTCTGAATCAACAGACAACATTTCCCATCATGACCATTTTATACTGGAAAAATAAACCTAAAATGTATTGTTTTTAAATCTGTCAAGTTCTGTACTTCAAAATCAGAAGCCGGTAATTGGTGGGGCAGAGATATTGGTGAAGCACCACATTAAATGTGTGCCCACCTGCCTGCTTATTAAAGACTCAATTTAATCATATTTGATTGAATTGAAACCAGAAAACTTTCCACCATTTAACCCCTTCTCTCCAAAATGAGAAAAAGGCTTTCAGAAGTACTTTAAATATTCACAGCATTGTGTGAGCCAAAGTTGCCCCAGGGCTGTAGAACATTTCATTGCAGTAATTGACTTCCTCTAACTTACACCATCTACTCCCATTTTGTCTCTTTCTCTGGAGGGCATTATATTAAACATGCATCAGGAGCTCATTCATTTGAACTAAAAGAGGCTTGGTCTCTTAAAAGAGGAGATGTGTGAAGCTTGTTTACTTTGCATCAGACTGGATTTGTTCCTTCTTTGTGTTTGGCTTGTGGCTCTTAAAGCATGTGTAATTCTGAAAAACAGAGCATGTGTTGCTGACAATTTACACTACAAAGAGGAACAGCAGTACAATACTTGTGTGAATACATTGACTCTAATCATGTGCTCTTTGATTCCAGATTCAGGAAGGCCGATAATGAGGCGTTAGCAAGTCCAATGGCAGAATGACGAAAGCTGTGGATAGGATTTCTATTAAACTGAATTCCACCTTTTGCACACCTCCATGTGAATATTCATAAACTGTAGCAAAGCACAGGAACATCTTACAACAAACTGCAATGTGTGTTAGAGTGAGGATGTGGAGAGGATTGATTATAAGTTCTGCATTTGGTTATAATATGTTATAAAATAAAAACTGAGGAGAGGGCAGCACACTCCCAGCATGGTGAGGCCATGTGGTCAGATGCTGTCAGATTCTCACAGACAGTGACATCATCAGCCAATAAGGCATCCTGCTGCAGGAGCAGCCAGTGGGGCCTGCTAGGCCATCTTGGGGACAGCAGGGGGATTTAGGTCCCACTGTTCAGGGTGTCCTGTGAGTTGGCATGTGAACAGCAAATCTGCTGGAAAGCAGGCTAATGTATTAACTCATGAGGGATTCTGCATGAGGAAACAAAGGCCGGAGTCTTGGCTCACATGTTTCATTCTCACCCTGTGGGTCTCTCCCACAGTCTTGCAAGTGTCCCCTAACATATGGCTACAAGCTCAGTGGGACAGGGGAAACTGCTTGCCTCTGAATCCATGGATGCTGGGGCTATACTCACTAACTATCAGTTAACACCCAGCTCTGCTCCCAGCAGAAATCTCCTACTACAGTACCCACAGAGTAAAGCTGTCACCAAGGATGCCCTTGCATTGAGAGTATAAGGTTTGCAAGGAATGTATTCCTTTACTAAATTTACTGCATAAAATTATGAATTAGACCTCACACCAGACAGACAGAAAATCAGTCCATGCTTTTTGGTATTTGTACACAGTACAGTAGTTACTCATGCCTCTTGTGTCTTAGCCAGTGTATTATGTACTGATAGCTGTGTCACGAATGTGCTAGTAGCCATACCACTCTGAACTCTTCTATTGTCAAACTGAGGACAATAGCTAAGCGCTTGTGGGCATGTTTAGCACTTGAATAGAAGACCTCCTGGGAAAGCAAACTTGCTGCTGGAAGAGGTGCTGGTGGGCCAGGAGGGGGCACTGCTTCCCCAGGACCAAAGAGAACTCCAATGCCCCAGTACAGTGATAAGGTGCATTGCAGTAGAAAGTGCTGTCCTTTGGATGACACATTTAAATGAGGCCCTTACTCAGAGAGGTCACTGAAGATCCCATGGTTCTTTTTAAATACTAGGGGTGTTAACCCCTGGGTCCGGGTAAAATTCCCATAAAATTATTGGATCTTGACATCTAGCCACCTAAGCAACCCCTACCTGATGGGCTACGTAGTCCTTTGCGATCCCTACCTACATTCGTTCCCTCAGTCATCACTGGAAAAAAGAACTGAGTTCTCAGTTAATGTACCAAAATAAAGAAAGGTTTTTAAAAATGCTAGATCATCCATAAAGTGTCTTGGGATATTCAGTAACAGAAATTAGTCAGGATCCTGGCTAAATGTTTCTTCTGAAACAGGTAAAATCTAACCTCCCTCTCTAGAGGGCTGCTAAGGTTGACAGCATGGCCTGCGGGATCCACAGAATGTCTTGCTTTTCCCTCTTAAATGGAAAAGGGAACATACTTCTAGGGCATCTGTCAGGTTTTAATTGGTAGAACCCCTAAGGGGAGCCCATGGGTCTACCACCTGCCCCCAGCATGACTTGGTCCAGAATGCCTCACCATGTGTGAACCCAGAGCCTGAGCCAGCTCACCAGCTATGTGTGCCTCACTGACCCCAACACAGAGGTGTAACCCATTTCCAGCTGGACCAGTCTACAAGCCCAGGACATAGCTATCAGCTGCCGATATACAAGGAAACTTGGACCCATGTCCAGAGAGATTTTACTATATATAACAATTCCACCAAGTCTTTGATGGAAATAGAGTTAAGGTAAGATTAAAGGTAAGGTTAAAAGAGATCAAGAGGTAAATTGCTTTGCCATTAGAAGTGAAAGAGGTCAGTATTTCAAGATAAACATTGAGGAGATTGTACCTTCCCAACAGCTAGATTTTTGCGTATTGATGTTGATACACTATAAAGATCAGTATGTCAAATCCTACACTCCATTACATTGGTCAATCCATATTCTGTAAATAACACTGGGTCTGTATAAATGCAATGTAGGTCATGCTTACATGAGTGTGACCTCTGTTCTGTTAAACTGCATTCATGCACCCTTCAGCTCTCAGGAACTCCAACTGATTCGATAATGTGGGCTTAATTAAAAGTTGTTTCGGATGTTATTGCATTTATATAAGGCCCCCATACAGCTTAAATAGCTGAAACTGTTGTTTCTCAGCTCTGATCCCAGTGGAAAACTGTTGTGTTTGGTTTAGCTGAGGTAATTTGGATTGATTGAGGTGTTAATTGAACATGGTGCATGCCTTGACATTTTTGTCAGTCTGTTATGTCCACTAGATGTTCTTTTTGAAAAAGTGATGCAGGAGAGGTGCCTGAGTCTTTGACAACAGATGAAATGCACATCCTCAGAAAACTAATACTAATCTATAAAACAAATCAGTTGACCACCTCCTTGGGCTTAATTGAGACCACTGGCCAAACTGAATATGTGAAAGGTCCAGTTCATCCTAAATGTTGGGCATTATTGAGCCATTCTGTGAGCAATACATATTATCTACTAATGCATCAATTCAATACTTAAAATGAAATTATACTGTTTTGAGAACCAATAACAGGTTTTATTATGACAAATTATGAAATTATCATCAGTCCTTCGAATTGTTGTTCACCCCCATTTTTAAACATTCCCTCAATGATACTAATACCTGCTCTAGCTTTGGATGATGTGGAGTTTAGTTGCCCAGATGGCTCTGGTACAGGTCCATTATTGTTTGTGTGAAACTTCACCCTGAGAGCTGTCTGGTTTGGGTGTGTGTGGCGTGCAGTACTCAGTGTGAGGCATTTGGCGGCTGGCCTTCACTGGCTCTTTTCCTCAGCTGTTCTCCCCCTCCTTCTGCACTGACTCGCAGATGCTGCTCATTTGTAGGTTAATGTGTCCAATCAAGCGACCATCACGTCCGGGCTCATTGTGCTTGAGTGGATCCAATCAGTGTTGACAGTTGTGAAAAAATCTTCCCCTTTTGTACTGATGAATCCCGTATATAAACCCAAGAGCAGAGCCAACATCATGGTCAGAAAACCCACCATTATTCAGGTACACAACAAACCTGCAGGGATTTTCCTACATGGAAACTGCATGATTAGCGATAAAAGTTTCAGTACAATTGAAGATACAGGATTAACCATTCTCTTTCAACTACACTGGTATTTGCTTTTGCATTAAAAGTGGAAATTCAACCAATGAATAAAACACTTATGCAATTCTTACCCTAGCTTACATCTCCTCTCTGTGACACTGCTGTGTGCTTGCATGTATCACCGCCATACAGAGAGTCAGGAAGTCATGATAACACAGCTCACAATAAACATCCAAAAATATCTTGACTAGAATTGGTGTTTCTGTTCTGTGTGTGTGTGTGAGAGAGAGAGGTTGAGAGAGAGAGAGAGAGAGAGTGAGAGACCTTACCGTGAAGATCTTGTTGTGGTTCTCCATTGTGGTCCTTCTCTGACAAGCATATCGTGACACAGTCTGCAGTGGTGTGGATGGTACGCACAATTTGTCCAAAGGACACTGTTGAGGAGTAAAACATAACTTTATGTTAGCATGTTAAAGACAAATATTAATTGAATCCAAGGCAAAGGCCTGATGAAGCATCTATTAGGCTTGTCCTCAGGTCAAGCATTGAAGGTCAGTGGCTTCAGGTTTTAATGGACTGCGATGCAACTCATAGTCCACCCAGACTAAAGTCTGTGTGAGCAAAGGATCGTTAAGATGTTTCCCACATGGACTTGTGAGTGTTACTATTGTACATTTAACCCCTATAACTTTCAGTTCCAGTCAAGTTTTCCCCACCAGCTTAAAGTTTTGTCCTGTTTAACCATCTAGCCTATACACAGTGCTTGGTTAAAAGAACAGGCTTCAAGTGAAGAAACGGAAGAGCTTTGACATGGTTCCAGAAGAACTACTTTTTGTGTGTAGGTGGCAGGGTAGGAGGTTTGAAAGCTGAACCGGTTAGAGGAATGACAGGGACTTTGAACCAAGTCACCTGCTTCTCACACACAGATGTGCCAAGACAAGCAAAGTCCATATGCTAAAACATGATAAAAATCAGTAACTACGAAAGCACATCTCACTAGCCAAACAGAAAGTCTTGGTCAATTATTTACTTTAAACTTTTTGTTTTTGAATTATTGTGGGATTTAGTTCATAATATGATATTGAAAAGGTATTAAAATGTGTAATTTCTGTCTGATAAGGAAGCAGTATGTGTCACTAATCACTGTAAATTGTTTCCAGTTTTCCCTCTCATTTCAGCACATAATTAATTTTCAAACTATTTTATATTGCCCAGGGTAGACTACAATTCCCAAAAAACAACTTATCACCCAGAAAAATGTCTTTTTTAAAAAAAAATTATGTTCCTCAACATTATGGACACTTAACAAAATAGAACAATTTTAAGTGTCCATAGACAAAGTGTCATTTTCTGCCTTATTATTTTTATAAATGAAAGTGAAATTGTTCTAGAGATTGCAAGGACTGAGATAAGTTTTGGATAAAAATTTCTACATCATTTTTTGACTAATGTTTACCTATCTTACCATTATGCAGCCAAAACAGTGACACAAGCCTCTTACCTTTGCATCATCACCCAACCCAGAGTTCTGCAGGGACAATAAAGTGACAATAAACACCAGTCATGACTTTAAACAGCCAGCAGCTACATAAACAGCCACCATAATGTTTCATTTTGTCTGGACCACTGTGTCATGAGACTGAATGACTAATATCTCTGATGCTGAATGATTCTGAAAGCATTATGATAGATTACAGCAGTTAACCTCTAACATAAAGAATTCAACAACCCCTAATCCAATTTTCTTCTTGTAAATTGGCTTTTCATTCCAAAAGAAAATTGCTCCTCAAATGTAATGTATCAAAAGGATTAGCGATCCAATATTAATGTTCTGGAGAACAGTTAAATGAAAATAATATTCGTGAAATTACCTGTGGAATATCTATATAAAGAGGCAAGTGAGGCAATTAAAATATGTAAACAATACTGTATTTTATTTAGGCTTTTCCCAGGCTAAAAAATATGAAAAGTTGTTTATCTTATAAGAAATAATGAAAACAACCAGTCATGACACCTCCATCCATTATAGCTACATAAGCTCGTCCTTACATAATAAACTTAAATTACACTGTTTACCTCAAGCTGACAGCATCTCCTCACTGAAGGAATCAAATAATACCAAATAAATTGTGTCATACATACTGCATTTCCTCCAAACCTCTCAGATTGTCACATCATTCAGCCTATGACCTTCATGACTTGTTACTCACATTTTCTTGCTTCTTTCCCTGTCAGATGTCTGTATGTACACCCACACCTCATCTATTATTATTATTATAATTATTAAGGATTCAGGATCCACAAAAAATGAACTTGTAATAGAAGAAATAAATATAGTTCATAGATAAAGTACATAGGCTTTCTTTCTTTTGACGGAAGTCCTAATCACATCCATCTCAGGTGATGAATCATGACAGCAAGAGCATAAAGCCAAATACTAAACATAACAACAAGGATACCATCTGCAAACAAAAGCTGAGAGTTCCCCTCAGTGCAAAATCCATCACAAACACCAGACACTCACTGCTGATCCAGTTTAAAGAAAGCAGGGAGCACTTTCACCACTGCGTATCACACATATTATATTTAAATAGCTTTGAGCTCCTGTTAAATTCTGAAGAGTGACAGTAGAATATTTATAACTGCAAAAGCATAGCATTTCTGAGAGAAAAGACGCCTTGGGCAATGTCAAGATGTATTTATGAAACCAGCTTGTGCCTGCTCTGTCACACGCCTTTTAAAGAGATTTAGAGCACACACAGTCAATCCATTCAAAACACAATGCACATAAATGCTATTACATAGTCTTGCTCTGTTCAGTGAGTATATACATCACCCTATTAGTGATAAAAGCATAAATGTACATGTGCTTCATGGTGATGGGAAGTCAATAAACGTCAGCTATAATACTTGTACTTAACATTGAAACAGCAGGATCTATTTTTCACAAAGTTTATTATGATGTACTTCATTGTGGAGCCCAGCAGCATAGCTATAAAGTCATTTCAAAGGAGAACATTTTCTGTTCTGTTGCAAAAAAAAAAAAAAAAAAAAAACACTGCACATATGTTTAAGTCTAAACAGCCATTTCTAAACCTGCAAAGAAGAAACATTCATGCACCCAAAAAGAGATGAACAATTTCTCAAAACAGACATCATATGTGTATATTCTGTCTGAGTAGACCACAGAAACCTCACCATGTAGCTCACAGAATCAAATCTGTCTTACCATCAGCCAGCAGCATGATCTGTAAGCGTAAACTTTAGCCTGTGAGGTGAGTGCAGTGAGGGGCTGCAGACTGGGACTCTGGACCGCTTTCATTTGTCTGTCACCGTTTGTGGATGCAGTTATCATGCACACAGCAGCACACATCTGAGACATTGTTTCCCCCACCACCAAACTGGAGGGCTTTTCCATTAAGAAGCATGAAGGATATTGTGTGTGTGGGGGGGGGTTTCAGGGGGGATAGGGGGAAGGGGGGCGGGCAACGGTGTTAGTATTTTCTGGCCTAAATCTGCTTTGAAATTAATTTGTGTTGTGCTCAGCAATTCTGAGTATGTTTGTGTGTGTATGTGTGTGTGTGTGTGTGTATGTGTGTGCATGTTTGCCTGAGCGCCTGTATACGGTTTTCATTAAAATTACCATTTGCGTCCTGGGGTACTGCTGGATAGAGATTCATTAAAGATTGAAATTTCAAAATAGATTTCACTCAAAGTTATTTCCTGTTCCTTTTTTAATGTATTTACTGCTATGCAAGCCCTAGAGCTGCACTTTGTTCTGTGTTGATGCTGGGATCCTGAGGGTGGCTTTAAATATGCAAAACACGCATGCCTTAATTTAAGCACTGCTTACTAGCATATACGTTTCACGTAAAATTCTATTGCTTCATATTAGACTGAAGATTCTCAAACACATAATACCCTTTTTCAAACAAATGTGAGTGCAGATTTGCATGTACTGCCCATTAAAATAACCACAGATTATACTTCAGTTGAATTATTATTGCTGTTGGAAGTATGTTGCACAATTCATATACTACGATATATTCATTTTGTATTATCATTGTTATATCATTATTTTAGTGTTGCTTGCCATTCATACTCTATGTTTAACATACGACTTTAATCTTTTCCCACCAGTAACTCTTAATCATGGATTAAGAGTTTATGGTGGGATCATAACAGATCATAACAATAAAAATGAACTGAGCTCCTGCAAAAATTCCCATCTGTATTCTTTCCTTCTTTGCCTGATTCACACTTATGAAACTCACCAGCAAAACTGATGAACGACCCTCATTCATCTGATCTCTTTGATAAATCACTTTTGGCTCACAGCACCACCCAGTGCTTTCCAATGATTACTACATTCCTAAGAACTAAAGATGAATGCTCTTGACATTATATTACATTATATTACACAAATAAGGGCATCAGCGCACTCAAAAGCATAGCAAAAACTGTTTAGCTGGAAGCAGGTGTACTGTTAGCAAACACAACCTACCATGTGCATGGACTACTTGTGACTCACCTGGATGCAGTGTCTGGTCTCCACAGCAACAGGTCTTCCAGCCCCCATACTCTCAGTAAACCAGGTGATGTCCAATACCTGCACATTGGCAAGCTCTGCTAGTCCCTTTCCTCTTAGCCATGCCCACAGCTCCCCTGCAGGGTTGTCCTCTGCCACCACATGTGTGACCCCATCGCTGCACACAGAGAGGGGGTAGGAAAGCAGACATTCAGATTCAAACAGGAATGTGCCATTCTTACACACTGGATTCACATTATGATTAACATTGTCAACCATCTCTGTTATCCAGATCATACTGACACACCTCCCTTGATCTCAAAAATCCACTGCATACCTGCTCTGTAGTAATGCAGTTAGAAGTAATGATTAACTTTAATTATTTTTTATCTTGAGCATACCCTCGAATATAAGAGTTATGGGAGTTAATCAAGAACCAAAGAAGGGGAACCAAATTCTCCAAAGTGCACTTGTGGTCCCATTGTGGTTGTAAGTGCAAAACGACACCCCAGGTGTGCCAATAGATTATTTCCATTTCTCCAGGCGCACTGCCAAACAGCTGCGAATAAGCCTCCCTACCAGCATACTGTTGTACCGCTGTGTTTAATTACTGAATGCGCCATGCCAGCCAAGCAAGTATGATAACCCTCCAAACACACACACAAACATCCATACTATATCCCTGGGCAAGTGAAGTTTAACAGCTCTGGGGAGGCCCTCAAGAGGCCTGGTATCTAAGAAGTGAAAGGGATCTAATTGCCCAAAGAGAACGCACAGCCAATCTGCTGACTAAAGGGAAATAACTTTGGAAGAGTGTTTCAAAACACTAACGTGTGCACAAACTGCTACTGGGCCCCGGTGAATGCAATGCATCTGCATAAACTATATCAGATCTGGAGTGAGAGCGTGTGGCATTATCAGCAGTTAAATAATATTGATAAAAATGTTATCAGTCTATAAATAAATTTAAAACAATATATTTTTAGTTTTCCTTGAAAGGTTAATATATTACTTTTGAGAAATTTAGAGCTGGTAATGGATCAGTCACATTCTGTATCCTATTTTGCAAACAGCGAGGGGTGTTGGCATATTTACTGAAGCGCTTTGATACTAAATTAAATTTGCCAGTCACACTGTGAATGGTATCTTTGTGCAGATGTATCTGTAACAGTGTGGTAACAGGCCTTGCTTCAACATTCAGAAACAACAACACACTGGAAGGTCTTGAATAAAAACTGTTTGTTTGGTCATTTGTTTGACAGTGACATTGACATATAGACATCATTTTAAACTGTACAGACTGGCTGTCTAATGTCTGTATAAACCTTTTTCCATTGCTCTGAAGGAAGAGGACTTTTATAAGAAATCAGTCAATGAGTTTCTCCAGCAAATTGCTGTATCTGAGACTAACTGTTGAAAATATTATGTGGGAGTCTGTGTGTGTGTGTGCGCGCATATGTGTGTTCGTGAACCTGCAATGAACACAAGACGCAAAACAAGTACATGAAGTTTTATTAGACTGGTCATGTATTATGTAGAGAGCGCTGTATCTGTATGTTAAAGGAAAGGCACCAAAGATATAGAGTATAAATCTGTCAGCACAAACATATAGCTCTTTAGTTACATTCAACACAATGTACACCAATACTGCACGTGCACCTCAATTTGAATCAATTTTACTTTTTCTCATTGTTTCCTCTGATAATATTTAATATGTTTAAAGGGTGAAAATTACCCCTTTTGCTGTGGGTCACTTGCAACTCTTCTATGGTCCACAGTGTCAGAACATGTAACCTGTGTCATGTCAGTTTAAGTTGCATATGCAAGAATTACAGCTGCATGCACTGATATAAATGATATACTGATATGAAAAAAGATGACAAAACACCCCGATAAAATACTAAAATATATTGAGCACAGAAGTACAAAACCCTTATTGAAGTGATGAGGTGGAGCAGACCTGTGTAAAGTGAAAGTGCATTAAATGCTAAAAGGAGAGGGCCTATGACCCATATCATTTAGGTTCCCACCACAGAGAGAGAAACAGTGCTGAGGCTGAGTGCGTTGAGTCTTTCACAATACCCAGTTCCCATGAGCAAACTCGAGATGCTCAGGTGGTCTCCACGTAAAGGAGATTGGTACCATCACTTCATACATGATGTGCACCCCTATTCCAAGGCCCTGGGCACTTGGGCAGTAAGATTACTGTACAATAATTGAGACTGTAATAATACTTTCCACTGTGCACCTATAAAACTTTCTGTTGTGCACCACAGAAAAAAAAAACGTCTACAATGAAACTTCTTCAGTTCTGTCACGGAGCACAGGCATTGTGAAGCTTTCTTTCTTGTGAGGTGAAATATCATGTTCCAATCATACATCAGTACTTCAAGAGTGTCTGAGACCAAACCAACAAACCATTAAACTATACTGTACCTGCTCATGCAGATTCAACTGTCTTACATTCCACAGTTTTTTCTTTAACTGGTGGAGTGTGATTGGGTATAAACTGATTATACTTGGCATTTACCTTGACAGCTACATCAAGCCTCTAGCCCAAAAAAAAAGACCAAATAAAAATCCATGGTAGTGCTAGACAGCTCCAAAAATGAAAAACAAAAAACTGAAAATGTTCCTCTTTTGAAAGGATTTTGAAGGTGTATATACCCCTGAGGTTAGTATAATCTTGAGTTGGCTGAAGATTAGTATAACTCACCTGCCACTTTTCGACCTCTGGCAAATATTAATAGATCCTTCCCCTTATAGCCAACAACTTTGCCTTGAGGATACACAAAGTCCACCATACTGGATTGTCTACCATTTTGAATTTTGTGAAAAACACTGAAACTACTACTCCTTCCACAAAATGTGAATGATTCACATGATACTGGTGGCTGATATACGAAACGCTTGCATGTATAAAACCACTTGCAAAACGATTGCCATGCAAAGAACAAAAATCTAAGCTGATCAACTTCCTGATTGTAAGAGGCAGAAGTAATAGATAAATATTGTTCATCTAGTGATGCCTTTTTACAGCTTTTGAATGAAAGAGGGGATGAATTAGAGGAAGTCACTTGAAGACACAATGCCCTTTTCTGCCAAACTGCATTTCCTGGCCTCTGTGTTGTCCTAACGTGCAGCGGCTATTGTGCTGGGATCTCCCAGTCTGTTCAGGTGAACTGTCTTTGGTTCTTAATGCTATTTTGCATAAGGTGGAATGATCAATCCATTTTCCAAAAACTCCGGCAACACTTAAAGAAATCAAGCACAACTTTTATACAGATAATTTCCCACATAGCATTTCTTCTGCCTGCCCTTATATTTCACTCTAGTAGATAAGGAATGTGTTTGTTTGTCTCTCCCACTAATACTTGTGCTTCATGTGCCTAAAACTTCATTTTCCATCACTGGTGATTAAATTCCCTTAAGGTCATTTCCCTTTTCATCCAAACCACCCATGGTACAGATGCCATCCAAACATGCAAGTGGACTCATTAAATAATGACCCTTTGTTTATCACCCTCAAAGAGTGAAATTAAAACATGTGAAAATAATTTAAGTGGGTATGCAAATGAACACTCCTTTTTGGGAATCTTATTAAATGCACCCCTTACTATGCCACAACAATGGGCTTAATAGTTATATACTATGGACTCTATAAATCTATTATTCTAAAAGTCATTAATATGGCTACAATGACAACTTAAATATTTTAATTTGGACACCCTGTTTTTTAATCAATCGATCATGTTCACTTTGTTTGAGCAGCCACAACCCACGTTTCTCAGCTGTCACTACCTCTGATCCACGTACAGTGTTTACAAATTCCACCCATCTCACCCAAAATGTCTTGTCTTGGAACTTCAGAATTTGTTTTATCTGTGAATCAATGTGATACAGCACACAGTCATGGAGCAGCATTTTTCTGTTTAAAGTGGAATTGGATGGGAGTGGAAAAAGGATTGCAAGTAGCTAGACCTCAAGGGTGTAGCCAATATAGTTGTATTGTGAGATCTGATGTCCAGGTTAGTGCCACATACTTTCATTGAGACTAACATACTGTATGTATCATATGGGTCACCACAATACCATAACGAGCCAGTGTATTCCTGTGATAACAACTCTCAAACACCCTAATCTCATTCCACAATGTAAGAAATGTTCAGCGCCACATACAAACCTGACATACAGACTATAAACATATCACACACACACAAGCACACTTATGCACACACACCAACCGGCCATCCATGTAGAACTGCAAGTGTCAGTGCAGGACAGCATAGCCATAGCCATAGCCATGGAGCTCAGAGTCAGACCACTGGAGGAATGCATAATTCAAGAGGTCAAAACATAAAACACTGAGCACAGAGGAATGCGATGAATTCAAATGCATTAAGAAGGACTACAGGCATACGATACTGTAATGAAGGAGTCAGCACTGCTGCCGAGGTGAGGCCCCACTAGGCTAACACACCTTGATCTCTGGCCTTAGGGTGAGTCTCCAGTGAGGCCTGCACCTGTCTGTTTTCAAAGGAGGGAAACTGAGGGAAAGAGTGGACTATTGATCCAAATAACTCCATTATTCAGCTCTATCTAAGGAGGACAGGCTCAGACGCACATCTCTCACATCACAGGAAGCTGCTGCCCTGGTTTGATCAAAGTCGACAACTAACAAGGGAACACCAAACCCTCCGAAAATAAATATTAATAAACTCTATCTGAGAAACTAATGCATGCCGTACCAGAATCCTACCAACTCTGTCTGTGAATGGCCCAGATCCACACAGTAACTGAGTAGTATATTCAGCTACAAAGTGCTTTCACAGGGTCTGCACCCTTTATAGCTGAGAGTAGGAGAGAGTGGACTCAAAGTCACAAAATATTAACTACATATGTACAAATGTAAAACAGATGCAGGGCACTGTGTTGATTTCTGCTAAAGGGTAGGGATTACAAAATCATTTTCATTACTCAGGCTGTTTCTAAATGAAGGGACCACCTGAAGTTTGAAAGTAACACACACCATGTTAGTTTTCTGGAGAATTCCGTTATTGTATGTTTTGAAGCATTATTGTCCTTTTCCCATCTAGGACATAAAATAAAACATAAAAACATAAAACCTTGCATCTGAGGATTTTATCCTGCAGCTATTACAGATATTCACCTCCTCACTTGTGAAAAACATGTAATGACTAACAGTGGTGTGTTGAGAAATTAGAAAAGCTTATGTTTATGACCATAATTCAAAGAAAAAGAGCACAAGGAAAGGCTGAGAAACAATCATCACATGTATTGAAGGTAGCATGAGCCCTCATCCTCAAGCTAACTGCAGTCCAGCAGTGGATCAAATAATTAGCAACATCTAATGGTTCATAGTCTGTTATACTTTCCCCTTTTTAATGGATATAAAACCTTGTACTTTCTACATTTTTCTGTTACCACCACTTGTCCTCTGTTTTGCTGTTCTCCCTATTTACATCCCCCCCATACTGGCGGCTGGTAGACAAAAATGGTAGAGAACCATTTAATACCAAATTCAATTATCATAACTTGTGTTACACTTTAGCACTTGTAGACTGGAGAGTGGGTTGAGATCAAGGTTACAGATATTTTGTCAGCTGGCAAATCTCAAGAGTTTAGAAAAAGAATAACACAAACATTTAACTGAATTATTAAATGCACGTGTGAGTGTGTGTCTGCGTGTTTATGTGTTATAAACTGGTATCAAATCAAATTACAGTTGATATCAAATTCTTATCAGTGAAATTTCAGTTTGAGGTGCAGAGAGCCTATTTCCTGTGGTTGATTTCAGACAGTGTGTAAGGAGGCAGTAACTGTGCACACATTCAAGCTGCAATTCTGGGAATTTTGCCCATTGGCAGAGCGCAGCCCTGCAGCAGTTACCCTCCCCCTAAACCCTCCCCCTTTTTCTGTGACTCCATCCGCTGCCCTACTACAGCTGTGGCTGTTGACTTGGCACAGCGCTGCATCACAAACAGCCCAGTGCAAACACAATTGATGCCTTTTTTTACAATGACAGGCACACTGCATGAAGGGGCATTAGCCTGTTTCAATAAACCTGAAGGTTTACCCCCATTACTGTGTGCCCTGACCTGGCCTCCCTTCACACCTCTCCTCTGATAGTTAGCTCCATTCATACAGATTCCCTTGCTTTGTACAACACTCGGTGCAAGTTGTTTCCTCTCTGACAGTGCATAGGCACCAGGCAAAAGCATGCGAAAGGAGCTGTTTTGCTCTCCATAATAATTCACAATGACTTTTATATTCCTTTGGTGGCTAAATCCATGTTTACTTGTTCATGGTCATCATGCATTGTCACACTCAGCTGTCGTGCTCAAAAGTGATTCCCCTTTCAGTCCTAAGTGGATCTCTTCATTAACAATTCAGAATTTGAAATGCATTTGAAATTCATCACATCCCTCTCTGATGCATGCCAAAGGTGTGAAATGTGGTCTGGTGACTGACCTGAGGTTGTCCACCACATGGAAGCCTTTGGCGTGAGCCAGGCTCGTCAGGAAGGTCCTTCGGCTCATGCCCATCTTTCTCTCCACCAGGTAAATGGTCACCTCTTTAAACCTGACCTCACTTGTTCCCTGCGGGCACTGTGGTGATGTCCTTTGCTTATTCTTCACCACTGGAAAAGTAGGAGCACGGAGCATTCTTCTTGAAGTGCCAGGACCTCTAAGGTTTTTTTGTTATGCTTGGTTTGGTTTTCACACAGCCCTTGTCTCCTCAACAGGAAAACACTTACTGTGATGTCACCACCATTGGTCTATTTGTTTCTCTTCACAAACATCAAAACCGACAGCTGGAACAAACTGAATGAGGCAAACTGTAGATATATCTGATGACAAGAGTTCAGCTACAGGAGGCTAAGGCCTAGTGTTCTGCATTCAGCAGGCACATTTTCTGCATGGCTGAATACAGTGGGATGGCATGGATACATAATGGTAATTAAAGACTAAGGATAAAACAGAATCGGGGTACAAGCTCCCCATTATTTTAATCCCTTTCATTAACTGCATAATTAAAGTCACATAATTAATAATTCATAATTAAAGCAATATTCTCATAATTTATTGAGAAGAAAGGAAATCAATGGCTAGAGGATGATAAAACAGACATGACAAATTAAAAGTCATTTGATTTTATCAAGTACAATGAAGTATATTTACCACCACAGTTTCTGCTTCGAACAAAAATGTCCTATCACAGTGGAAGAAGGTGTAGTAGAGCCTAATTTAACCCATATGATAATGTTGGTCTGCCTTATGGGTAAAAAACACCCATAGTGAATAGAAAAGTAACTTCATGTCACTGAATTGAAAATAATCTAGACCTTAACTGTAATGCTTTTTCAATGATTTATAATTGGAGACTCTTTGAACAGAAGACATGTTGAACCATCTTGTTGAACATCAAAGTAACATAAGCTCTTGCAAATTTTTTCACTATTTACAGAAATATTTTTCATTTTCTGCAAAAATCTTTCCACCATCTTGTGAATCCAGCCAGGACTGACTCAATGATTTGGATTGCTACACACACCATTCAAAGCAGCTGGCCTCAATTAAAATTCTGTACCTCTGGCAGGATCAGAACCTCAATCCATGGGGATACCGGGGAATCTGTCACCTTACTAGACCCACACGTAAGATGTCCAGCAGAGTCCAGAATGGAGTCTGTTCCAAGGTATCTAATTACAAACAGGATATGTTTCTACCATCTGCTGTTCCACCTTAATTAGCCAGAAGAGTGGAGATGTATAGAATCTTCAATTAGTGAGAGAGTCGAGATATATGACATCTTTAATTGGCAAGCACGTTCAGATATATCTTTGAACTTTGCACTTACTGAGTTATTGAGATCTTCATGATGGTTATGTCACCAGTTTTAAGTAGGCTGATAAACTTTGATGAGAGCAGGAGGTTGGAACATTGTGGGTAGTTTTCTGGGCTTGTGGGAGTCAGGTCATGCAGAGGGCTCATGAAGCAGGCAGCAGCTCATGAGCAAGGCCCAGAGATGAGCTTCGCTATTTCCCTCTGGAATACATTTCGCTATTTAACTATTGTAGTACCATAGAAAGTCAGCTTTTATCCTGGACTTTCATATGTCGTTGCTGACATGAAAAGACTGCGGTGTGCTGTAATGTTATCTGAGTGTTTTTCATGTTGTTCCATCCCATCACTCTCTGGGAGTGAAACAAAAAACCTCAATGGCCAACAATTTGTTTTATGTGGTTTTTTTGTTTACAAACCACACACTCAAAAGAATCACCCATACAGAAAACTTATATATGACATTTGTCAGTGTCTTATAATGTTCAAATTTGAATCAAATCAGAAAACAACCTGTCATGAAGTAGGAATGTTATAGTTCTTGTTAGATACCAATTTGTAACATGAATGTAACAACCATGAAAATTATGCTATGGTCTAGGAACACAATATTTCTTTCATTTTGGCATATACAAATGTTGACTGCTCTCCTAGTGAGAAATCAACAAGAAACCAGTCAAATTCATACCTGTAGATATCATGATTCCCTGATATTTGTACTCTCCAAATCTCTCCCCATTTTAGTTGGCTGATTCTGTATAATCGACATGCTTCAGATGTGGGTACAGTATACACATTCTATAATATCAATGCCACACACAAGTGATACTACTCTACTGGGCTGACCTTTCTTTTACAATGTTTAAAGTAATCCTCACTATGTAAAATACAGATTGCTTACATTTTCTGTAATGCATCCAATTGTGTGCTTGTATATATCAGCACAATGAAACACTTGCATTTGGATCCAGGTGTGGTTAAACGTTATTTTAATAAACAGTATGTAATCAGGGACAAGCAAGGGTAACCAACACAACAGGGCAGCAAACAAATCCAAGGCAGAATTCAAAGGCAAGGTCAAGTACACAGGCAGAGAAAAGTCAAGACATGGCAAACGGTTCCAGACAGGGAATCCAGGTAACGGTCCCAGTCAGGGACAGACACAGGTGAAACATAGGTATACAATGATCTGGCGAACAGTCCAAAACCATAATCAAAAGGCAAAAAAAAAAAAACAAAGGGAAAGGGGAACAAACACGAGACAAGCAGAAAGACACACAGAACAAGGCTTGGAACAAATTCTTAGTAGAGTTCATGAAAACAATACCTCACAAGGAGGCAATTCAGGCTCAGTCTTTATACGGGGCTAGGCGATTGGAACAAGGTCACAGCTGTGTTCACTAATCTGGTAAGGCAGTGCAAGGTGAGAGTAGGCGTGACTGAGCAAAAAGATTACTCAGTGTTAGTATTTTCATGCAAAAATCTCATTTAATTACATAAAAGATGTACCAATACGATGTATTGCAAACATATCACTTCCTGATTTCCTCTGCTAGCATGTTACCAGTACTGTTATCCACGCAATGGTTGTTTTTATTTCTTATTTTTTATTTTATATTTTTGAAATAGTTAGCTTAACACAGTATAAAAAAATGTGTTCAAATGCAAATGCATGTGTATCGAGATATAATTTAAGAAGGCAAATTTACTTGTGTTATATCCATTTTTCTGTTTGTCCCAGACACATCTGAGCTATTGCAAGTTTCATTTCACAAACCCAAGTCTGAGTATAACCTGTCTATATTTGAATATGCTTTGCCTTGTTTAAGGTAGGGCAGAGGTCATTGTACATAACACAAAATTTGCTACATTTCCCTAAACGTTCATTGGCCAATGGTTTGCATCATAATGGCTACATTTTCAATGGTATACTGTCATTTCTACCTTGCTGAAGCAGCTGAATTTGAACCTATGCAGGAGTTTGCCTGCAGCAGCTATTTCATGCACAGTATCCAAATCAGGATGTTGTATTTCAAACCTGGGTCAGGGAGACAGAGAACTGCATTACTGGAACCTTTCCATGGGTCTTTGCTGAATAACCAGAGTTTCTCAACTGTTGAGAAACCAGTTGGTGCAGTGAAGCAAAATGCACTTGCACAAAATAATAGAAAGTTAAACAAATGTCATCAAGATCGACATAACAGATACAGCACCACTAACTCATTCATGCTGGTGTTTATTCTCAGATCAATATATTACACTATGTTCAGATGCTGAGATTGTGAACAGCAATGCGAGGCCAGGCAAGGGTCTAAGATTGCTTAAAAAATAGAGAAGCAGTCAGCATTTTTAAGTCCAGCCGTTTGTGGGGGGGGAGGGGGTGGGTTAAGTAGCCTGTTCCTCTCTAATATACTGACAGAGCTCACAGAGATCACTTCCTATTATACACTTCAACAAGCACTGTGACACAGAGAGTACAATATTAGTCTCTGGAAGTCCCACAATAACTCACCTGGACTGTCCATTCAGGGGCACACTAAGAGATAAGGGTTTTCTGTAATTCCTTCCAGCTTTTTCTGTGTTAAGGGGTGTCATCAATGGACCTTCCAACAAAGGAGGAGTGTGAGGGCTGGAGTCCCATACAGGTGGCACATTTTCTGTCCCAGGTAAGGTGCAAAGCTGCTTACCTAGTTTGACATCAGATCTGAAGGCCTGCAAATTTGAATTAAGTGTTGTAACGTGTAACTATACAGGGAAAAAATGGGAAATGGTCTTTAAAATGCAAATAATTTATAGTGTTTCTCTGGATTGCACCTAAGAAATTACAGCTAATTTATACTGTATAAATTACAAGGTGTGAAACAGAGCAAATGCATTTTTTAAACTTTGCAGTTCATGTCTAATTAAACTTTGCTTATTTTGATATCTCAGCCTTCTAGAAGTATTTTGCAAGTAAAGTTTGTGTTTGGAGTCCTTCCTTGCCTGTATCATGTGATATGCCCTTATGCTAATTCCCTCCCATGTTGCCATCTATGACTTCACTAGTATGGATTGCAAGAATGTTCAGCAACTGTGAGGAAGCTGAAGATTGATGGCCACTGGCTGCTGGTGAGTTTCGAATGCTTTCCTGTTCTAGGTTTCCTTTGAAAGCAATAGCTTGAAAGGTCATGTAGCTGAAGCAGAGACGTGTTCAAGACAATGCTTGGCACAGTGGTAGATATAATCTTGACAGCAGACAAAACAACTATCCTGCAGCCCTGTGAAAAAGTATTTTCTCCCCGTCTGGTTTTTCTACATTTTTAAACTGAATGTTACTGCACATTCAACATGCAACATTCACCCATGCAGAGTGCCTTTTTCTCAGTTATATATCTGGATACACATGCATTTATGCATTTGAACACATTTTACAAGAAAACTAGTTAAAAACTATTTTTAAAAAATAAGGAATAAAAACAACCATTGTCTGGATAACAGTACTTGTAACACGCTAGCAGAGGAAATCAGGAAGAAAAAGGATTTTCAAGAATGAACTGCAGGTTCAGCAGCAGCAACTCAGTGAGTTTTAGGTCTGGTCTTAGATTATGCCATTCCAAAACCTAAAAATTTGTTTATTTCAACAAGTCAGATGCACATTTTGTTGCATGTTCAGGGTCATTGTCTTACTGCACAAGATATCTTCAGCTCACAGACAGATAGCATGACATCCAATGTAGATTTCAGACAGAGTAGTGTCCATTGGTCCTTCAGTGATGGGAAGTTGTCCAGGTCAAACTCACTATAATTCCACCACTATGCTTGACCATGTGTATGGAGTTCATACAGGGGAATGCAGTATTTGGTTTTTACCATACATGATGTGAAAGAAAACTGAAAACAAATGCCCAAGTGCTTTTTTCAAGTGCATTTCTGATGATGGAGTAGGGCTGGCCCGATACCAAAGCATTATAAAAGTGACCCTCATTATTTCTTTTATTGGGTTGAGTTAATGAGGGGGGCAATGAGGGGGAAAAAACTTTTCAATTACCTGAAGATTTGTTTTTCTTGCTCTCCAAAAAAATTAAAGGTGTAAAACTTTGTCATTTTCCTCTTAAGACTCCTTTTGTGTACTAATACAAACAAAAAAAATGTGACCAAATTATATATCCAGTAATTACTATTTCAACTGAAAAATTTTACAAGGATGCAATAATCAGTGTAAATGTAAAATAGATATTGTAAATGATTTGCAAGACAGCAAAGTTTAATGACAGTCTGAGATTTTAATTCTCTGATTGGTCAGTGTTGAACTTCAGCAATGTAAAAACAACCATTCCTTTAATGAAAATGAGGAGGAAATTGCTAATCATTTCAGCAGTACTTTTAGCAGACTCATCTGAGGGGCAAAAACTGTTCAAACATTTGTGGAACCGTGAGAGAACATGTGTCATAACTTCCCCCCTCACACTGACCACACTGTGTGTTCAGTGTGTTATTTCTGTTTGTGTCCAGAATAAGCTGCCTGTTCCACCACAGTCAGACTGAAATGAATAGCAGGTCTGAAGTGTTTCAGTTTTACCTTTGCACTCCTGTTTCCAGTTCTGCAGCTTTCAAGTGTCGTGCCTTTGCTTCTGTTCAATTTCAGAGATGGTTATATAGGGACAGAGTCTCAACTAAGATGCTGACTTTGGAGCTGTGGACCTCAGTCACTGTAAAAACATTAACAACTAGCATCCATTAAAAGAAGTAAAAGAGTATCCATTTAACAGAAAGTAGAGTGATTACAGTCGTTACAGCATGGATCAACATGGATCAGTTCAACAAAATGTAGTTAGTTAGAATGTTACTATTATTATTATTATTATTATTATTATTATTATTATTATTATTATTACATTATTACCAAGGAGGTTTCAGCCAAGATTTACTTTAATTAAGATTCAAAAATACACGTCAAATGAATTCATATTAAATTCAAGCAATATTAACACCATATAATCTATTTTATCCTAAAACAGTTTTCTAGGATGTTCATTTATTTTTGGTTGCCAAGTATGTCATTTTAAATCAAATTGTATCCCTTTTAGATCTGTGTTGAAAATTTTCTGTCTGTCAATCATGTCAACATTGGACATTTGTGAAGCAAGGACAGCAAGTAAAGCTCTAAACTTACATCATATAAGACATTATGCAGAGATGGCACTGCAATATGGAATCTCAAAATAAAATAAGGATGCAGGATTAAATAATAAAATTTCTTATAATGATTTTAAGGAAATATGATAAGCTAAGAACTACCTAACTCATCAGCAATTATAGGAGTCTCAAGGAGATGTATAACACATTACCTTGTAACACACTGTGTAACACATTGCCCTGTATTCCACTGTGTAACACACTGGTCTGTGCAAATGCTATGAAAACAAAATCTGGATGTGCTTATTTTCTTTTTCTTGCTTCCAAACTGTCTCAGAAAAACATTTTGCACCTGATTCAGCAACAATTTAAGCATATTGCTCATTATCATCACTGCAAAGTTTTAAACTGTTCTGTTTAATAACAGGTCTATTTTTAAAGGTGACTTTACAAAAGACTGAAGGAGGCAGACATTATTTTGTAATTTATCCACAGGAGAAAGTCACTTACAGAAAGACACTAGCAATAATAAGAGAATATTGTGGAGATGAGTGCATAGTAGTAATTAAAGAGAGTGAGAGACCACCATCAGTCAGCTTCAGGACAGAACCTCAATAACACTTACAATTAGAGAATCATTCTCAAAACAGAACAAATTACTATCGGCCCCTAAATAGCAAATATGAATTGGCAGAATATCTAGTAATTGTTAAAAATACAAAACAAAGAGAGACCCTGATCAAATATCATGTCAGTGACCACAGCCTGGCCATTGAAAATGGCCGACACAGATAAACCTGGCTGGCCAGAAAGGACAGGTTGTGTCCATTGAATGATATGGAAAAATTATCAATAATTCCAGGAGAGGGGCCTACAGTACAACTATAGTAGCCAAATATGTAGCAACCTGCCAAAATATAAGGGACAGAAAGAGGACAATCTCCATATAAACAAAGGGAAAATAAAGAATAAAAAGAAATATAAGTGTGTATATATGTATGTATATGTATGTGTATGTATAGGTATATGTATGTATATGTATATGAGAGAGAGAGAGAGAAACAAAGAGAGAGAGAGAGAGAGAGAGAGAGAGAGATTGCCCATTAGACAGAAGCTTTCCCATTAAAATGTTTTTATTGTTCACCATGTTGTGTGGGAGGCAATAGAAATATTGTTTATTCATGTTGGATATATATTTAAATCATCTGATCATTTTTCTGGTTAACATTTGAAATAAATGCACAAGTCAGGTCATGTTTTCTCTGGTGTCTTTATTGTTACATCAGAGCATCATCCTGTTTTCCTAAGTTTTCAGGACTCTTGCAAATGGTTTTAGACAGATAATTGTACCCACTCTAGCCTAAAAACCAGACTAGTCTTTTCAATTCCCTGCTAAGGCATTCATTAGCCCTGTTAAGGCATGAGATTAAGGCATAAAGGTGATGTGACACTGAGGGAACCATGATGTAAAGTTGCAACATCAATAGGATGCATTGCACCGGTTGGGCAATTGGGTAATCGGGCTGCTGGAAAAAGGTCACAGGCAGTATTCAATCAACAGTTGTCCTTATCTTTTTCTTAGATTTTAGAAATATCATTTTCATTCTTTTTTTCAATGGACATTTGATTTAGCATATAGCATAGATTTAGACTGGGCTGTGATTGTGTTGGATTTTTATGGCATGATTGAAACATGAACAGCCAGTCACAGGACTCATCACTGCACCACAAATATCTGGCTCTATCACAGGAGTTGACGTTGCATTGTCGTCATTTTTTGGGTGTGGAGAGAGGATAAAAAAAATTCAATTGACATGAACACTCTCTGCAAGTGCATTGACTTGATAGTCATACACTCTTTTACTCATTGCTTGACAGAAAGTGCATATCTCTGACATCAATCAACAATCATTTTTCCACTGGGCAAGTAAAAAAAGAAAGCCAAGCAGTTACTGTTCCTGAACTATGCTGTTCGATTCTTTTTGCTTGTGTTGCCATTTTTGTCTGTTGCAGCCCACAAAGCCAGGTTAAAATGTAAGCTTTCCAGCCCTCCAGAGCAGGCCTTTCAGTGCATTGTGTGGGTGAAAGCATTTGTCTTTAATATGCAGGAGCAGTTTCAGGGCATCGGACTGTTGTGTTTTATCCAGGCTCAAGGAGAGCTCTGCATAAATAATTCAAACCCTCAAAGCATCCAAAGAGGTACTGAGGCACCATTTTATATTTTATTCAGTGTCAAAAGGCTAAGCTTGATTTTTAGAAGAGAATTTTTTCGTCTTGTGAACTGATAACTGGGGACTTCCTTCTTTTCCCTGCAATGATAAACAACATGATTTTTCACACAAAATGAAAGCACTAATTCATTACAGTCTGCCATGGCCTCATTGTAACAATATTAAAGATGCATTGCTTAAGAGTGCAGGGGGTAACCTCACCTCAAATATTACCATGTGTGGTGCACTGCAGCCATTTTCACTGCCCTTCCCATCAAACATATGATAGACTGACCTCTCACAATGAGAACCTGTAAGATACAATCTAAACTAAAGGCTCTGGCACAGAGTTATGTCCTGTGCCAGAAATTAGACAGACATAAGTCAAAAACATAAACCCACTGTAAGCTGTAATGTCTTCTGCTTGACCATTTTAGGCTTAACGTTTCATGCTCTACATTCAGAGCACCACCTCAGTTGGATAAGGTGCACAGCATCACAGCAGGTCATTTTTAAGAGGCAAGGAGGAAAGTCAGCAGTGAAAGTTAGATGTGTGAAGCAATGACTACAGCTCTGTGACTTGTGACTCATGACATGGGAGCAGGTGGTTTTGGGTTTGAATCCCAAATTAATAATACATGGCCCTTTTGAACTGATAACATCCATGCCTGCCACTGTTCAATCCCATAGTTTGAATTGTTTGATCTCACAGATACAGTTCGGATTTCAGGAGCTAGCCACACCAATATAAGTGAGTAATTGTCCCCTTAGACACAGATGGTGAAATGAAAAAACATGCTCTCACACACACAAATATATACAAGCACACAAACAAAGAAATATGAAGTCATCTGGATTTCACTTCAGAAAGACAAAGGGCTCAAGAGAGAACTTTCAAGCAATCTTACTCTGAGGACCAAAGGGGGTTTTGAGGGCCAAGGGGTTTTCATGCTGCCTCTCTGAGATCTGTCCCAGTGCAGTCAAGGTCAGTAACAACACAAACACTGCCATGTCAACAGCGTAACATAGAATTTCACCAAGTGAAAACCCTGGTGGATTCAGATATCTGTTATACCAGAGCAAGAAAGAGAGAGAGAGAGAGAGAGAGAGAGAGATTAGAAATTGTATCAATAAATTATGGATGAACTAAGACAGAATATGCATTATTTATTGGGATTTGGAACAAACCTCATGATAATTAGTTCTCCATAATTTTGTAGCAGTGAAATTGAGAGCAATTTCTTTCTTAAAAGAATTCTTAACATTTCTTGAGTGTTGTTGGATTAATCAATATAGAAACAGTATAAGCATGAATGTGTGTATGTGTTGTGTGTTTGTGCAATATACAGTAGGTAGCACAATAACTTTAACTAATAATAAGTTTGCTCTTTCAAATTGCATCATTTATGTTATAGCCCATAATCTAAAAAAGAATTTGATTGATTCATAATCTTGTCCTTAAGTTATACCGAAAGGTACATAATTCCACGGTTCTGTCTGAGTTTCAAAGATGGAAAGGAGAGGGTGCCACCTACAGTTTGAATGTGAAAAATTCCTCATTGTCTTTAAATGTGTCTTTTGTGATTTGTTTTTTTTTTCAGGAGCTGCAAATATTAGACTATTACAAAGTTCTCTAAACTTTAGAATAATTTTAAATGTTAGGTATTTCATAACAGACAAGCAAAGCAAATACAACGCCTTGACTGCTTGTAAGAATAAGGATCAAATGTTCTCATAAGGAGAAGGATCCAAAGGATCAGATGTTCAGATCAATCAGTATCAAGGGAAAGCACAAGGTATTTGGAATGAAACAACATGTACTGGACAATTACGTGTTTTGACAAACAAATTCCATTCCATTTGGATGTAATGCTGATAAGGCATAAAAACCTATTGCTCGATTTTAGGAGGGAATCTTGGCATAGCAGCTAAGTCTGATCTTGTATTCACAAAGTTACAGTTTCACCTGTCTGGGCAGCCCTGTCAAAAGACCCTTATCTTGTTTTACTTCAGAAATTTAATAACATATTAAAAGTGAAGACTTCTAATTACATCATTCAAACTGACATTCATGTGACTGCCAGGTTTCATCACAAGGTGGTGTTATTGATCTGAACTGATGAACTGCTGGCCAAAAGGTTGTTTTTTTGGTATATTTCTGATAAGAATTTCATATATGTATATTTCCCTCTGAAGAGATACTATGAATAGCTTTCAGATGATTTTTTGCTGAATTAAAAGAGCAAAACATCAACAATATGCATTACCACACTGCATCTTAAGACCAGCCTGGCCAAGTGAATGCTATTTAAAGGACGTGTGCACTGAACAAAAATGAAGAATCCATCAATCTGAAAGTAGCAAAACAACTTGAATTAGATTTGCTGCCACATTGTATCAGGAGTGAGATGTTACCTTTTATAATTGTACAATTCTGCTCTGTAATGATAAGACAATTTAAAGAAAATTAAGCAATTTCTGCCAACAAATAGATAATAAACTCTTGTTTATTATTCACCCATGTATGCGTTTGAGTCTCTGCCTGAATCATGAAAGTTTCTCTTTCAAAGACACATTTTCATATAAATGACCAATATATAAAATGACCAACCAAATTGACAGTACTTGTTTAACTTGACTCTACATCAATACTCAGATCAAAAAGTAAGAGGCTGACAAGATAAAATAGATTTATTCAAATGTTTAGATAAACAATAGTAAGAGATTCAACCTGTCTTTGCTGTATTAGTAGAGACTATGCCTTAAATTTATATATTTGGTCCAGAGTCAAAATATTTCATTTATAACCACAGTCCTTTTTCTTTTTAACACAGAACCTCTCAGAGAGCGATCTCAGCCGTTTCAGTCTCATGCACCAGCCGTGAGTATTGTGCCAATATTTTCTCTGACCACCCTCTATAGCACCCTCAGTACAGAGTGGCCAATATCGCACAAAGGGCCATTTTCTGCAATATTTGTGTAAACTGGTTTGACTATAACTGTCACACCGCTGTACATTTAAATGACTTATTTTCTTTGCTGACACTCATTCATTCTCACCATAGTGCCCTTTTTAGATATCTTTCATTCATAAAGCTGTATGTTTCCTGAAGATGTCCAAGGTAAGGGTCCTAATGATTGTGCCCAGCTGCGATGGGACAATCATCTCCATAGGTGTAATCACCACTCATCTGTGCAGGACAGCCAAGGCCAGGCCAGATGAAGTAAAATGCTTGCATCTGACTAAAGAATCTAGGCCATTTCACACAGTGAACCCCTGCAGGTACTTTCAGCTTGTTTGATTTTGATTTTTAAGTATTTCCTCTTAACTGCCTGGCAGCCACAAGTTTAGTTACTCAATAAACTATTCACTTCAGCATTCCGCATTCTGAAGAGATTTTGAAAAATTTTACAGAACATCAGTCCACACTGATACACATACAAACGCACGCACACACACACTAGTGTGCATAGTGCTTTTGTGTCTCCATGCATTGCTCTGCAGAAGAGAGAACTAAGCATGTACACATCAGAAAGTGAATGACGTGAATTCCTGACAAGCCTTCCCCCTAAGATCCTTAGCCCTGGGTAATTATTAACCAGTACAAAACTGAACTTCCCAAAAGAGAACTGCAGCTACCCGCCAGAGCCCTGGACCTTTTCTGTTAGGTGAACTAGCCTAACAGGAATACTAGATCACTTCACTGGGTGTTGGCCTATCAGATTTTCTCTTTTGTGTGCCCATTCCGCTGGTCTTCTCCGGCACACCCCCTTATCACAAAAAAGCATAGATTCCCAAGCAGCACAGACTGCAAAGAGCCTTTTGCTCCCTTGTCTTCTTTTTGCTAAACCCTGTTGTTACGGAAACGGTTTTAAGCAGTGGAGTTGAGCTTTTCCCAAGAAATTTACCACAGAACTGACCACATTGACTGAGACCAGCCACTCGGTGAAGATGAGTCGTTTGTCTGGGTATGTAACACCTGGCATGAATCACCAGCATGTAGTTATTTTGACTGTTAATATTGTTGTGGTTATGGTAATGACTGAGACTCAGGCTGTATCATGTACATGCTGGAGAAAATGAAGGGGGGCCGATGTGGTAATGATGATTGGTCTGTTATTGTCGTGTTGATAGTAGTTTAAGTCTTGATTGTAATTGTAATTGACTTCTCACAAGTTTACAAACTTTGGTTGCTTGAACATTTTTGCATTCCAAATTCTCTCTCAGCATTAGTTTGTAAGCAACAAGGAAATGTTCTTGGAACATTCTTAGGATGTTATTCAGTGTTGTTGTTTTAATGTGTCATACTGTGACTGCGATTTGGTACAATCATTCCTGTTCCATTCACATCAGAAAAATGTGCGTTGCAAAGTCCAACAAATCTTCCTTATTACAGCAGTCTGGACAACTTTATTGATTTGTGCTCTCCAACATGTCTTTTTCATTAGCAATTCTCAAAACATCATGGGATGTTAGCAGTAAGTTACACCAAAATGCTACATGTGTAAAACATTTTTCTTTGACCTTGACAAGACAATAAATACCCTATAAGACAACATAGGTAAAGTTTTTATCACAATGCTATTTACAACCATGTAGTTATCTAAGATGAATTTTCCCCAGTGTCCTTACTCCAGCTGTAGCACAGCACTAGGTTATTCTCTGGTTTGTTGCAAATCAGTCCAACTCATTGTCCCAATTGAAAAGGTTCCTCATTGATCACCCTGTGACATAAGATATCTTCAGATAATATCCGTAAAGGTGTATGTTTTATTGGAGAACTTAGGGGCTCTATCTTTAAAAAGGGCAGAAAAGTAGGCCTGAAATGTGACCAACAATATTTTCATTGAACCTTACAAAGGATCTCACATGCTAAACTTGTTCATGTGCCCGAGGGCTCATATGTGGTACTCTCATCAGTCATGGTTTGTGACACTAATTTTAAAACTTACCTGATATGGCAACTAGGTAAAACAATGACAGAACATGCTTTGAGTTGTGTACCTAGGTCCTATAATTAATATATGTCCTTGTTATTACTTAAAATATTTTCCTCTGATTAAATGGTTGCAACAGTTTTGAGGGACAGAGACACAAAGAAGACTCATTGTATCTGAAGGTATGTTGTTATTCTGAATTATAGGATAAGGCCATTTAGGCCATGTCAGGTTCTTTAGGGTATGTTGCTTTATTCTATTTCTCTTGCTTCTTTTTCAATACATAATCTTGCTGCTGGTTTAATAAAAATAAATAAACAAATAAATGAAGATGTATGCAAATATAAGCTAGTTAAAAGTAAATATATTTTTAAGTTTTGCTTAGGATCCTCCTAGAAAATCTTCACAGGCTCCTTGGGGTCCTTTGGACTTCTGGGTAGAAGCCCTTTAGTAAAGTAAACTTTGACCATGCTATTCACAGGAGAAGGGTGAGACTGAGTCCTTTCACATAGCTGCCAGTAGGGGGCGAGTGAATACTTTCTTCACCACAGCACTTCCAATAAAAACATGCACTTCTGAATTATAAGGTGGCTCTGTATCTCATATAGTTAGATGGCCTTAGCTACGGAAGCCAAAGCTTTTTTCCAGTATGGAAAAAGGTATACATTTTCTATTGAGGAAACAGACTGCAGGTCAAAAAAGCCTTAAAAAGCACAATGCCATGAGCCACTCTTGCCTCAGTCTACTGAGCAAAGTGTTGGAATGGGGTATTACCAATTCAAACAGCGAAGTCATTATTAATCAGTAATAATCATAGAAGGAAAAAATCATAAGAAATGTTTCTTATGGGCAAAGAGATGTCATGGTTGCTATAGTTTTTTATTTTTTTTTTTATCTTGTATTTTTCACAATATATGACACAAAATGCATCCACATCTCACTGCGCCGTGGCTCACTGACAGCATAATTTTTCAGGAATTAGGATTTTCCTCCTTTGGCCATTACATTTTATACAACAGTCTTTCTCACAGGCCAGACTGTATTCACTCAGCCTGTACTGTGTCAGGACCTGTCACTGCTGTGTATTTCACATGGAAAGTAATACTCAGCCAATGTGCAGACATGTTTTTGGGCCCGACAGATACCAAGTTTGCCTAATGTTATCAATATTTTTGTTTTTGATTTATTTTGATTTTTGGTGGATTATCAGCAGTTCTGAATCTGAGTGTGTTGTAAGTTGGTATGTTTTATTTGGTTAGTATTTCACTAAAGGGGTTTTCAAGGTGAACTAACAAAAGAACTCAAGGCTGAGTTCTGTCCACAGAACAAGGTGACATAGGTGGAAAGTATCCACTGATAGCAGAACTGTACTGATATCAGGAAATATTTTTACACAAAAGGTTGGCATGGCTTTGAACAGCTTGCCAGGTAATAAGACGCAAAGACTCTGGATTGTTCAAGTCCAGGCTCAACCCAAACACACACACACACACACACACACACACACACGCTACAGATCCCAGACCTACTGGTTAGAATTTTGTTTGTATTTAGATCCAAACAACAAGCCCATCAGAGTGCCTTTGAGACAAATTATCGTCATAATTCTCCTGATAGCTCTGCTGCCCACAAAAATGAGAAACTGTGGATTTACACAATGACCTTCTACCACAGGGGAATTATTTGAAAGTGTCAGGGAAGTTTTTAGACCTACACAGAGTTTTGTAACTCTCAGCACCAGATTTTTCAGGCTGATTCAGTCTACAGATGAGTATGGTGGGCTATTTTCATCTTTCTGTTTCTACAGCTTTGCACTCCTTCAGTTACAAGATGTGGGTGGAGTGCCTGAAAATGTAAAATCCTGGCCATTGGAAAGGCATTTTGTTGACAGATACCAATGTAACTGCTCTGAATCTCAAAAAAGTGAAAGGTATAACAAGAAAAATAACTGCAGATTCTCAGTCATACCACTTTAATGACATATCCGTGCCTAGCAATCCAACTAACACAGCAAAGCTGAATCCTCACCTTGAATTTTGCAGTGGTCAGTTAAGAATGAAAAGTAGAATTCTCAGGGTTTCCTATGAAAAATTAATCATATCTATAGATGGAACAATTCTTCTGTATTTTCTACATGTGAGACAGAGTTGAGAAATATGTTGTCTCATTCTGTGGTGTGGAAAGCAGAACTGATGCGTGGAAGTATGTTTTCTTCCCTCACTCAAGTTGCAGAAGGACACTTAACATTTTATTTTATGTAATTTTTCAGATATGTTAAACATGTATTAACAACTACCATGATAAATATATGAGTAGTTTCATTTTACTGGAATATTTAGGCACCATTACTCTGTAAACCATGTTTTTAGAAACTGATCACATTTTATTACTTAAGCTTTTACAGCCACAGAAACACAGTGTGCACAGCAGTAGTAGTAGTGGTAGTTGTTTCTGTTGTTGTTGTTGTTGTTGTAGCAGTAGTAATCATCATAATCATTACTTGTGAAGATATTCAGTTTTATTAAAAATAAAGAGAAGATACTGAAATGTATTTCAAATATTTTTCCTGCTATTTGATGATCTAATCCTGCTAGTTCACAACACTGGACCTATGCATACTCCATTTTAACTACAAATGTAGTAATGTATGCAAAGCAATCGCCCTCAAGCTCTGCTTGTTGCTGTAACTGAGAATTTTTTTTTTTTTTTTGAGTAAATGTTACTTACAAAATGCATTTCACAACAAGTTTTAAGACAATATAAAAATAGAACAATATGCTCAAGATTAAATATACTAAATTAAATATTAAACTCATTACACAGATTGCTAGTCTTAACAGCTTTGGGGTTCAAAGAATGCCTTACTGTATCCAAATAAGATTTTACATAAGACATAAAGACCAGGAAGGTAGGCTTCTGTTTAGCAAATTTGCTGGAGTGTACATGAAATTATGCTAGTAACACAATTAGATTGATGACATACAATTTCTTTGCAGAAATCAAATCATTACAAAACCCAAGCAATGAAATGAAATTATTAGAAAACCCAGACAATATACATTACATTTTAATTTGAGCTGTTCATTTAGTTTCCTATTTATAAAGCTATTCCATTATATATCATTCCAGATATTTTTACTAAAGGCACAATCCCAAAAATAAGTGGGTTATGTTTTCATCCATATTGTTACCGAAAGAACAAAGGGGTCAATATTTAATCTATGTTTAACCATCTTTGAGATGACAGGATAGCATCTGTGTAGTATCTTCAAGGATAGGATCTTCTGGGTAGTAACCATGTCCATTGACAGTCTATGTTAGGGAATAAGTTGTTCCAATAGAATAGTGCAGCAGGTTTACTGACAGTGGTCCTTTGGGTGTAACTGAAAACTGGTAACTGTTCCATAATGGCGTGAGCATCACTTCCTTAAGTGGGTACGCCGGAAATTCAGAACATTTATTTCTGGCCAAGACAACCGCCTCTGCAGTATTGGTTGATGACTCTTAGAAACAAGTTACGCCTTTCCAGACGCACGCCTGAAAAACTCAAAGGTTGCTTGCCACTGTAGATTCACCAAGAAAAATAATGGAAAAGTTCAATAAGCTCACAGCGCCCGCGAGTGAGAAACTCAGGTAAGAGAATTTCAAAGATTTGGAGAATTATAGCGCAACAGTTGTCTTTGCCGTTGAAGTTCGTAGCGCATAATTTTAAGGGGTGTAAATATAATGACCGTAAAACCAAATAATAGTAATACCTGTACGAAATCAATGTAGCAGGGAACCATGTGTATCAGCTCGTTTTAATCACGCATAGTCATTCCGGTAATAAACTTTGGAGTTCTGTATTATAATGTTTAAGTGTATAAACATAGCATGACTGACAGCATTAAATGCCTCCGTGCAATGCTTGCATGAGTAGCTAAATGTAATGGGCACACCACTTTCATTGGCATGAAACATTTTACTGGGAGTTACTTTGTCAGTTCATTTATCTGGGAAAGTGCTCAATAATAAACATTTCTGTAAATGTTCAAGGCATCTATATATAAATGTCATACTTTATTTTTGTGACTCGTGGTTGTCCGTGAGTACCTCAGATTTGACTGCACAACATATCACCGCTCTACATGAATTTAGCACAGACTCCCAGGGAATCGGAGGCTGTTGTTTAACCTTCTACCTCTTACGCTTGTCTGTTCATAGAAAAATTAATCTTAAACAGGTTGCACTTCGGCGAGAAATGGTAGGTGTCACAATGGCTTGTGCGTTAACAGTGCTGGTTATTCACTTCCCAAAAGTGTTTTTATGGCAGTGGATGTCCAGTAAGATGGCCTTATTTCCTACTGGTGCTGTTTGTTTTTTGTTTCTCTGACCATAGTGCAGATACGGCAAAATGTAGCTTAGGGAGGGTGAGCAGAGTGGGAACGCGGTGAGTCACGCGCTAATGGAGATGTTACGGTAATTACACGTCTCGATGCACTCTGTCTGTACGTAATCTACCACCCTGTTATCATCGGAACCCACTAAACCGAAAGAGGCAATGAGTTGTAGGTGATCTGAGATAGCATGGAGGTGCAGTGTTCTCATGATGGGTCTGCAGTGTTGTGTCAACAACGTCACATTGTTGGATATTAGTCCCATTATTTGTGTTAGCCTGGAACAGTCAAGATGTGGCTGCACAGCTGTGTGTTATATTTGTCCCTAACATACATTGCATCAAAACGCCTTCCAAATCCTTGCCAACTTGTCAAATAAGACAATTGTACAATTGTACCATTACTTTGTACCAATTTCACCTTTTTGGCCAATCAGCTCGTATGACAGTATGAGTGACTGACTGGTTTTTGGTTTTACTCTAAATGGCATTTCATGTGAAATAGATCGGGAAGCAAACTTGATGCAAATGCCAGAACTATTTTTATATTGTTTGTCAGAAATTTGGTAAGAAGAATCTGCTTCTATTTTAACTATTTATTTATGCTGCACTTAAGCATATGAATTTATCACTGGCGGTCTGCCGAATTTATTTTTTCTTTATGTAATTGTAACCCAAGCTCATATGAAGGAGGTGAACCCTGTGAAAGAGCTTGGTTAACCACATCAATCAATTCAGTCACCTTTGTACAGTCAGTTTACCTGGAGGGTGATTTACACATTGTACCAAAATAACTCTTTTCTTCAGTTTAACTCATAAACCATTTTGATAAGTTTGTTTAGAGAACGTATAAGTAAATGCATTCAGTAAAGTGACAGGTAAAGTATTTTCATTATACTGTTTTTAATGTAAAATGTTTGATTAATATCAGTGGCCTAGATGTCTTTTAATAAAGTGGTGTGTCCTCCAGACAGCTCCAGAAGATGGTGGAGGGCATTAAGAAAAATGATGGGAGTATTATGAACAGGCTGAAGAGGTGAGTTCCATGAAACATTTGTTCACCAGGAAATGTTTCTTATATAAATCACTAAAACTTAATGCCACTTTTCTATTGGAATGAATTACCTACCAAGGGTACAGTAAGGATTTATTTTATCATGAACACTTGAATCCAATATCTTTTCATTTTAAAATTTTAATTTTAATTTGCTGTAGCAAATTCCTCTTTGGAAAGTAAAGGTCTTCATTCATTAACTGGTTACCCTCAGACGTTTGGGCCAGTGCTAAAGGATGGGGTCTCTTAGAGCAGGTGGAATGGGGGGTTGCCCATCAAGCTTTTCATAGTGATATGACGTGTGGGTCCTACACAGTTGCAAAGCACTTTATCACAAAGCACTTTATCACCATTGAAAGGTGCAAATTAAAATGGTTATTATTATTATTATTATTATTATTATTATTATTATATACCAAAGGAGGGAAGGGTATTGTCAACAGGTTATGCCTCTCACTCAGTAGTGACTGTTCTGGTCAACTGGGTCACCAGTCAGCTGCCTGTCGCCTGCAGCTCCACCAGTGCGCTGGTTATACGTTTCTCCAGTTAACAGCTGTGGTGGACTGTAGCGGTAAAAGAAGTAGCTAAAGGGTGATACATTTGTTTCAATGACACAGTTTCAATACAGGGGCAGGCCGTGATTGGGCATTCAAAGCAAATGTTTTTGAGATAGAGGTCAGTGAATTCATCAGTGGAACAATTTGTCTGTGCGTTTATGCAATCAGAGGGTTTTTTCAGCTGTTTTGGATGGAAGTTGAAACAAATAAAATGGCATGTTTTGGAAAGAAAGGCTTCCTCTTTATTCATCTAACAAACAGATGCTCTCTGAACCAAAAATAGAGGAGACAGACGGCAGGAGGAAGAGACATAGAAAGAGAGAGAGTGGAGGTGGAGACCGATATGGGAACATGAGGGCTGTGAGAAATGGAGAATAAGAGAGAGAGACAGAGGCAGGGTGAAAGAGGAAGGATAGAATCTGGGGCCAGGTGGCTCTCCTCTTTCACTTCCCCTTTTATGTGGCGATAATGGGAGGTGAATATCATTCAATTTCACTTCATTTCAGCTGGATTTTTTATTGTACAACATGTAACTGATTATCTATTGTATTCCACAGTGTCTTTACCCTCTGGTGCAGTATAGTCATTTTGTCAGTAAATCATGTTTGTTAGACTGGAATCTGTATTTAGGAGCAACTCTACTACTCATCCCTCCATCTCCAATCTTAAGAGTAAAACAGTTGTTGAATAATGAAGTTGTTTCTCTCCTCTAACTGTACAGGTTTCAGAATGAGCAAGCAGCTTTTTTACGAAAGACCGGAATAAATACTTGGAATCGGTATGAACATTCTGGGCAGCGCAATGTCACTCATGGGCTGATGTGATTCCGCGCCACAGTCCACTCAAACATGGCTTTGCTTATTGTGCACAAAGGCCAACCCAGTGTTTAACCTCTGACTTGCCTGGCTAGTGTGCAGCTTTAGCATAACTAAATCAAATACTGGGCATCAGTGTATGTATGGGTGTAGTAGGCTGGGAAGGACTTGGGGCTGGGACTGCACTGTGCATGTTCTTTTACCCGTCAGAGTGTAAAAGATTTTTCACAGGGGGTCATGAAAATCATTTCAAATAGTTATGGTTAGCAGCCTTGCTCATCAGCAAACAGTATGGATGTGTTACAATACATGCTATAATTACAATACATTTATATACATTTATATTTATATTGTATTGTTTTGCATTTATTCAGGGCAGTCAACATTGATTTTTAATAGCTAGCTCAGTCCCATGCCTCCTTGGACCTGTTTAACCTTAACCTGTTCATGCGTTAGCCAGAAACAGTGGTAGCATGGCATGTGATAGGCTCAGGCATGACATGTGCCAAAACAATCATCTGTTATTGGCTGAGGCTTGAGAAACACCACTAACTCTGGAGAGGGAAAATACTCTATAATGAATTAACATTATCAGATTCAGCTTGCTATTAACTTATAACTTGGTATTGTTATGGAATTAACTGCAATGCTGCACATACAATCTGTCCTACCTATAACCACCTGGAAAAACTAATAATGTTTTCTTTAATCACTTTATGAGAAAACCATTGACATCTGTATCTCCTAAGCTTGCACAGGATATTTAAAAAAATTGACACCAGATTTTTAAGAATATCCCATTAAAACAACCATGTGAATGTGTCACATTAACTTTCATTGTCATTCTGATTTAAACAATTTCTGTGATATCCCTCAAGATATGCATTACCATCACAATACCTTCGTTAAAATATAACACAAAACACAGCAGATCCAAAGTACTTGAATTCTTGGTCATGTGGGGAAAAACTGTGTAATATGAAATTTCTGGTGTTCAGTCCAGAACTTTTCAGTGTGACTGTTGATAAAATCATACTTGACCAGGAGTTTCATTTTTTTTAAACAAGTAAAAATGTTATTTTGACACTTATTTGGGGAGCCCCACATGTACATCCAAATTGTTTTTTTTTTTTTTGTCACCTGCTGTGTTATATTAGCTGTTTGAGATTTGCTGTGTATGTACAAGATAGTCATTGTGCAGTTTAACCTGTTTGCTTGCTGTCGATAATTTTGCATTCACGATTACAGATTGAAGAACAAACCACCACCAAAACTTCCTGCAAGAGACTACAACACAGGTAGGGCACAGAACATTTTTTGTTGCTGTTGTTTTCTGTTCTGCAGAAGGGTGTGGCCCGTTTGCCATGTAGGTGGCCACTTTAAACCTGGAGCGTAGCTGGAGCCCCTCTGGGTTGTGGCTGCTATTCTCAAAAGAAACAACATGCTCTGCACTTTTCACATTGGCCTAATTGCACCTGACTGCTGGTACCTGTTTCTGCAGCTGTGTAGCACGTTCTTTGGAAAGAAGAGCACAAACACAGTGATTCAGGCTAGCCTACACTAGATGCTGAGGGAGGAGGAAACGTTGACATCACTGGGGATTTTAGTGAACACCCTGTCAGCACTGGGTTGGATACAAACTGACTACATGTAGAAAAGAAATGTAATCATCCCAGGGCACTCGGACAGATGGGTATAATCAGTTTACAGTTACATTTTGAAAGATTACAGATGGCATATTTAGATTACTTAATCAAACAGTGTGACATTATTGTGATAAATATGAAATGTAAATTACAAATTGTCATCCATATCCCCACCTCCAGATGGGCACCACATCTGTCATTGAGAAGTCAAATTGATTACTCAATTTTTTTCCCCTGATTTTTTTCCCCAATTTTCCCAACCCAACCTCAACCGAGCTTGTTGACTGCACTGCAGCACCCACTGCCTATGATGTTGGCAGGGCTGGGCCAATTGTTGCCTTGCCAATGGGGACCTCTGACCATTTTTAGTCACGTAACCTGTACTCAGTAACTTCCTTTACTGAAGTATCCATTCAACAGGTAAAGATGTCATGCAATATGACATGTGCATCAGCCAGGCAGGAAATCTATGACTGTACCTGTTTCACTACAAATATATCTGCCTGATTAATGAACCAAAAATAATGCAGAACCAAAACTGTACTGAAGAATAGTCATTGGGGGTTTCAAGGGCGGGATTCTATATCGAATGTGATTTTTATGTGATCTTGAATATTCATATATATTAGAATTTATAACTCATCATTTACATAATGTATATGTTGTGTAGCTATATATAATTAATTGTTTTGCTGTGTTACTTTTGCAGATGACAATGTAGATGGTGAGGAGTGGTCAGGATCTGAGTTTGTAAGTTAATGTGCCCTGTTCCACTATATCCACTGTCTTTGGTATGTCTCTACCATGCCACTGTGTAAATATCATAGAAAATATGTTCATGCAATAATACAATGGCTAATTAATATTACTTACAATGCCATTCAACTACCTATGTATGAACATTCAAATACAGCAAATTATGGTTGTTGAGTGGCCTGTCAGAGGAGTGTATACTGTTGTTGTCTTAAAGCTCTGAGCTGGTGCTGCTGACTGGCACAAACTTGACAGATCTGTTTAACTGAAAAGCTGGTACATGCTACTCATTTGTTTACCTGCTTCAACAGATGTAGTGAGGAATATGTGTCATATGCAGAACCAGATGAGACAAACGACTCACTTCCTGCTCACCTGCTTTTGTTTTTGTAGTATTATACAATGGGAAATCTTTGCTTTTGGAAAGCTGGAACAAAACCCACACCCTTATAGAGGTGTTTTTCTTCTTCAGAAACACATGCTTGTTGAATTGTTAAAGATGAATGTGGATTGATCCTAGACCAAAGTTAAGCAGGAATGTTGAGTTCTGGACTAAACGTGTTTCAGGATAGTGACACCTACGAGGATCCTCTGGAGGACCAGGATGACAGCTACGAGCCTCCCCCCTGTGAGCAGGACAAGAGGGTCTTCATCCCGTCGCAATCAGCCTCCTTTCCCAGGGGCGAGTACGTAGGTAAACATACCAAGCAAGTTAAATATCGCCCCATTACTGTCAGACAATATCCCAAAACACACTACCCATTGTAGAGTTAGAAAATATGCCAAAATACACCACTCATTGTGGTGTTAGAAAACATGCTAAAATACACTATCCATTGTCTCTCACTCTGTAAAAATCAGGCAAAGCTACATGTTATCCTTCTTCCTCTATCAATAACTCTATTTTTTTCTGTTGGTTAAAATGTTTAAATAAAGATATGTACCAACCACAACTCCTAAGGGCTTAAAAATGTTACTGAGCATATAGTATGGAGAGGAATGCAAGACGTTTGTCGGAGGGCAACCGCTGTGATGTTCAATGGACCATGGCGTAGCACTATGCAAATAATAATATCCTGTTGATGATCTCTCTCTTTTCCATACAGACAGCTTTCGTGACAGGCCCAGCCAGCCCCCCAGAAACCCAGTGAGCTCCCCAAGGAACCCAAAACCCCCGCTGCTGCCCCCGAAACAAGCTCAGCCTGAGGATGACAGTGTAAAACTTCCTGTCTCAACCTTCACATTTTTGCTTTAAAATCGGTTTCATTTATGCTGGATATTATTACAAAAGCACAAGCACTGGAATTATTCAAGCATGTTGAATACTAAATTTAAAAAAATTGCAAATGATTTTGAGAATAAAACAGTTCTTTTTTTATGTATTTGTTTATAAATATTTTTGCATATTATAAAATGGTGTGTGAAAAATGCCCTTGATTCTGACAAACCATGTTGTTTCTGTATTTATTTGCTGTGGAGCTTCTTTCATCAAGGGTTACTTACATAATCCACAGCTGACATATCATGCATTCACACAGCAGGATACACATAGCTTGGGCAACAATCATAAGAAGTCCTTGAAATTTTACAGTTTTATTCCTACCTGTGTTTTAAAAGGCACTGTGAGTTTTGTAATTCCTGTGGTAATGGAAATGGTAATTTCAAGAATGCTCTTCCAACCTAAAACGCAATTTGTTTTTTATTTTCACTGACTCTACTCTTGTGTTTCCAGGAGGACTACATTGAACCAGAGGAGGGAGAAGATGACAACTACATCGAACCCTCTGAGAAGCCTGAGCCAATTAAACAAAGAGTCATGAGTGAGGCTTTGTAGTTTCACACTTAGATCTCAACAGAGTAGCCTTTTCTTTTCATTGTTGTCTCCTGTAACACTGGATATACAAAAAGGAAAACAGACAAAGTTGATCTGGCTTCTCTTTGTATCCATCTCTGCCTGGCCCTGCCTGTATGTGAATATCTTCATTGTCTCTATTTGTATCTGTCTCTATCTGTTAAGTGGCTGTCTATATCTTTTTGCATCAGTATCTTGTTTGGTATCAGGGAACGATGTCCCTGTTAGTTTATGTATTTTAAGTCTAATAAATGTAATATGAAGTGAAATATTAATAATCAGTTTGTTGTCATGTGTAAGAACACGTTATTGAACTTAATGAGAGCACCATGTAGGCCAAGTAATGAATTTTGTAGACTCAGTCAGAGATTTTACTACATAGACATGCAAAGTTAACAAGTTAAGATCTTAATTTTGTCATTGTTTCATTTTATGGTGTTCTTCCCCAGACCCTCCAACAGTCAACAGAGGAGTTAAACCAGTAGCAAGGCACCCCCTAGGTCCCAGCACAGAATCAAAGCGCTCACATAGTCCAGGTGTGTACATCTGTGTGTGTGCATGTGTGTGGTTGTGTGTTTGTGTGTGTGTACATGTGTGAGAAAAAGTCTGTATGTTCATGTTTGTCTGTGCATGCAGGATTTGAATCTCTGTCATTCAAAGTTTTAAATTGCATATTTTGCCATTACACGTTTTACTACCACTCCATGCAATTCATGATCTTCACAAGATGTAGTGATAAGCATGCAGACTCACCTTAGTTACCTAGTCAGTATACTCAGATACCAGATACCAAAAGTCATGTTTCCCCATATATTACACTCTCTCAATATTCTGAGAATAATAAAATTGGCTACATGCATTGCCTTGACCTTTTCAGGGGAGGACCTGTTACATCATGGTCTTGTATCTCATCAAAACCATAACTTAACTGAGAAGGGCAACGTATTGGTGAACTGTGACTAGCATACAGTTATCATATTCACACAGCTGAGAAAGGATGTAATAAAGTATTCCAGGTCACTAAAGCATGGGTGTATCTCTCTCTCTCTCTCTCTCTCTCTCTATATATATATATATACACACACACACACACAAACACCCATGATGCCCGATCACGCTTGAGTTTTCACACCCACCACAAGCATTTACATTTTATATAATATGATTTCCTTTATTATTAATTTACTTACTCTGTAGGGTTAGTCTAGTAGGCTATCGATATCTCAAACTGATGTTATGTTTACCCAACTCACACATTCAGTCTCTGAATCAGCGTATTGCATCTCACTTTGGTGTTTTGTTTTTTAATGTTTTAGATTTGTATGAGGTCCCAGACATGGAGGTAGGTTTATACATAAAATGTTCATTAAATGTTCATTATTTATATGTCTGTTTTTTTAAGCATCGTTGCTGCATCACCCCATTTTCGGGTTACTATATGCATGTTTCCAGCTAAAGATTTGCCATGGTATATAACTGGTCATTCTTTACATTTATTCAAAAAGGAAGAATCACCTCCATTGGGCAGGTTAGTGAACTCTCTATAAACTTCCTGCTTAAAAATTGTGAAATGTGGTCCACATTTGGAAGGCACATAAGAAGCAGGCAGTCAGTGTTAAGTGGTTCTTATGGAGTCTTCTAACCTGAGAATGTGTGAAATTTCTTAGATTTTTCATAGAATCATTGAGCATGTGAGCATGCATGTATAAAGTCTAAACAAATGAAAATTACTGGAGTAACAGTCACTGCAGGTCGTAAAAATTGAGAGCAAAGCAGTCATTAACAAAACAGTTATAAGCAACCTATGGAAAGCCTAAATTAAAGGACCCATGTAAATAAATTGCTCATTTAAACTGCTGTTACTGTCCACGTGGCTAATTTAACAGGCAATTAAGCCAAAAATGAGTATTTATGAGGACTGGGAGAAAGAAGAACCACAGAAATTAAGATAAAAAATACAACTTTTGTTGCTTCAGTAATTCCATTTCTAGCCTGTACGCCACTGTCTGACTCCAGCAAACTGCATCAACAGTGTAAATCAGTGTGACTTACAGCTTTGCAGTCTGTACCATAGATTTCAATGAACCTATTTTAAAATGCAAACATTAGATTTAGCTATTTTGTTTGATAGCAATATGCTCTTAAACAAAAGCAATTCAATGAAGTAAATGAATGTGTTTCCTACTTTAAAAGGTCAAGTGCACATCTGAAACCACGAGAACAGTGTTCCCCTCCTAGAGCCAGCCCAAGGTATGACCGTTTTGGATCATATGTCAGCTGTTGGCTGGGAGCATTTTTCTCTATTTTGTATTTAATTTCAATAAGGGTTTTGATACACTTAGCTCAGCTTTGAGGAATATTACTTCTTAAAGGAATAATAAGTAATAAACTCATTCAAACCATCAGTGTTTATCCCTCCCCTTTGTCTGTGAACATGTTGACTGAACTGACTGAACTGGTTTGCTACTAATTTAAGTATGATCGATGACAGACTAAATATGAACTTAATGTTAACCTGGCTGGAAGAAATACAGCTAGGTCGACATCTGCTCAAAATACCCAGCAGTAATCCAGCAGTGCTCTTGAATTGATGTAATACAATTGTGAGGATATAAATATGTAAAATATGCCCCTACATCCACAAATACTGGGAAATGTATACAAATTAGAAGTAAAATTACCTCAGGAGGTATTCAGGCCTGTGTTGACTATTGTCCAAAGCTACACAGCCCTTGGAAGGGAAACAAGACAGTTAAAGCATTTCTGTTTGATTTCCGCCAGACTCCATGTCAGGAAGTCCCCTGCCCCTGTAAGTACTGCTGCAGCATCCTCCTGCCCTCCACACACTCAGACACACACACTGCAAGGCCAAAGGCTCATGTGGTGACAGCTGATAGCATTGTGCATGAGGAAAGTGGAAATGTAGAAGCAATGGTTTCAAAGGACATTATCCAGCTCTGGCCTTCAGCTCCTAACAGAACCTTCTATCAGAAAGTGTACAATGCTGCCTCTCAAGAGGTTTTCAATGGCTTTCTGGGACATTTGTAAGACAAAGCATTTTCATGTTTTTCCTCCTCTTTGTCACAAATTAGAATCCCCTACTGTGCCCAACAAGCCACACTGATTGTTACAACCATTTCAGTCAGTTTTGAAGAGCACAGACGTGCATGCTTATCACCAAAACACGTGTCCCCTGGCATTTCCACTCTCACTGTATTCAGTTGCGTTAGCACAAACATTAGCTGGAGAAAGACATATATCAAGACTTCTGAACACATCAATGTCTGTTCAGTAAATTGTTAAACCTCAGATGAAGTCAGATTTATCCTATTCATGAGAGATAGAAATATGATTGGTAATGTTATCATTTCCTTTTTACAGGAACCAGTAGAGGATGAAGATGACGATGAGTATGAAGTCTGTGATCAAAATGAATGTAAGTGTATTATAAACATGAATTGCATGAACTATGTACAGTGATGTGGCTATGAATGCAGGGAGATTTTAATACATTTAGTTAGAAAGCCTTACTCCATCAGCAATACATTAAGGCTGGAGAGAAGAGTCATTATTTACTTGATTTTATTCAACCAGAATGTGCCCCCTCCTTCTCTGTCCTCCACCACTGGTAAAACCGACTGAAATTTCAACATTCCTATTTCAAGTGGCATGTGATTACTTTGAATGTGGATCATATGATAGATTCTTGATTCCACTGAACAAATCATCATTGTTATCATTGTAAACTCAAGAAAGCCATAAATATTTCTGTAAGAAAACTTAATGTTTGACATTCACTTTCTTGGTTCTGTTTGACCAACTGTGCGCAAAATTACTTTTGTTGTATGGTTTACTTATGCCCTCTAGTGGCTACTTTTGCAAGTAGTCAGAAGGAAGGGGTAAGAGAAAAAGCATGCTGAAAAAATTGTGTTCTTACTGCTTGTAATTATCACTTTTGTGTTTTGGGTTGAAGTGTTTTTAAAAAGATGCTTTACATACATTTTTTGAAACTGACTGTCTTCATCCCACCAAGGTGAAAATGCAAAATCCAAGGAGAGTTCTCTGTCTTCACAAGCTCCTATCCCACTCCCCAGGGCTCTGTGAGTGCCACATTTCAAATTTTATATTTGAAACACATACAGAATAAGTTAGCAACTGTAAAGCAGACCCACAATGTACTGCAGGTTTTCTGTGTCTTTGATAAACTGGAAATAAGTTTAGCTTCACCAAAGTTAAGGAGACCACCAAATACAAGTTGTCATATTATGCTAAACTTCATGAATTTTACTTTGACACTGATATGATGCTGACATGACTATCATTGAACACATATTCTTGAATGTTGAACTGAACTAGTGACTTCCGAGCTAGTTTTTAAAATAATGACTGGGCCTCATTAGTCAGCCAGAACACCATTTTTGTGGACATTCAGGACAAATTCTCAATTGTCTCAATTCTCAAAATACTATATTTTATCATCTAAATAGGATGTATGGTCTCCCTTGTTACAACCGTGTCTGTCATGTGCGTTTAAGGAAGGTCCAAGCATTCTCTCATCTGCCATTTCCTTTTCAGGAATAAACCAAGTCTGCCCGCAAAACCGGTAACCAAATACATATATATTTTTATAAACATAAGTTATAAAACTGTTAATGAACTTGGCAAAATCTTTTATGTGGGCTTCCTTATCTAAGACACATTGTTTTTCTGATTTTTTAAATAGTTTACATGAATATGCCAAAATCAATAAAGGAAAATCAGTCAACCAATTTTTTTCCATTAATTAAATAAATTCATTGTACTTCATTAATATCTCAATTTTGAAGACCCATGTTGTGCTCCTTTTTAAATTTTTTATATTAAATATGCATTTGGATATGACATTATTTGACAAGTTTATGATTTTTCCTTCATGCAGAGTGTTATCTTGCCAAAAAAACTTGAAGGTAAAATCCCATCTTCATCTCACACACTGTGTTACTGCACAATATTTGTGTCGACAGAAATTATTTATCAACTCCATAACTTTTTAAATATGTACCCACGTTTTTATACCTGACTCCTTAAGTTGTCTTTGACTTGTCATATTTTCATATTTTGTTGTCTTTATCAGCATTTGTCCTGATATAATTTATTTGTTTTCACAAGCATTTGTTCTGTACTGTTATACATTTAGTTAGTATGTAACATAGTGTGTACCTGTCCCACGTGCACCACCATGAAACAGCACAACCAATGGCCATTAGGCGCAATGTCCCAAGCGCCACGCCCTCATCCATTGACTCCACCCGACCAAGGTAGATATAATGAAATCTTTTGCAATGTGCCTTTCAATAAAACCACATTCCAAAAACTGTAATCTAATTTAATGAATGTAATGTAATAAAAGTCACTGGTGCACTAGTAACATATTTGGTATGAGATGATACCAGTGCGCTGTTCACAAGCAAATGCCAACACAGTCCCACATTAGTCTGAGTTCCCTCCAGCTGCATTTTGCAGCAATCCTGACTCATCAATCCTGTTTCTCTCCTACAGGTCCCCCCTTCCCCCACGGCTTTCCTCCCCAAGTGAGTTAAGCATTGAATGGTACCAGCCATGTGGCTACACTGCTCTGCTCAGTAACACACTATTTGCATTCACCTTTGTCTGTGGAAGGGCTTTCACTGGTTTAATCCTGCTGTTTAATTGACACCCCCCCCCCACCATGTCCTTGCCCTTTTCAATAAGAGGTTTTTTTTTTGTTGTTGTTACTTCAGAACCATCCATGGACAGAGGGAACACACCCAGGAATGGACCTAGCAGTAGGCCAAGTACAGCAGAGGAGGTGAGCCATAACCTCACACTGCCCCCCTCCCCCATCTCTTACAACCATCTCCTACAAAACAGACTTTAACAATGTAAAAGTATGGGGTTGATGGCACTTGCTGGTGGCACAGATTATGGCGCAACTAGTATGGCAACTATAAATGAGCCATAATTACAATTAATTGTTTTTAGAGGGATTCTGAACCATTTACTAGACAGAATGTTTGAATCCGTGTGAAGGAGGTGTAAATGTATTCTACACTCTACATCCTGAACTTCTTATTTTAATGGTATTCAGATCTGGTGAATAGAGAGGACATGGAGAGAGCTTGACTTCATCATGGTGTTCATGAAACCACTTTTGAATCGCTGTAGCATGTATGGAGGAAGTACTGTTTTGAAATATTGAAACATCTTGACAAAATAATGATCACCTAATGAGTTCCACAAGATCAACCATCATGTTGAACAGTTGGAAACAGACAAAGAGTTCTAAAGGTATTCTTTGGCTTCCTCCAAACAGAAACCGCAGCCAAGAAAAATAGTAAAATACAAATTCTCAATCCATATTATTATCTGCCCCTGCTCAGAGGTCCAGAGTTTGTGCTCATCCCATCAGCTTTGTTGTGCATCTGCCTTGGTAGTATGGCGCAGGGGCAGGTGTGGCCGTTGAGCCGGGTGGTGAGTGGTAGGAAAACAGATGAAAACTAAATCAAAAAGTGGGCAACAACCTTTTATTATTAAATTATTATTAAAACCAGCATAGCCATGGGGGAGCACAATAACCCAACCATCCCCCTACAGCCTGAAAGGCTGTGCTTAAAATATGTGACCTAATTGAAAGCAAGTGCTAGCACCTGGTTTGATTAGCAATCATCCTCAGGTGAGACTGCCTGTTAGTGAGGCCACTGCTGTTCAAGCTCCTACAGTCTCTCCAGGCTGAGGGAGACTCAGGAACTGTCATCGGTTCAAGGGGACAAGCAGGGGAGCTTGCTCCTCCTTCCATCTCTCCCAGCACCACAGAAGTTTTTGCTAATTATTTGACTTCTTTAAAAATCAGATATCTCTGTCATGCTGTTTTAGGAACTCATGTATTAAAGTATTGATTTTAAAACTCTTTTCATTGCAAAAACGTCTTATTAGTATTGAAACACATATGCAGACGTCTTTTTTATAATTGTGATGTAATTACTTCAATACTTCTGCTGCATTTGGGGTTGCCATTACTTAGCCTGCCCTCTGGATCATCTCAGCACAAACACAGCAAAGCACATCCACACACTCAGTGAAGTTGTTCTGTGGTGTTTTAGGAGGCTGGTGTGTATAAGAAACCCTGGTATGCCAGTACATGTGATCGCCGCTCTGCTGAGGAGGCCGTGACCCGCTCTGGCAAGGTGAGTGGGAGTCACTGTGACCATTGTGACCTGCTGCCCTGCAGGGCTATGTGTAATTTGCTGTAGCATTATTACATTGGCACAATGACTGCATTGCTTTGCTTTTGGCTGCATAGGGAAATTAATTCACAGCTAGCACAATGAGCTTTGCAGGACATTGCATGTTTGTCATTTCCTCAAAACCTGAGGAGGAACACTCAGGAATGAGAGATGTATACAAATATTATTTGGAATTACAAATTGGGAGAAATTAGTTGCATACCTTTCAAACTTTTGTCCAACTCTTTCAACTCCAACTCATTTTTATGATAAAGACCTGGACTCAAACAGTTTTTGTTCTTTATTGCTAAAAAGACAGTTTGACAAGGTCAGCAATAAGCAATATAAACTGACCAAATGGAAACTGCAAAGACAAAAGGCTTCACTTGCCTTTTTCAAATTCAATTATGCACAAATAGTTCAATGCAATGATAAAAAAGATAGATATAATTCAATCTATTCCTTTAGTCAACTTTGTAGGTAGCGTTTCTTGTTTCATTTACCTGGTGGAGGTTGTGTTGATATTTCTGATTTCAGGAAGGAGCGTATCTGGTCAGGAAAAGCTCTGGTCAGGACCCCAGTCAGCCATACACATTGGTGGTGTTCTATAAAGGCAGAGTCTACAACATCCCAGTGCGCCATATACAGGCCTCATGTCAGTATGCTCTGGGGCGTGAGAAGACAGGAGAAGAGGTAGACAAGCTAAATTTACTAAACTATTTCAAGAATAATTTTATTACATAGGTCTTTCAATTAAGCCCAGTGTATATACTTTTTGCTGGTTCCTGTTTGATTGCTCCAACTGAGGCAGGGACAGGGACAGGGACAGGGGTGTCACCAGACCCCATTTACTGCGGCTGTGCCCCGTAATGATTTGTTGTGCCCCAGTGAATGATCATGGAAAAAAATAACTAGTTTTTAAAAATGTATAATAAAGCCTTAATGACTTTAATGCAAACATACTGCTGTGACATCTCTGTATATGCATGAACATGAATTCTGGTCTCATGATCACAGTTTTAAAATTGGACCTAGAAGGCCAGACAGGTTCCCAGGCATTGAAAAGAAGTGGCAGCTGATGTATTTGGTAGGGAGAGCATCTGCAGGTCTGTGCTCTTCTGAACTGACAGCAGAGGTTGGAGCAAAGAGCACAGCTTGGGATTACCATTTAGCATTCCATATTGAGAGGGAAAAAAGGGAGGGGGGAATAAAACACCCAACAAGTATAGCAGATTGCAGTGCAGATACTTCAGAAATGTACGACATATGTTCACTGGTAGTTTGGTCCCACATTACTTACAACTATCCATCTCAAGTGGATTTTGTCTATTATGTAAGTATTACAGAAGACTTTATCAGAGAGCATTTGAACTGCTGACCCTCTTATCTCACATAGAGCTCTTTGTCTATTTAAGCGTTTCAGCAGCATCTCCAACATAATTGAGCACCACCAGAAAAAGCCTCTAGTGCTTATTGACAGTCAGAACAACACCAAAGACTCCACCAAGCTGCTGCATGCCGTGAGGACCTGAGTACGACGTCCCAGGAGCGTGGGTGGAGAGCTGGGTGATTTTGGAAGTAGTGTACTGTAGCACTTAATAAGCCAGCCTTGACTCAAAGATTATAGGTTTGAGACCCCCAGTGATGAACCACTTGAGCAAGGTAGTTCACTCAATTCCCTCAGCAAATATCCTGCTACATAAATTGATACTGTTATTATATGTTAATAGAACAGTTATAAGCTGAGTGAATGTCTCTGGGGAAAGTATAGGCAAAAAAGTCATTTTAATTATGTGATCAAAACAGGCATGTGTTTGTAACTCTTACTGAAGGATTGTGATTCAGGCATAGTACAAGGAACAGGTACATGCTGCCACCTGAACAATCATCATATTCCTGAAAAATGACCTCAACTTAGATGAGAACAAATGCAGTTCAGACTCAGAACATACAACCACTCCCTTTCATTGGAAAATGATGGAATCTACCTTCATCTGAATTTCTCATTCAATCATATATGGAAATGGAAACCATCTTCAATTGATTTTCTTTTACACAAGGACAGCCATATTGGTATTTAATATACTGATAACACATGTGAATATATTATTTTACAATTGTTTAAAGATTTTTTAGTTTTTTAAAGTTGTCTGCAATGCATATAGAAATAGAATTATTTTACAGACATTTTTAAAAAATTTAATAGAGTTTGTTTAAAAAATCCCATTTATTTTGTAAGAATACAAATTTTCTACAATGTCCAGTAATTACTTCAATAAAAAATATGCAATATGTTTGAGAGGTGTGTTCCTGCTGTGCAAAAACAAAAGATCCAATGCAAGAAAGATACTCCAGTCTATTTCTCAAAGTATATACATTTATTACAAATCTGATCAAACATCATAAATGCCACCAGGGAGTTATACAGTACAATATAGTGTTGATCTGTAACAGAGCATTTCAGGCACTTTGCGTAAAAAAATAGGCTTTTCTCAGAGCACTGCTGAGCTCATCTCCCTGACCTACCAGATAAAGTCTCAAACAACGGTTTTTGTGTGGGTTGTTTTTTTTTTTTTTAAACAAATGGAGGGAGGGTGGGTATTTGGTTGTCTAGTGTGATGCTCTGCAAAATGTGGGGCATGCTGAGAGGCCAGGAAATGGCTAACATACTGAGTGAACTAAATTAGCACAGTTTAGAGGAAGGGAAAGATGCACATACGCGCACACAACACACACTTGCCGAGGACCAACACCTTCATGCCCTGTGGGTACGTTTAGCCCAGAATCCCAGAAGCCTTCCCAAATTTTAAATGGTTTTGGAATCCTACACCTTGCAGGATAAAGTCTTGCTCAGATTGCAAACAGGACTTAAATTAGGGACAGCAGATATATATACATACATGCACACCAAAATTGAGATATTACTCTGCTACTCCTTGTAAGGTCACAGGAGAAAGTCCTGTCAACTGCCCAAGTGCAAAAACAATTCTACGTTATTCAAGTTAAAGTAGGAGGGATTCTGTATTTACTCACTTTTAATGATGAAGTTGCTTGTAAAAATAGACACCTTGCTACACACCCAAGTACATACAGTACTTCTGTCAACAGACAACAGTCACAATTGTGTATTTTCCAAGTAAAACTAAAACATGAAGTAAAAAATAGTTTTACAGATTTTATTTCTCCTTCACTTTGATGACTTTTTTCTGGTCACTATTGCATATACAGTAGTATTGGAATTGCAACAGCTCCGCAAGTTTAAACGCATGGTCACTTAACATGACACAAACATCTGCAATTCCTCAGACACTGGTGCACATTACAAAATTTATCTTATCTACAGACAACCTAATCATATAAAAACAAATAGCTTGTATACAAAAGCACAACTGGTATTCATACAGCATAATCCTCTTGATTTGTTTTCACTTTATGTGGTAGTGTGATGCATTATTTTGTTGAGATCATTTAATAAACGGTCTCTTACAACCAAATGGACACAAACTAGAAGTATGGAGTGGACGCACAATATGAGCACACAATTCCCAATAGTCATAAAAGGATTCTGCTTTCAAAGAAACTTGGTTTTGACTGACAACATTAGACACTTTGCACGTCTTGATGACCCTGCTCTCTGTATAGGTATGAATTCCAACGAGGTCATCCTGGGAGGTGGGTCGTGAGTAAGATAAATAACTCAAACCCACTACTTTCCTGAAACTTGTTTGCTTGAACCAATTTCTTACTTGAAACTTGTTACAAAGCCCCAAGAAAGCACAAGCCAATGAGAACTTGGAACTGTGTTTTACCCTGTTTTTCTGTTATACAGTTTTTTCAGCAGATCCATTTTTGTTTTGTTTCATTTCACATCTCAGTTAAACACTGACAAAAATGGCAAACTAATGTTCTGATAATATTAAGGAGCTACCAGATTAGGGTTATTACAGAGATGTGTGGCAGCAGTTAAAATATAAATACACTGACTTTTTCAACAAAGGTTTCATGGGTGGTAAAGATCATAAAACACAGTATTTACAAATGAAAAACAACATCTACAGAAAGTAACAGCTTTTGAAATGCTTTCCACAGGAAATTTTGTAATGCACACAGGATATTTGCCACTCAAATATAAAGAGAACCTATTAATATGTATATACCCGTAAACAACTGCTAACTGTTTATGTTGAGGACTCCTGACAATATGCCAGAAATATATTAGGACCAAGGAGTAAAGTATGTTACTACCATATACTGTTGGAATTTTGATAAATTAAAAAACTTAAGTACTGTAACAAGGATAACACAAACATGTTTTTTGGAAAAAATAAAAAGGGCCAAGGAATAAAAATGGAGACTGATTAAATTAATTAAATCCTCAGTCCTCCCTGAAACATGTTCTAAAATTCTGAAAATAATTAATGCAAAGGTGGAGGTGGAGATCACAGAAACATCTGGAGTACTTATTTTACATTGTCTTTCAAAAAAAAAAAAAACTATCCCCTGAGTTGATCGGTACATGTATGTATTAGTTGTTGCACTTACTATGCACTTGTAAGTGCAACTGTACTTTGGGCAAATACAAAATGGCGTTTCCTTCCTTCCTGTTGTAATTAATGATGTCATAAAACAATTGCCATAAAGGTGGCGAACTCCACCGACTTATAATATGATTTTATGCATTTGACATCTGCCCAAAATCGCTACAGAAGCACTTCAACTGTACACATATTGCTGTCCGTCAACTGTGTACTCAAAAAAGCTCTCTTACCCAAACGTTTTATATACAAATACAGTGTGTGCAATGCATACAATTTTCACATTTAAGTTCAATATATACATTATGAGCTCCTTTTCAGGGTCTCGAAATTTGGTTTTAAGTTGCACCAGTCACACTAGTAATGAAGACCTTAGACCCTCACCTGAGGAACAACTTAAAACTCCAACATTTCCTCTTCAATGAATGTGGGAAAGAGAACAAGCACAGACCTCTCAACAAAAAGAGTATTACGTTTTTAACAGTCACCAAATATTGGACACATTTTCCATGTCATTCCTTGTCTGCAATGTAAAAACAGTTAAGTGTGTGGATGCGAAGGACATGAAGTCTATGGACTGAATGGAGACCTGACTGAAACAGACTTGGAAAGCTACCCACAATGCCTTTGAAGCTTCAAAAGAGCTTGTTCCAGTCTCTGGTAGCCTCCATCAGATGCCTCTGGCCATGACCTATCCACTCCTCTTGGTTGTCAAAAACCCGACCGCAGAACCAGCAGCTGAACTTTGATGACCGCTCAGTGCAATCAGAGGTGGGATTCACAACCTTGTACTTGTTTTTACTGGTCTTTTTCAACCTCAGTTTTAGAATGAACCGCTCCCTTACTGTGCCCTGTGGGCGGACACGCCGGCTGTGAGAGGTGTGGCAGTTCGCAAAGCGGTCCTGCCTGTAGGTGCAGCAGTCCAGCTCAGAAAGGGCATCGACAGTCCTTTGGGACAATGCCACCTTCATGACCTCACCCCTAAACTTGTTGACCGTCCTCATGAGGTTAGCGACTTCAGGTATGTCTGCATCAGGGTGGTTGAGCACAACAACAGGCTGGTTTCGCCGTGGGCACTTGACAAGCTGGGATGGGCTGAGTGGCAGAAGCCTCAATGTCCTTTCTGACTCCCTGGGTGCTGGCTCCCAGTACACTGCCACTGGGGCCTCCTTCTCCTTTGATTTCTTACTGGAAAGCCTCTTGGTTTTAATAACAGGCTCCAGGCTATCCTCCATGGATGGTTTCCTCGGTCTCTTCCGTTTCGCCACCTGGTGGTTTCGCCTTGGAGATGGAAGCCGTGCTTTCTTGAATTTGCCAGCTAAGACCTCCCCCCCATCTTTCTCACTAGGTGCTTTACCTTGTGTGGAAGCTGTGGAAGAGAGGCTCAGGAGTGGGGAGGCTGTGGCCAAAGTGTGGACGGGATCTTGCGATGACTCTGAGGTTTTTGTCCCTGCGGAGACATTCAAAATGGATTGGTTGGATGACATCAGCAGGTAGGGTGACTGCAGAGAACCAGCAGCAGCCAGGTAGATCTGCTGGTTAGAATGGGCCTGCGTTGTCACCCCACCACCTGTCACGCCACTACAGGAAGGAAAGCTGGCATCGGAAGAGTTTCTTACAATCTTAAGAAAAACCCGACTGGCACCACTTTCGCTGGTCGGGCTGTTCTGATTTGCTAACTTTCCCTCTGGGCTGTTTAGCAGTATCCCAGATTTAACCGGTGACACATACCTAAGCAGGAAAGCTTGACGGCCGGCTTGTAAAACAGTGGGCTGGTCCGGGGAATTTACAGGCAAGGCCAAAACAGGCCTAGACTGTGGTATGTGTGAACTGCTGGTTGCAGTGGTTGTACTGGGCCTTGTGGCACCAGAGGCCACCGCAAGTGGCCTTTGAACTAAGAAACATGTGGGTACGTTCCCAGTCCGTTCTTTGGATACAGACTGAATAGGGCTGGACAATAACAAAGGTCCCTTCAGAGGAGAGTTGTTGACCAGAAAACTGCTTGTGCTGGTACCCGTCCCTTGTTGGGTGCCGGGGGTAACTGTCGTGCTGTCCTGCCCACCACCATTCGTCAACCCACCACCTGTTTCCTTGTCACCCAGAACATGTGCAGCTGTGCCTATCCTGCCATTATTCAATGTGAAAGCCAGTGCTGCAGTTCTATTACTTGGCCTTTCACCTCCAGGCTTCAGGTAAGAAACATTTATTGGAGGAACAGACCCAGTGATTAGCTTAAATCCAGGGCTGCCCTTCAGCTGTAGGGGCACTGCATACCCATTTTCTGCAGTCTGTAGAAAAAGTTGTTGCTTACCATCAGCGAGATTAACAGGTTGAAGTATCCTCAGTGTGGTTGTGGGTGTTCGTATTGCTTCCTGGGTTGCCGTTGTTCCATTCCTCTCCTTCTCCAGCTGCTGGCTGATGATGGCATCAGAATGTTCTTCCAGTATCTTTCCCAAGATAGCTGCATTGCTTGAACTTCCTGACGTTTTCTCTCCCCCACCTGCATTGGATCCCTCAACATTTTTTGCAGTCTGCAGTTGTGTTTGTGGAGAAAAAGAATCCTTAGTTTCTCCTTCTTTGGTGGTCTCAGCATAGCCATCATTGCTAAAACTCCCATTTTGTTGTTCTTGGCTTTCAAAGGTAGCCTCCTGCACGGTCTTTGGAATATTCATAGTTTGACTTGTCACCTCTGACTGTTCAGCAGTCTCATCATCGACATTAGCTATGCATTCGTCCACTTCAATTTCACTGTCTGGCACATTTTCCACTGAGGAAGGGTCAGAATCCACTTTTGTCTGACCCAAAGCGCTGTTGCATTCTGCTACAGTATCATCTTCATCCTCCATATCATCCTGCAATTCCTGAAAGAGCAAGCCTTCCTGCATTTTATTCTTGAGAGGCGAGGCTCTGATCAGATCACCATTATTCTCAGGCTCACCAGTCACAAGTTGCATGGACAGCTGGTCATCACTGAGCAAAGAAGCATCAGAGGAAAGACTGGAGGTGTCCTTTGAGTAGTTGTGGAAAGTGAAGACCTCTTGAATAGGTGAACTTAGCGGGGACTTACTGGAAGTGTTCTCTTCATCAATGTTCTCTGGGGTGTTGGAGGATGGGTCCATTTCTTTCAGATTTGCAAATTCAGGCATTTTGTTCTCAAATATGAGACCATCAGCAGTGAGATTATGGGATGGGGTCTCACTGGTAGGCAAGTTATGATCCTTGCACCCATCTGATGAGCTCTCCTCAGTAACTGGGCAAGCACTGTCTGAAGAAAGCAAAGCAGCAAGAGGCAGAGCAGGATCTTTATCATTCTCCACCTGCTCTGATGGCACTTCCTCTGCCTCTCTTCGAGCTGGTGACAACATCTCATGTTCTTGCTCCCCATTCTCCTTAACTTCTGTCTGAACTGAAGCTGAGGTGTCGTTTTCCTTTTCCATTGTGGATGTGTCCCCCTTCAAACACGGGCTGCACAGTGCTGCTGCACCATTTGGGGAATCCTCAATGTTGGACGAAACCTTGGGGTTAGGGGAAACCTTGGGTTCATAGGAGACCGCAGCGTTCGAAGAGACCTCTGGTTGAGGGGAGTCCTTGGGGTCGGAAGAGACCACAGGGTCGGAGACATCAGGGTTGGATGAGGCCTCAGGAGTGGAGCAGTCCTTAGGCTCAGAGGGAACCTCAGGTTCAGAGGACACCTTAGCCTTAAAGGATGCCTCTGTAATAGAAGACACCTCAGTCTTAGAAGAGGGGTCAGTGTTAGAGGAGAGCTCAATGTTAGAGGAGGCCTCTGCAGGGTTGGGGATGTTGGTGTTAGCAGAAAGCAAGGAATTGGAAGAGTCCATATGTCCACTGGGTGGTCCCGTTCCTTTTTTGGAGCTAGCCAGACTATTGGATTCTTCTGTGCAAGGTTCTGGCACTTGGCTATCTGCCTCTTGCTCTGTCGCTGATGAAGCCGATGCTGTCGCCTCAGAGGACTCCTGTGTTTTGGTGGAGGGCTCCTGCTTTGCAGATGGTATGACTTTGAGGACAAGATGTTTCTTACCATCCACCATCTTGAAGCCCATGACTTTTGTAGTGCAGTTAGGAGGGATTGTAATTTTGTTTTTGACCATGAGCACAGTGAGCCCATTGCTGTTGGGGCTCAAGAAGCCAGAGCTGGGAGGGACAGCAGGCTCTTGCTTAGGCTGTGACAATGCAGGAATACTGTGAGAAGCATACTGCTGCTCTGTCTTAAGGGCCTTAGCCCATGTCTTACAGTCTCTCTGAGCAGCAACAGTCTCCAGAAATTGCTGGGTCTCCTCAAGGGTCTTTTCTGGATTAGCAAGCCTCCCATACTCATCCAACAGGCCCCCTCCAGACAGAGCATGCAAGCCCTTGGACATCCAATGGGTCTGCCTGGCCGGATTCTTAGTCAGTAGAAGCTTTAGTCCTGGCGACGAGTTCACTAGTGTTTTCTGACTGTCCTCAGTTGTCCTCCTCTTATTTTTGCAGTCCATCTCCTCCCCATGGACGGTAGCCATATGTTTTGCAACATAGTCCTTCCGTGGTGCGCCAAAGTCACAGAGATGACAACTGAAAGGGTAGGTCCCACCATGGGTGAGAATGTGTTTCTGGTGCTCCACACTGCCATGGCTGATGTGTTGGCATTTGCTACACTTGTATTGGGCATCATTGTGTCTGTGAGTGTGCTGCACAAATGTCCCCACATCCTTCGTGGAGAACTTGCATTTCTCGCAGCGGTAGTATCCATTGAGGCTGTGAAACATGTTGAAGTGCCTAGTGAGCTGCAGGAGGGTGTACTGGACACCATCATTGCAGATCTCACACCGAACAAAAGTGTCCCGGTGGCCAATGCGGTGCCGCTGGAGGCTAGAGAAGTCATGGGTCACAAAACTGCACATGTCACATGGGAAGGTTGGTAGGCTTCCTTGGTGAACTCCCTGAAAATGCTTCAGCAGGTCATTGGGGCTAAATGTAGCCTGGCCTGTGCACTCAGAGCAGCTGAACCTGAGGATTTTCCCCGAAATGCTAGCCCCTGGTGAGGTGTCCTGGTCCCTAAGGGGAGGTTTCTTGAAGGACTTCCGTGCTGTCTGGGCCTTATTCTTCTCCTGGCTCTCCTCAGTTTCCTCTATGGTGTTGCCCTCTTCAATTTTCTGCATGACTGGCAACTGGACAGCCACCTGCTTTATTCGCAGTCGTTTACGCCAGTTTCCTGGTTCCTCCTTCTCTACTTCCTCACTGCATTCAGGTGGATCATCCACAGCTGTGTGGTCTGCCTCCATACTTAAATTGCTGCAGGATCCTGAAAAAGAAGAGTTTTATAAGATTAAAAAACACACAAAACTAAGCAGAAAAATGAGGAAAAGGTTAGAATCATATAAGGGAGACAGATTTCCTCCAGCTTATTTCAAAAACCTCACATAATGTTATTACACACACTCATTGAAAAGTTTTTTTCCAGTATTCTGATTATTATACACATTCACTGAGAAGGTCCTCTCCCAGTGTTACAATTATTGTACCTGCATCCCAAATTTTGTTTTTGCTGACTTCTGGCACAAATTGCTACTGAGGAAACATTTTCAAGAAAAAACATTCTCTTTAAGAACTACAACTATATTCATGAAATAAGTAAAGCAGTCCTTCCAGAACTTTGTGATAGCAGAATTTCACACATGTAAAAAAAAAAACACCAATATAAGCAATAGTTATGCAAGGACAGAGCCTTTCACAGGTGAGCTGAAATGTAAAATATATTGTCCTTTAATATAAGAGTTTGTGTACATTTCTGGAATTCTGCAATCACAAATTTCTGGGGATGCATTAGCCCTTTGATAAAATTTGCTAATTGGAAAACAGTGTTCCTTAAAAAAAAATAAAACATAATTTCAAATGAATTTGCATTGGGTGTACTACAACATCTGATATTCTTTTTTGGTCACATACAACTATTTAAGTCCTTTTAAAAAATAACCTGGTGCAAAAGTATGAAGGCCTACATTTAAACTGAAACACCATTTGGTCGACTTCTTTTGAGTTGTGCAAGTGTACGTCACAAGTGTGAAATATTTTAGGATAAGTGCACCCATTAAGCCCAAAATCTGTTTTCAGATATTTTTCATAGCTATTGATCTGATTTATAAGGGAGATCTGTTGGGAAAATGTAAGATTAATCCCTCATTTGAAAATGTATTCATTAGTTCATGTACATTTCAGAATGTAAAATAAAGATAATTTTAGAAATAAGTCAAGAGTCTGGCAAGGGCTTAATTGAAACTGTGGCACCATTTAAGCCCATTACATTATAGGCATTTAGCAGACACTTTTATCCAGAGCAACTTACAACACAAAGTGCATTTTTCGGGACAAGGGTGTTAAAGTGCTGGAGGAGGTAAAAGTCTCAAGTGCCAGAAGGGTTAGCATGGACTAAACCCTGTGGAGGCCTTGAGCACATTTCCTTCTTCCACCTTCTTTCGCAAAGGTAGAATGAATTGTGCCCTCATTGTAAAGGCAATATGCCTGTATGATTTTTGAACAGGTGCTGTGGTTTTTTTCTTTTTCTTTTGTCATCTTTCTCACTGAAAACATATGATGATACACATTAGCTGATGCCTATATTCAATATAATCATTCTTAACAGTGTGCAGTTCGTAATGTGTATAGGCCTATGTAAATATAGTTGCAAATTGTATCAGTAAGGTAAAAGAGTACAAAGAATTATTATCAAACACTTTCAGACAAGATTACAGCGAAAATTGACCTAAGTTTGTAATTAGAGGGACTCGTCACTGAAACGTATGGAGGTGGGCTTAAATGGAGCGTCCTTAAATGATTCCATAGTGACTAATGGTGAAAAAAAGGCAATGTGGCCCTTTCTAAATCAAATCCTGAATGGACCCTACATATAATGTGACCAGGCAGCATATTAATTATTATTTTGCGCACATACAGAAATATTAAGTTATTCTCATTCAACATTAGTTTGTGTTGGCTCTAGTTACCATGCTTTTTGTAGTGCCGTTCCATTTAAACCCACCTAAAAAAAGCTATTTTTTGAAAATATTCAGCTCTCCAAAACAATTTATGATGTATTTATTTGTCAACTAATTTAAAATAATCAAGAAAACATTTAGTTTACATACTTGACATGCTTAATTCTTTGGCAGTGTATCTCTCAATGAAGCTAATGGTTTGATGTGATGACTGACTCTGTGCAACAGTTCATAAAACCCTCTCATTTTACACAATGTAATGTGGCTGAACATAGCAGCCAAATGATGATATCTGAGGGGCCCCGAAACACGTAAGTTTTAAAAAAAGATATGGAAGTAACAAATTGGTTTAATAGCTTTCAGCAGCTGGAAACCACAGTTACAGTGTGAGAGAACAATACTTGAAAATAATATATTATTTTTAATCCATTCAGGGTTACACAAAGCCTTTCACAATCATATCAAAATCAGACTTCTTCCTCACCTTGCCAACAAAACCAAGCCATGAATTATTAAAAATGAATGGTTATTACAGTCCCAAATGTACAAATCTCTAGTTATAACAGTAGTTCCAATAGTGTGTGATAGAGCAAATTAATCACCAATCAACCAATGAGCCCAAATATTTTAAAAATGTATAGCCTAATCTAATGCTAATAGCATAACCCAACTAATGCTAATTGTCGTCCTCGACCATCTATCATTGAATGGCATGAACAATGTCTCCAATTATTCTAAGATGAACTATTACTTGATTCTGGGAAGTAGAGATATTTAAGTCTTATTCATGTACTTGGTGGCAATCAGAATAGTTATTTAGGCACCAAAGTTTTTTATTTTATCCCCAATCACACATATTGCATCACACATTACTCCCTGTTATCTGGGAGTCATCTGTATAATTTTAATAACCAAGATATATTCGATTTTAAACATGTGTCATTTTGTGGCCTCAAGACGCAGCCAGAATGCGCTGTCAGTTTTAGAAAGTTTTCAAGAGGGGTTAGTTCTGCTCAATTTTCTACCATTTTTCCTATACTGCTCATGACATGAAATTCAAATGTATCTACCTGAAGGACTACATTGAACAGATTAGCTGGTACATAGCAAGTCCCATTTTTCTCTAAATCTGTAGTTATTATATTTTTTTATTTTACATCCACTACGTAGGATATATTTGCTAGTTTGCACAGGGTGAAGTACAAAACATCCAAAAACAGGCTAATTACACCATCTCAGGAAATCTCTCTCACATAGCATCAGAGGGAAGCTGACAGGGAAATCAGGGACCCAGATAGTGACATATAGTTCCATGTTTTGGGACCAATCTTAACCTTGCCGTGGAAGGCACCGGTATTGCCTATTTCTTAGGCAGAGGCAATACCAAAGGCAGTGTCTTCCTTCATCAGGTCACCAAAGATGTTATGACAACTGATATAAACCCTGATCTTACTTTGCCCAAATATAAACTAATCCACAATGATTGATGCTGGAATTCATCCTATGAAATGATGAAATGCTTCCTGTTCAGCCGTCGGGTGACTGCTCTATACTGTCAGAGAAATGCAACCTCATGTTTAGGTCTGACTGCATCATTATGGAGATGGTAAGAGATGTTCTTACCCCAATGAGTGTTTTCAATGTGTGCTTAGTGGTTAAAAAACACACAACTCACCTTTGACCATGAAAAATGTTTTCAAGTATGAGACATGATGTGAGCAACAGCATTCTTACAGAGGATATTAAGGTGATTTGAAGTGATCTCAAGCAGCAGAATAATAACCTCGTTTTAAACACTACTAGTTTTAATGATCTGAGGTTCAAAGACAATATTGTCACCACATACAGGGTTTCAGTACGATCATCTAGATCAAAATAACAAGGACAACCACAGATGCCAATACACACACAAAAAGCTGTGGAGCAACAGGCTACTATACCACTGAGATTGTTAATGGTATAACTGATATGAAAAGCCTGCTTACGAGGAAAAAATGTGAACAAGAACTATCGGACAGGGCAGAGCACTCACCAAATGAAAAACCTTACAGGGAGATTTTGGCATACAGCAAAATGCCAGAGCCCCATGCTGATGGATACTTCCATGAAAAACAAGCGAAAAAAAGTCTGTCCTAAGTTTGCAAGAAAGTATGAGCATTTCTGCCTCAAACTATGAATCTGAAGCTGTAAACCACTGCCTTTGAATTATTTTTCCAGCCCAATGTGATCAAGACTGACTCAGGACAACACTAAAATGCCACTGTTCTTTTTAAAGATCCATAAAGTTTCAGAGAGGTAATCAAAGTAAACACTTTGACAATGCATGCTTATACATTCTGACAAGCAATCCCAAATACTGTCACTGAAATTGCACATGCAAAAAATTTTAACAGGTGCTAAAGGCTTTGATAAATCTGGCCCTTAGCAAGTTGTTCACAAAAAGTTTTGGTGTGAGTTAAGTTCATTTAAACAATGATTTTTTTTTTAATCAGGGTTTTTATACCTTTGTTATGTCCACTTTCAAAGTTATTGTTCTGTGAACACTGAACAGGCCACGGTATTTCATAATTGTATTGTTAGTCTGCATTTCAACATTATTCTTTGAACTCTAAAAAGCATATTCACCAACAAATCAACAAATGGAAGTCGTGAAATTACCAGTTTTCATTACCAGCCCAGTAAAAGACAAATAAATGCAAAATCACAATGAAGCAAACAACTTGTTCCACAGGATGTTTTCTTTCATTTTGTTCATAAGAACAATTCATTTAGCACTGAACCAGCCCCTCTCATCTAAGCTGCATCCACTAAAGACTTTTTGGGTAAATACACTCAGATTCACAAATGTGTTTGCTTTAGATCAAGAGTTATATTGTATTTATAGACCAGTATAAAATGAAAACTAAGCATAAATGTAGCAAAGAAATAATAAAGCATCACTAGAAAGAAAAAAACGATTTACAAAAGAATTCAAAAGTGTAATACCAAAGGGGAGATATTAAGTAAAAACTGACTAAACTAACTGAGTTTACTTACAGAAAGTATAAAGATACAGAATGTAACTAAAGATCAGGACAAGATACAATCCAGGAAAAACAGGAACATGTTTCACCATGTTAACCAGGCCAACACTATACAACATGGGTAGGTAAAGTCCAAAGCCTACGCACTGGAAAAAAATTACAACTTATTTGACCAGGATGACATTCAACCATATTACATAAGAAAGCATAGACCAAGTGCTGAATCTTTACTGCTACACTAGCTTTAGTCTATCTTAGCAAATGTAATCTTAGGATTGTCATCAAATTTATATTTCACGAGTGAACAAAAGGACCGACAAGCTGAGAAACTACACAAGATGTTATTCAAAATTTACTGCAAAACAGTGAGGGTGTCATGCAACAATCTTGAATGCAATCATTTTATACACGTACTGCAAATGGTTATTTTGAAATATGACCTGTCAGGATCTCATAAATTGACAGAACAAAACTCGCTATCCAAAATGCAGTGCAAGATATTGTTAGTATCATGCAAATCTCTTGTGTGTGTATCCATTTTACACAATTACTGGCAATAAATATCTAGCACTATGGCCTGTCAATATCTCATAATCGACAAAATAATAAAATGTTGTAGTTCTCTGGCTACATGAAAAAGGCATGTGGAAAAAAATGATGCTTTGATGAGTTCATTTTTCAGATTTGCTGAAAAAATTCATAGTTGCCTCATAACTCTAAATGACTACTTTTCTAATTCATAAACATTTTTTTCTGTTATATTATCAGTTAATTCATTGTGATCTATGCATATCAAAAAAGTAAGCTTAGATTTGCTAGTCTAAGTTTAGGACAATACATTTAAGCAGTTACTGAGACCTTCAGAAGGCCGGTTGCACTGGTTTAACAAAGTGCACTGAGTTTGCTTGAAATGGCTTTGGACAATATTGCGGTCAGGTTTTACGCCACAACTCAATATTAGTGTAATACATTTTTTCAGCAATATATTTCAGAATCTAGTATTCATCATGCTGTGTATGTGCATAAACACTCATATACTCTACATCAGAAAGCTACACCATCAGTTACATTTTTTTTTATGTAGAATTCAAACTGTTTGGTTAAATGCTCATGATCATTTAATACATTTGCTTTTCCAAGATGTAAGAATAACCTGTGCTTCTTCAAGGAAGTACTTCACCCACAGTACAAGGACACAAAAAACGCTTCACAGAGGTATTGAAAAGATTCAAAGGTATGACCAATAACGCAATTCATCAAAAAACTGTTGACTTTTGCAAAACGGGCCTTCACAGCCTGGCTGTCTTCTACTTCCAGTTGACTTTTCAATAGAAATGTAATGCTTTCTCCAACTTCAAAGCAACGCGGACGAATACATTATAGCTAACATTTACCCACGTTTTAGTTCTTGTAAAGAAATGTATTTAATTTAGGTTTTGTTCTTTGATCTAACTCAGCTCGGTCCGACGGCTCTTCGTTTACAAGTAAACGCTTGATTTTGATAAGAAATGGTACCTTACCGGGCACTATTTGATAACAAAATAGAGCTAGCTTGCAAGCTAGATGCCCCCACCCACGCTTAAGATAAGTAAGATATAATACCAATAAAATTATTAAATGTCGCATTAATACAAACCTAACGTGTGACTGATGCATATTCAATGAGTACTCATCTGTTACTTTTAACGCAACTTCATGAAACGAAGGACTTTGGTTTAATTTACCTTTTCGTTTCTCTTTAGTCTAGCAGGTCAGTAACGGCGGCCATGACAGTTCCATCCGGGTATGTGGGCTGAGCTGTGTCTGTAGGAAGGGGAGCCAAAGCCAAAGCGGATGAATATGGATTACCTGAAAGAGTGTTCTTTGGGTTGTTTATTTTACACCATTTAGTGGAAGTATGTTTCTACATCGTGTCCCAATGTCATGAAATAATGGTTATAACCGAAACCACGCATTTAGAAATATGTGAAAACACGATTTTTGAGTGGCTCTGGCGGCTGCACATATGCCTCTCCCTTTCCGCTTGTATCTACACAGTTTATAACTGTAGTATTAGCTCACAGTTGAATGTCATACAGTTGCCCCTTTTCAGACAGTGACTAGGCGCGCCATTATCCACGAGGGAACTAAGTTACCTCTTTAGACGCGGGCACATTGTTTCTTAAAAATGTATTGTAGGAAAACGAAGTTGTTACAATAAACTATTTTTGGAACTAGGATTACGATACTATAACGAAGCATATGTTTGACTGCGATGAAATTCCTTAGTATGACCGTGATGAAAGTACGAATAGGTAGCAATATTAGGTGCCCATCTCTTGCTCCGTCAATTTCCCGTACAGCCAATGGATTATTGTAAAAGAATAACTGGCCTTACAGGCTAAAATGGAGAGGGATATATATCCTCAAACATACAGCAGTGCCGTTACCCTCATATTTCAAAGCAAGAAATGAATATCATTTGTATGAAATGAATAGATACATATAGTACAGATGAATAGATAGTCACAGTGAGACCGCCAGTCTTGCCTAATCTATTTCTAAACAGGCTATAGAATATGTTAGGTTTAAGAGAGACTTGGTAATAGCTGACTAGAGTTCTTTAGAATGTAGACATTGTGCTGCAGCAGTAAAAGGAGAACAGCAGGGATAGTCAATAGCCTTTAGAAGGAAAAAAAACTTGATTTTTAATCAAAGGAGGTAATATTAACATTTTAAAATTCATTAGATCACATTAGAATACTGTGTGCATATATGGAAATCTGTTAAAGTTTAATTCCATACTGATATGTCAACATGGTTTTCAACAGAATACTTGAAACAGGTTGCCAAGTCAAGAAGAATGGGTCGAGCCCCATGGATTTATCAAGTGTGGACTTGATGCATCACAGGGTATTCTGTAGTTTGTAAGTATGCTAAATTTTTGTCATTGTCTATTCTTATTTGAAATGATGAATAAGGTTCGTAATTTATTGTAATAAAAATTAGAATGAAATGCATATTAATGTATAGTATTTAAAATATAAGGGTAAAAAACAACTTTTTTTGTGGCAACATGAATGTCCAAGATCTTTGTGATATATCTAATGTCTTTGTAATATTCTCAGGCAGAATTGATCATAAATAATGGGGAAGAATAATGTTATTCCCCTTATAAGTCTGATGTGCATAACGTTGAAGTAACATGATATGAAACCTGAAAATGACATGGAATTCATGAGGAATTTTTAGAGAGGAAAATACAACTTCCTATACATTCTTTAATTCACAGTGATATATAGTCTACATTTCACTGTAAATATCTGCACTCACATTGATGTGAAAGTGAACAGATTGCTTTTATGTGAATCTCAGAAAATCGGTCATCAGATTGTCATAAAATGTTTGCTCCTGATGTTAAAATTAAGGTGTTATCATATTTGTGACTATTTATAAATGAAAGTTTTTGGTTATTTGTTTATTTATTTTGTGAGAGATTTTATTTGAATCTGTGCTGTCATAAAACCATTAAAACATTACCTCTGAATGATCCTGTTAAGATTAAAATTGAAAGTCTTTTTACATTAAGACAACTTTAAAAAGATAGAGATAGTGAGCTATACTTCATGTATATTATTACTGTTGTTGTTTTTATGCACAGAATGTATTGGAATTGTTCTATTAAAATGTACACAATTCAGTCATGAAAATTCAGTTAAAAGTGAGGACAAATATTCAAAGGAAAAGAAGGAACTTAAACAAACTATAAGAAGGGGTGTGGAGGAGTAGTCTCCATGTAACGTGTTTCAAAGCCCATTATAGTTAGATTCATCACTCTTGAAGATCAAGTTTTCATATTGATCACTTACCCCAGTGAGTGACAACAGGTATTTTTATTTACATGTTTGTTTTGTGCTGCAGTTTTCTCTCATCTAGAGTGGGTGTCACTCATTTGTTGCTATTGTACTTATGAATTTGCAGTAACAAAAAATAATGTTGTGTCAATCACTCTGGAGATCCTGTAGAACAGCACCCAAGAATCGCAACTGGTCCACCAAGCGTCAAATATGTGATATCCTATGACAACTATGGCACAGTTCTGTCTCTATTCAGACAGACCTATTTGTTCTTACCTGTGTCCCTCTAGCACACATTATGTCAAAACTGAGTCAATATGCCTCAGTTCAGTTCTGTATGAATTGAGTTTAGCCTTAATGTCAATAGCTTCATGTAAGTTAAATACAGTTTTAAAAAAATAAACTGTTAAAGCAGTATGCAGAGAGAAAACAAAACTACTATACCAGAAAAAAAAAAAAAAAAAAAAATATATATATATATATATATATATATTTTTTTTTTTTTTTTTTTTTTTTTTACAAACTTTAGTTGTTCTGTATGTATTCTGTCTGTTTTTTCCAATAGGAAGTTGGGTACAATATTTAAAATTTTGGTATACGTACAAATACAGTGTACTCTTTTCACACTCTGATGCATAGGGGTCTGTCCTGTCCTAATGGTGGTCATGCTTCTGCCTGTGTCAATTCCAGTGCAGGTCTAACTTCAAATAAGGCAGCTTCCTTGTCATGGATTTATTCTTGGATATTTAGTCCTGGGTATCTAACACCCCATGCATCCATAGTTAATTTTGTATGAGCCACACTTCCTCTCTCACTTTTTCTCACTCCTTTTTTATCTTTATCTCCTTTCCATACTGTGTAACTGATATTGCATCACTACAGTCAAACACAGCAAACACACAGTTTCTATACCATAAAAATGTACCACCAGATGACATTTGTGATTGTCATTTTACAGTGTATAAATTATTGAAGATTTTCTGATTTTTTTGTCAGGGCCCAAATTAAAACTCACCATTATAATCATTTTACACTAAACTCCGTGGTTTAACCCTGGATATCAAACCCAGGTTTGACCTGTGTTCACACCATTTATATCAACCCTCAGGCACAGGTAATTGCAGTAAATATTGACACAGGACCCAGGTAAGCACATTTGTTTCAGTACACCTCGCATTTAACAGTGGTTGTATGTTTATGTCCTTAAAAATGAAAGCAAAAACTTTGTTTACTCTTTTAAGTTTAAAAGAAAGACATGGTTTTTCCAGTGAGGTATTGCCTAATATATTATTCAGTAGGTTGTTGTAAGCCCAATAAACAAAATCAACTCAATCAAGCGTCGATTTTGTTGTGGTCCAGGAATTTATTAAATTGAATCCCTCAGTGCCTTTGAAGTTAGACTGCTTTTCTAGCAATGACAGTTTGAAATTGCATCTGGATTTTTTTTTTTTAAGTAATGTTTACTCATTGCAGAGTTGAAGAAATCTGCAACAATAACTAAATTCAGTGCGCATTTGTCTTGAAAAATGTTTTCCATTCCCCTTAAACTATGAGAACTGCCTAACTGCTAACAAAATGTGTGCTATTTAGGTGGCTAGTCTACCATTGCCTGGATTTTTTGCTTTTTTACTACTGGACTGTATTTACCAACAAAATAGTCAGTTTGATGTACCATTAGACTTACTTCACTAATAAAAAGGTTAGCTCATATTTGTTTATAACCAATTAAATACACTGATATGGTGCTTTTTTATGTAGCCAAGCACAAATGTCACAATATGGAATTCTGATATATTTTATAAGTAGTTTAGTATTGTGATTATATGCAATTGGTTTGACTGACTAATGAGAAATAATTCTTGTACTATTTATTTGTTAATTTATTATTTATATATAGCAAAAATAGTGGTGCTCTGTAACGGACAATTCTGTAGCTAGTGGCTTACATTCTGCTTTTCATGTGCCGATATTCCTTGATTACTTTACAATGGCGGCTTTGATGTCGGTCCATAGGAGAGCAACTATATTCAAATAAAATGCTTAATGTATGGCCACTGTAAAATGTGGGAGTTCAATGAAAAACATCATGAACATGAACTCTAGTTACACATGATTATGCAGTCGTTACAGTATATCTCATTTACAGTTCCTCCTCTATCAGACCGTCCGCTAACAATGAGGAAACATTCATAAATGTCAGCAGTTTAATACCATTACACTAAAAAGCGACTATGATCATATGTCGTCTTTACTGCAATGGCTCAAAGGTTACGTTACACAAATTCAAGTTTGTCATTAATTTGAGAGTAATTAAACTTCTACAAATTCTATGCAGGTCTTCAGATATGAATTGAATATCAATGTATGATCCTTTTCCACGAGTGCATTTTAGAAATGCATGCCCTTAATATGAGAATTTATTAATCTGCAAAAATTCTCAGAATTGATTCGAGAAACAAGAGTTTATAAAGTTTATTTTTCACAAGTTGAAGTTCCTGTGTAGGATAGGTGAATCCTTACCTCTGATTGGATGTTTCGGAGACCTGCGGAATGTAAGGGAAGTTGTAATTGGCAAGAGCATTCATGCATGTGTGACCATTGCGGAGTATTGAACCCAGTCTTGTTAAATAATGGAGGAGAAAAACGTCACGGCGTTGTGATTTAATTCCTTACACAGCACAAGTCAGATTGTGTAATGAAGCAGAAGACTGCTTCAAGATAATCATCGTCACATTGCATGTTGGATGTGTTGGGGTAAGTTTGATGTGATTTCTATCACATTGCTTTCAGATGAACAACTTTGCTAAACAGTGTTAGCCAAGCTTGCTATTCATTAGGCTGGGTGACAGCAACACAAATGGAAGGCTTTCTGGAATTCTGTGTTCTCGGTTTCGAGGGAGACACTTAAAGCTTGAAGATTTAATGCTGGCTTGCTATCGCACACTTCATACCGCGAGCAACAAAGTTATGATCTTTTTGTGATTTTGTTTACAGCATAAAATTATTGAATTAGCAACAGTAGAGCCCTACTTTGTGGATGAAGAACGACGTCTGTAACAAAGATACCAAGCACCAATCAAGAATTGAACATGCTCTGCTTCGTTACTTCATCTAACTAGCTAAAGTGGGCAAACACAGCTGTTTCTCCCAATATTGCGAATTTGTTTTGCATGCAGAGGAGAGGAGGTCTGACAGGTGGGTCAAAACCAATAAGAAGTTGCTTGCTAGTTAAATGTTAATCAGAGTGGTTTCTTATGTCACCGACGTGTATCAAGCGAAAACAATCTGAAATTGGAATCAAATTGGTGCTTTGCAGCTATAAAAAAGTTATCAACAACACGTTGATTATGGAACAGAAGCATCCTTAAGTATGGGTTGTTATCACAAATCCTAGTTACTTTAGCCTTTTGAGAGGAAAAATCGTAATCCCATATATATTTTCATGCATAGGAAAAACATTCACTCTCTCGAATGGAGCTGGAGGTGCAGTGGTGGAAAGGCCAACTTGCCGGAGACATATACCAAGCTCTTCGCTACAAGGTACTTACATTTTTACGGTGAATTCCCGTATCTAAGCTTTTAATCAAATGAGCTAAGGAGCTGTTTACTTGTAAAATGTCTTAAACGTCATACGCACCATCAATTTAGTTTTTTCTTATGCTCACACCGGTTTATTTGCTTTGTGTGAAGCAGCAGGGATGCAAAAACCCTATTTTCAGTTTCCCCTGTCTTTTTGAGTAGAATGCAGGTCACACAGCTGGCAAAGTTCATATAGCAGATACATTATTGATTCAAAATTCGTTTTCTGATTTTCTTTACAAATATCATTGATTTTATTTAATCAAATGAAATTAATGTATGTGGTTTGGAGAAGTAAGATACATAGAATAATTAATAGATCCTGTACAATTCATGGGTCTTAAAGGCAGCTGAGTTTGACACTACGAAATTCTAGGAATTTAAAATCAAATCCATGTCGCCCATTCTTTTTCTACGGAGCATAAAAACTTGTACAATGCTAGAAACAAGATTAGTTTAAGTGAAGAATCTGTACTTATCTGTAAAAGGCAACCTTAATATTGACTGATGGTAGCACTTGTTTTTAAATCCATGAATCTGTTTCACTTAGGAACTCAAGCTGCCATCCTACAAAGGGCAGTCTCCACAGCTGAGCCTCAGGCGGTACTTTGCTGATCTAATCGCCATCGTAAGCAATCGCTTCAGGCTGTGCCCCACAGCGAGGCACCTGGCTGTCTACTTGCTGGACTTGGTCATGGATCGCTATGACATTTCAGTGCAGCAGCTGCATGTGGTGGCTCTCTCCTGCCTGCTTCTGGCCAGTAAGTACAGCACTCACATCCATTACATATCCCACAAGCATGGCAACACTGAGTCACTCTGCTTCAGAATATTATGATAATGTTTCTTATTAATATTTTTTTTTTTTTTTAATGAAATGATTTGGTATGACCTGCTGCTTGTTTTGCAAGGAAAAATGTCTGGCTTCCAAAGAATTTCATAATGCTGCATTGCATGTTCTATACAGTACACAATAACTGCATTTCCCAAACTTGTGAGGCTATAGCCTGCCAAATATAAGAATATAATGCTTTTAGGATGTAGACGCTGGCATATACTGCAAGAGAAGCACTGCATACAACAAATGTAGGGTTTGATTTGACTGGTTTAAATATCAATAATAAGTATGATTTGCATTTTCTACCCTCATGTATTTTTAATGATCCACCTTAATGCTCCTCTCTGTCCTCTTATAAGGAACCACTGACCTGAATGGAAACATTGCACAAGTCAGTGTGTCCCAGAGCAGCCATTGGTTGGCATTACATGAGTGCCGCTATTCCATTTATTCATTTAATAATTAAGTCTAAAGTGACTTAGAAGTCCATTCTTGGAAACACTTTTTTTTTTTTTTACTTACATGGATATTATTTCTTGAATAACAGATATTTGATAATTCTTATTAATGGAGGAGTGGTTATCAAATAATAATGTTGTAATATTAGTAATACCCATATCATTGCAATAAAAAGTAATGGAAATGAACTGTATATTATACAAACAAAAGAACCAAGTATTACAGAAGATGAATAATGCTTAATTTTAAAACAATTTTCATTTATAATAAAAATCCAGGTAAGTTTGAAGAGCGGGAAGATCGTGTTCCAAAGCTGGACACCCTTAACAGCCTGGACTGCATGAGCTCCATGAACTTGGTGCTTACCAAACAGAGCCTACTGCACATGGAGCTGCTGCTACTGGAGACGTTTCAGTGGAACCTGTACCTGCCCACAGCTGCCCACTTCATCGAGTACTATCTGTCCATCACTGTCCATGAGTCTGACCTCCATGGTGGCTGGCCAGTGGCCAGTCTGGAGAAGACAGGGCTGTACATGGCCAAGTATGCTGATTACTTCCTGGAGGTGTCACTCCAAGGTGGGCTGTGCCACTCTTCTCACTTCACTTTTTTAGATTTTTAAAAATAAAATGGCAATTGATTGAACTATGATGTTTATGTAAATATCAACATTTTAAAGGGTATGTTTGGGGAGGGGGGCATGCAAGTGCAGCAGTGTATATGTATGAACCCCATTTTTAAAACCTTTTGTCATCTAGCTTCTTTGATTTGTTGAAGTGCAGCTCTTTTCCAGTGGATCATGGTATATGCTCCCCCCGTCTTCTCCTTTAGACCAGGTTTTCCTGAATTATGCCCCATCTCTGGTGGCCGCTGCATGCATTGCATCCTCCCGGATTGTCCTGCGCCTGTCCCCTACCTGGCCATCACGTCTACAGCGGCTCACAGTATACACCTGGGATCACCTGGTGGCCTGCACCGAGCGCCTCCTCATGTGAGTGTCCCTCTCAACCCTGTTCAAATGCCCTGACCAATCAATTAACCCTCCGAAAGCAACTGACTGCCGTTCAGTTTCAGCCGTAGTGCAGTTTTAATCAGGTCATCAGTGAGATTAACAGATTGCTTATTGAGACAATCTCATTTCAATACTAGTCTTGCTGCTGGAAAACCCAACAGTTTTTGTATGTTTCTTTTGCACTTTCTTACAAGAATCAAACAAGTGTTTTTTTTAACCCCAGTGGATGATACAATATATTGGATCTGTAGCCATTCCAGGGGTTTACTGCATTAGCCTGTAATCTCTGAATAAGTGTAAGCCTAATAGCTGCCTAATTTCACATGCTATGTAAAGCTGTATCACTCTGACTTGCCTAACCAAATTTGTGTTTAGTTAGAGTTGAGACGCTGAACAAGCAAACGGACTAGGTCACTAGCATGCCTCTGAAAGATTATTGACACTGCTACACGTTTTACAAGCTGTTTACTGTGCATCCCTGCCAGATCGTTTAAGATTGCCAATTTTTTGTAAATATTCTTCTTTATTTTTCTTAAGTGCTCATGACAGCGATGTGAAGGAGGCCAACAAGCAGAAGCAGAAGCATCAGCAGCCCAGCCCTCAGACCAGCCAGACACTCTTTCATGTCCCAGGGCAGGTGTCCACGCTCCCCCAGTACCTGCCCCGGTCTGCCCAGCAGTTCTCTCAGCAAACCTGTCAGTCAGCACCTGGCCCCACCCATGGCTCCGCCTCCTTCATGCCTCACCCTAACTCACTGCAGACAGGTGTCCAATCACACAGTCACCTTCAGCCTATTACCCATACCCACCCAGCCCCCCTGGATGCCAAGGTCAGCATCCCCTTTAATAGGGGCTACCAAGTCAACACACACTTCTCCTGTGCTGCCCCCTGCTTTGAGAGATGATCCTCAGACCTTCACTCATGGATTGTTCCCCTTTTATGGTGGAGTTTGAAGGAGAGAACCATCTTTTTTTTTTTTTTTTTTTTTTTTCCTTCAGTCATTTTTTTTTCTCCTTAGTTGGACCAATTAAAAGAGCCACAGAGCAGTGTTACACTTCAAAATGTTTTTAATTTAAGACGTATAAAAGCAAACAAAAACAAGAGTTTAGCACTGTATTGTAAAATAAGGTATACGTTTACAAAGTTTGTGCAATAATTACTTGGATGTATAATTTTGTTTTTCTTGCTTTCTTGTGGAAACATTTTTTGTGTTGCTTTGATAGTGCATTACAAACAGAGCATACTCTCTTGTATAATAACTGATAAAGAGGGGTGCCATATTTGTCCTTTAACAACAAAACTATACCCATCCCAGTATTTGTTAAAGCACACCTACCTCATGAACATTGAATGTAAATTTGTATTTTTGGAACATGTAAGTTATTATGCTGATGCTCTCCACTACAGTATTTCATTTAGTAGTTTTTTTTTTCCTTCCATAGACCACGCTAAGTATTTATGGGATTCTAGTCTCAGTGTGAATCTGTAGAATGTTTCCCTACTCCCATGATGTTGTGACTGAACAGTCAGTGGACATATGCATTCCACGGTGTGCTACCTCATTAAATTCCACATTTCTAGCTCCAAGCTCCTTTTGTTTTTTTGCCAGTATTTTACCTCTCAGTACAATAGTATGACTGTTGTGCATTTGGTATGGTGTAATTGAGACAGAATATTCCACATTTACATCTTTCTGAGCATGTGAATTTACAGTGAGTGCCATGCACTTAAAGAAATTTTAAATAAATGGCAACTTGTGAGTTGTATCTTCTTGTGTCCATTTTTGTTTTTTGATTTCAGTTATCAACTGGCATGTTGCATATCACTTTCCTGAGAAAACACTTCCCCCAATTATATTTCAATGTGCAACTGGTTACTTGAACTCTATATTTCAGGTCAGATGGTCCAGTGTGCCCAACCTTGTGTATTTAATATGCATTTGTACTGAATGCATATGTGACTTGCAGTCATTTCAAACATACAGGGAGTATAGTCACAGGTGTGTTTCATTTTAGGTGTAAGTTTAGTCTCTTCAGCAGAAATGGTGATAAAAGATCTGTAGAGACAGATATAATTTCCTTATATTTCTTGAGAGTGCCAGAGTATTAAATTCTGTAAACCTAGAGGAGTAAGAAATTTGAGACGCTGAATGCTTATGTCTTTGCTGTTGATGTGAAAGAAATGTGATGTATAATTTGGTTCAATTAACTTGTAGTTAGATGTGTGACCACTGGATGGCACTGATTTACAAAGTTATTGATGTACAACAAATTCAACCTGAATGATATTTTATGTATATAGTGCGGGTGGCATATCTGAGGAGCTGTAGGGGTGGTGGTGGGGGGGGGGTCTTGATTCTTGCCTACTGTAGCTTTGAGGTTTGTGCAACTGATACAAAAGTACTTGAGTTAACTAATGCAATTATGTATCTAAAATTATTTCTACATCTAGATCTACTAGATACAACCTTATTTTCACAAGTATTTATGAAAATCATGTATCTGTGATAAAAGGATGAATTTTCAAACCTCTACAAATGCCATCAGTCTGTTGAAAAAAAACAGCATGGAAAGTGAGTCTATCCCAAGAGAGCCATAAGCATTTTTACTAATAGTTATCAAGTTTGATTCAATCAAAGATGAAACAATGGTCAAAGAAAAAGTTAGCCAAGAAAAAGTTATAAAGAATGAGCTATCAATTCCCCAAGGAAAGTATGCTAAGCTACAACTGCCTTTTCCCCAGTTTATTGTGTTAAAACAAAAGGGCTGGCATGTTACTCCGACTGCAGACAAATTATACATTATACTTAACCATACAAAAATATTACCAAATCCAGGTCAGTTTAAACTGATATAAATGAAATGTAAATTTTTGGCCTTAATGGACCAAAATAATGTCAATGAATGGTTAATAAGCCCAATCAGGCAGTTAATACAAAATTTACAAATACAAATGACTTTCATACATGAGACCCATACCACAGAAAATACAATACAATGACATGGTATAACAAACCACAACAGTGCAGATCATAATAGTGGACTGAACTCAATGGTTGGTGGCTGCAGTCCTGGGTAAATCACGATCGTAAATGGCTTCAGAAATGGGCATTATCTTCCTTCAATAAGAATCACCATTACAAGTAGGTTATATAGATATGCCCCTAATTCTTCTTGGAGCTTATAGTTGAATTAATTTTATTGCTTCGTTTTGGCAACATATGTAATCAAATTATTTGAAGTGAAACAGCTATGCCCAAAAGCTTTAGCTTCAATGTTTTTGTTACAATGCAACAAACAAATACATTTTTTTGTCCCAAATACAAATGGAGCATTATGCAGCTGTTTCACTTTGCAAGACAGCAGTTGGAAAGCAGATACTTCAGCGACTATTCACTGTATCAGTTGGGTGACGCATTAATAATCTCAGATTGACAATGTGTACTGCATATATATTGCACATGTTGCAGTTTGGGGAACGTGTTTGTTCAGTTCCCAAGCCTGCAGGTGGTTGGCCAGCTATAAGACGTGTCTGGTGATTGATAAGACTGATGAATTTAACAAACTCACCAATTACTTTATCCTGGTGGAGCTGAGCCAGGTGTTCCCTCACCATTGTGGTTCTCCAGCCACAGAGTAGCTTATGTTTTAGGGACGCTCATCTACATCATGAACATGTGCCCCTGAAAAGCCACCCTCAGTCTGCATCTCAAGAGAACAGTGGTAAAGGGAAAGATGACAATGAAACCACTCTGTCCTGAGAAAAAAGATGTTTTGAAAAGGTTCCCATGAGGTTTACTTGCACCTAGAGAATCTTTACATTTACAGTATGAATGTGAATGTGAAAAATGTGAACATTTTCAAAGACCAGAATTATGTTTTGTCTCTTGCTAATTTTTCACATTGACTTTGCTAATGATGCCTTATTTGCTGCTCCTGATAATGGCCAGTTTCATTCCCTGCTCTTGACTGTAGTAACCAATGCATTATGCATTATGTGTGAAATGGGACCTTTACAACTATTACACCTTGAGGCTGTATCTCTTGAAGCTCATAAAATGCAACTGTCTTGCAGATATCTGTACTGACTTCATAGCTAAATGCAGGGGCAGTAAAGAAAGGAACACTGCAATACCTAACTCCTCCTTAGCATCCTTAGGAGCAGACAATCTGCAGCTAGGATTAATGGTGTTTATTCTCTCAACCTTTATATTTAAGCCAAACTTAATATTTAAGTGGGTTGCAGCCTAAGAAGTGAGAGCCCCTGGTTTGAAGTACTTGTGTGTATGCATTCCCTTTGTGGTGGAGGGATCTGGTTTTCTGTGCCGCAGTTAATGCTGCAGGCATGATTTAGACATGTCGAACATGGATCTGTGTGAGCAGCACTGAAAGAGGATTGCACCTTGATTCTGACTTGCATTCAGAATTTCTTTACTGTTGTTGCACAAAAATAAAAAGTAGAATCTGTCTTTGCCATTGCCCTGTTATTCATGTGGAAATGGAAATGTTTATATTTCCTTGATTGCATCAGGACTTTTGAGGGCTAAAAGAGGAAGAGCCCAGACAAAATATATTTCCATTTTTACCCTCCATTTTACCCAAAGCTGATGACCTCAATTGCTCCACAATCAGCTATAAACACAACACAGCAGCCTGGTTAACATGGACCTCAAAGCAAACTCATGAAGGGCCTCATGTGCTGAGGTTTGCATGTTTCCATTTCTCTATATTATGGGTCCCCCATTCAGGCATCTGCCGTGAGGCACACATATCTGTGGAGAGATGATAAATCTGGTTCATCCTCACAAGCCCTCTGAGGTATAGGGAAAATGGAAAAAGAACAGCTGACCTGTTTCTTCAGTTCCACTCATTGGGCAGAAACTGTGCACAGAGGCAGGCCTTTCTAAAATGTTTTTGGCCCAATGCTTGGTGAAATGTGCATGTTTTAAAGGATGATAATAAAATTACAATGGTTTTGGACAGACAAGTAAATGTATTTTACCAAAAGGAATTTGAAGTATTTGAGTATTCAATTCTCCTTTAAAAATCCAATATGAATTCACTGAATTAAATAGCACAACATTGTTGATATGCATGAGCATGTAGAATACTCAGTTTCCTGTAGACAATGCACATGGTTTCATTTGAGAATAGGAAGTGCATTTTAAAATGCCAAGGATTTGCATACTGGGTTGGGTATATTCACTGCCCTCTACAAATCAATACATACATCTCTAAAACAATTGAGAAGCATACAATGCTCTTTACAGGAACATGCAAATACAAATAGGTGAACCTGTAAACAATTTTAAATTCAGCATTGTCCTAACAAGAGAAACCAACCATGCAACACCATATCTTCCAAAACTTGCCAACATGCATAACAGTCTGTACAGAATATACAAAAACAAACGTATCCCAATGACAGCATTAAGACTTTAAAATCTGTCCTTGCAAGAATACATAATCATGAAATGGTGTCCAGTCAGGACCATGGAAACACAGACATCAACAGTGACTGTAATAGGTTTTCATTATTGGAAAACAACAGTATTCATTCTTTTTCCAGTAAATGCATCAGCAGATGTGGTAGGAATAACCAACTGTAAGCAACAATGTGGCCTCAAGCCCATGATCCCCATGGTGCCAAATGTGTCCATTACATTCCATAATGTCTGTCAGGTTTCCCTCAACCTATCACTCAATACTGACTCCTGAGGTGGATTGGGTGCCCGTACTCAGGTTCAGATACAACAGTGCTGCCTCTTGTGTCAGGAAAATTAGGTTTAATATACTCTGAAGTTCATCTAGACTGGTTTGAGCTCTTATGAATTGACAAAAGATACTGCAAGGAAGAAATTGCTTATTCTATATTGGTTATTAAGAGTGGACATTCAAAATAAGGTGGAAAATACAAATCTGGAAAAATTTGTCAAAATGACCGTCTTAACATACTCTGCTATTCCCACAAGATACATGAATATGCTGTCGATCTGCTTCTTACCTGACTCAGGAATGCAGAAAAACATTACCCACACACAGTGTCTATCAGCCTGACTGTTTTATTGGGCCTTTCTCCCTTACTGGGTGTTCAAGATAGCATTAACAGAATTCTGGGAGATTTTCTTTTCATGTGTAACGCATGTTCAACTGCATCTGTCCTCTTTTCAAATATTACATAATACTGTTTCATAATCAACGTTTTAAAGGGGGCTTAGAGAAAATAGTGGTGTAATGTGAGTAAAACAATCCAAATATGTTTTATGTAACAATACAGATAAAGCAACATTAAGCTTTCTGAATATGCAGTGCATGGAAACTATTAATTTCATAGAAATGTATGCACAAGCAGCAGCATCACAGCACATTTACTGTTTTGACCTTTATGTAATTATTCCATCTACTTCAAAAGCCATTTTTGGTCAATTTATATTTTGTTCCTCTTTGCTTTTTGAGCCCTCATTTTAACAGAGCATTACTTTACAGATTTAACAGAAAATATTCATATTAAAAATAATAAAAATGTAACTAAAATATGATAAATATTTAAAAATAGTGAACATGGTACAACAAAAAAAAAACAATAGAGATAGACACATGCTCTCACACACATGCATATATGCATGTACGTGCATATGCACACTCAAAAAAAAACCTGGGGTTTTGCTCACAGGTGCATGATGAAACATTATATATATATATATATATATATATATATATATATATATATATATATATATATAGCATTACATATATGTCACATTTACACACTATTTCTACACTATTTCCCTGCATCACAATGACACCCTCTAGTTTTCCTATATACAGTAAGAAACATTTAGGTAGTGAAACAATCAATCAATGGGTCAATTGGAAAAATAAACTGAGTCTAGATATGGTCTTTGGCTGTAATTCTGCCATGATCATACTGTATTGTCAGATATGGATTCTTGATGGTGGGTATGTTTTCTGCTTGACTTTCAAGACTAATAATGAGTTTAACATAAATGATCCAATTTGACATATGGGTGAAAATTCACAGAGAAAGTCACTTTTAAAAAACCAGACTCACTGGTCAGTTATTCCAAAAAGCAAGATTGTTGCTGTTACATACAAGATTTAGCATATTAACCAAAGGTTGTTTCATTCTTATGTCCAGATCTACATTTCTGGCATTAATATGGTGGAATAACAAAATCACAAAAACATTTGCAGGACTGAAACATGCTTCTGAGATAATTAAAAAAGAAAGGTTTACAGGCCACAGCCATTATCAGTCACACCTTAAGTAAGACCTTAACTATCCTAACTCCAGACTCTTCCTGCACTGAAGTCATATCCTTCATTTGAGTAATGTGTAAGCAAGAGCTCCACTTTTCTTTCAGTTTATTTATTTATTCATTTGTGTTTGTTTGTGTGTTTTTTAACCTGTGTCTGTGAGTTTGTAGGTAGACTTAATGAACAAATTTGATCATTTAAGTTTTTAATGACAAAGTTCTGTGATTAATTGAAATCTGGGCCTTTGTCATTTGCTTATTTTGACAACAAAATAAGATATTGCCAAAATGGTGTCTACAAATGCTCTCTTTAATTGATGTGAAGATCTGTAAAACAAGTGACACTTTTGATTCACAGATTTGTTACTTTATTGTAAAAATAGTCTGGATTCATGGATAATTGTGCTTGTGTTCAACTGATCTCACCTAACTGTTTCTGTCTGAGGCTCTGGCGGTATGCCACACCAAACATCAAGTTATGACATTCCAGCCATAGCTCCTCAAAAACTGCGACATTATTATTAAGGTCAACCCAGATGTGACAGCAATTTGTCCCCACATGAAATCAAGCGTTTAGTGAAAAAGCTGAAAAAGAATCTTTTTACACCGTAATTATATACTGATTTTAAGACCAGTCATCTCCTGACCAGACTGGTAGGTATGGCTTGGAATGTGATAATGTAATGGCCTTGGAAAAGCACAAAGGATCCTTATTTTTTAATAAGAATAATTTCATTATTATTATTGTTTTATTATGTCACATACATTTACCCCTCTGTATTGAAATTCCTTGCTGGATTTCAGTTTCACAGTTTCAGAAAAAAACACTTAACTGAGATGGTAGAAATGCCATCACTCAAGTCAGGGGTACCTGTAGTGCACTGAAATAATACCTCTGCTAATTTGACGCTATGGTGAATATCAATCAAATGTAACTAACAAATCAAATCTGGTTGTGCTATCTGACTGGTGCTGTGTAAAATAGAAAACCTTGTCGGTGGTTATCAAAATACGGCCTGCTATTTGACATTTCAGTGTACAGACGACACGATCCCCCGCTTCTATGTACAAAGAGGTGGAGTCTATAAGACTGACATAAATAGAGGCGGATCTTGATCTGTCTGTGAGAGGATTTCCATTTCCTGCACTGGATTTCTCCGTTCTACTTGCTTCCCCTTAAAACGTGCCCTTTGATTGGTCACCTGTAGCCCATGTAACCAATCACGCTCCGGCTACCATGGAGGAAGGAATAAATGCAAGATGGCTCCTCATATAAAATCAGCCTCCTGGCTTCTCTGTTGTGAACAACAAAATTACTCTTTATATCAGATTAGGTTGAAGTACCTGTCTGGGAGCAGTTCTGAGGGATAATCTAGGCTCTAAAGTGATATAAGTGTAACCCAGGACGACACTGTATGGCGCAAGTTGTTCAAGAGTAAAGGGGGAGCTATTTTGAAGATATGAATTAGGAGCGCCCATCGTCTGCCTGGATTTGGATGGTGCGCGACAGAACAGGGCCTGTCCAACCACCGGATCTTTTGAGAGTATTTTGACAAAATTTAAGGAAATTCATGGTGTCTCTCTGTTGGTGCGCGGATTGTGAAAGACCACAGAGACGCTCTTAGTAGATCGGCATGGCGGTATCAAGGTGGGATTTGTTTTCTTGGTTTTTAAAAAAAGACGAATGTAAGCCAACTAGTTTTCCAGCTAACAACAATAGAATGCTCGTGTCACCAGCCAGGCCATGTTTCTCGCCTTAATGAGAATTTGTTTAATAAAGCGAGCTGCTTTCCCCCGGCAGCTTTTCTAGCGAAATTTAATTTCAGTGTGTGGACAATAGTTTCACTGGCTAGTATATCCCAAGTTTTCTTATCTACCAAATTGACCGGTCAACGCAAATTATCAACCATGTCCACCCAGCACCCAGCGTTAGCTACCATATCGCTAGCTGTGTTAAATGGGCTCTTTTCGCTAACTACTCATCTAGTGTATCTCATCAAACTATATACAATATCTATAATGGTACAGTTCTGGTTTGCAACGTGAGTCTCCTAGCTTGTTCGTTAGGTGTGCACGCTTTAAATTTGATTTACAGTATTGTGCCTGGCCCATGGGTAGCCACCTCGACTAGCTTAATGGTTTGATAGCTAGTTTGAAAGCTGACTGATGGAGCTATCCAACGTTTGCATGTGCGTTTTCTGTCTGCTGTGCATCGGTGTGTTTAGTAGATGTTCGTTAGGTAATTAGATTACACACTTAGCACACTCGAGGTGTTGTCCAGAGATTAGCTAGCTATCGCGATTTCTAGCAAGACAACGCTTCCTAGCCACCAGTTTACCTAGCTATCCCTAGACTAAGTATTCCGGCATCCTGGTTAAATGTTAGCTAACGTTAACCACATTGTGCGAATATTTTATTAGTACACTTTGTTTTAGAAAGCTAACTAGACTACCGAAGAGCGTGAGAGAAGAGGGAAAGGTTTAACCTAGGATTTTCATTTTATTTTGGTTAGTTTCCTATGAATAGGTGGAACCTTGGAGTTAGCCCACTGTAAGGTGTAATCCTTTCTATTTATATTAATAGATCTCACAGCAAGTTGGCTAATGTGCTTAATGACAACGTTTGTGTACCTCGTGTGAATGTGTGTGTGCATGCAGCACGTGCCTGTGTGTTTTGGGAGATGTCTGTACCAACAAATGGCATTTCACCTGTTCATGGTTTGATTTTTTTGTCTGTTCTTAGTAGATTGCGTCCTAAATTGTCACAAGAAGCGGGCCAAGATTGTGCATATAATTGAACTAAAACAAGAATAGAAAAGAATACAGTTGATACAATTTCCGATTACGATTTTTGAGTGTCTGTGATCGATTTTTCCATGGATTAAAACAAAAAATAACAATACCAGAACATTGACGGTTGTGGTTTTTCCTTGGACTTGTAGTCTTCTGACACCCAAGAATTCATAACACATTTTACGAAGGCCCTTAATTATAGATATTTGCACTGAATTTCCAGCGATGCTTTTCAGTGATTTCTGGCCTTCCGATTGCGGCATAGGGTAACTCACAATGACCTTTATTAGGAATATGATGTCAACATTATACAACAATGAGAAATTGGGATTAAATGTCACCAGGGGCGTTTGTAGTTTTGTTGGCTAGTATCGGCAGCCTAATCTTGTCTCCACCTTTGCTTGTGTGAAATGTGTAGTTAGTTGAAGAGTATGGTAACCAGGTTGCCACCATTTAAAGAAGCTGAAGCTCCACCAGTGGAGTTGGTGTGAGTTCAGTAGGTAATGGGATGCCAAAAATGTATGTTCGTGTTTAATCCTTTTATGTTCCCTGAAATTTGTCCTCCATTTGATGAAACCCCTAGTTTGGACATTAACATCTGTATTAAGATTGCATTCGCTTTGTATGATTTGTCCCCTACTTTGGTGTGAAAATAGCATTATATTCAAGAATTCAACAGAGGCCATTATTAACCTGCTGAGTAACCTGCACAGCTTACATTATGCTGTATTCATTTGGATAAAGTGTCTTGCTGAAGGGTACAGCAGCAGTGTCCTACCTGGGAATCAAAAACCCATTCTGCTACTCTGCATCCCCTTTAGTCCATTATTTTGAGAATGGCTGGTATATAGGTGTCATGTTCTGGTTATGCACTCACCTTTGGATAACAATGTATTTAGACATGTCCGCCACAGTGACCAACCTTCTGCATCACTGTGCTGGGAGATCTGTGGATTTTGAGATTACCAATGGAGTAATTGCTTTATGTAAGACTCCACAAGCACTTGAGCCTAACCAGGACAAGAGGTGCCGCTGTTGGACCTGCTACAGTACAGTTTTGCATCATAGAAATAGTGATGGAGTAGAGAATTAGAGGAAGGCTTATGAATGACTCAAATGTCAAAAAATGTCAAAAGTTATGAAGAAAGATGGGGACATTTGGTTAATATCACTAGATTGTTTTTTATTCTTTTTGGTGGAATGTCCCTGTGAGTGTGTTCATTTTTTTGCAGTGGGCTTTTGAGTTTGATCTTTGGTTTTTATTTGGGATGCACCTATTTATCTGCTGCACATCAGTATCGTCCAGTATTCACCTTGTTGACTGCCACTGGCTTATCTGCAAACGAGATGGCATTCACAGATGGCAGTGGCCGATGTTTATCTGTTTTATCATATCAATTTTGCTCTGGGTAAATGTGAAAGGAGGTTATATTAAAGGTTGTTCCATAAATTTGTATGATTGAATTTGTGCACATTCAGAGATTGTGTGATGAAGGGCTGAAAGACTTTAAAACAGTTCAGTTATTTTTTTATAATGAAGATTTTGTTGTTTCGCCTGGCACAAAAATGGGAATAAATAGCAAAAACAAAATAAACAAAAAAAAAAAAAATACCATTGACATCGGCTATCATCTTGTCACATCTACATAGATGTGACGAGATGCATTTAACATAAGTGTATGAGTGTCTTCTGAATCTAGCCTGTAGTTTTCCATCAGTTAAACTTGAAACCAACCATTGCATTTTTGGTCCATGTCTCCTTGCCATAGGTGTATGCCAGTCAAAGCATAGTTTTAGTCCCAAATAAATGTAGCCTTGTGATTAAGGAAGTTTGTGGTCATGAGGAAGCTGCCTGCAAATAGTTTTTAATTTCAAATAGTAATTGCAAATAGTTTGCTCTCTTCCCTGTGGAATTTCAATCCCTCCCCCTGCCTTGTATGAATATCCAATAATTCAATACATCTCTACTCATTACTCTATATGCATGTGTTAGCATTTAGGTTTGCCCCAAGACTGGTGCAATGTCTTTGATAACCCTATGTTTTCATCACTGGAGCTGTAGTGGTTGACTGAGTCCCTATGCGGGTATTGTTGAGTGGATCTGAAAGTGCGTGCAACAGCAGAATTGAAACCATTTTTTGGTCTAGGTTAAGGTGTTTCTGTACTGCAGTTATTTCACTAGCCTTTGATAAGCCAGAAAATCCTGCTTTGGAAATATGCAAAACAGATGGAGCAGCACAGTCTCACTAAGTGTCATGCTGCTACCTCTTGTGAAATAAGAGAACTTATTTCACCTTCTAGTTCTTCTCATTTTTTTCTCCCTGCAACTGACTGTCTTATCCTTCTAGGTTATTAAAAATACAGATACTCATACATTTCTGAGAATGAGGCTATGTTGAGATGTAATATTAATAAGAATGTATCGTCATATATGATTTTATGTTGGAATTGGACTTTAACGTTACATGAAAGTGAGAAAATAGAAAATTCTTATATTGAACATGTTTTTTTTTTTTTTCCTCTTCCTCTGCTTTTTTTCTAATCTCTCTAGGCTTGACCGTCTGTTCATCCTGCTGGATACAGGTACGACTCCGGTGACAAGGAAAGCCGCCGCCCAGCAGCTGGGAGATGTGGTGAAGCTCCACCCACATGAGCTCAACAACCTCCTAACTAAGGTGAGAAACTCTTCCACCATGTCCTCCAGCACTGGAAAAATCAAAGATCAGCCTGGAAAGGTCAGACATGTAAATCTGCCGTTGCGCTTTTGCCCTGTGGCATTGCAAAGTTGCTGCTTAACACACAAACTGCATTTATTCTGTGTGTATTGGCTTATAAATGGAAAGAAAATCGTGACCCTCCTCTTGTGTGTTTGACACAGTTGAATGCACCATGCTGTACCATCCGTTGAAAGGTCGATTTATTTTTTGCCAAGGTTCTTGCGTACCTGAGGAGCCCGAACTGGGACACGCGCATTGCAGCAGGACAGGCTGTGGAGGCCATCGTAAGAAATGTTCCAGAGTGGAACCCCTCCCCCAAGCCCAAAGATGGTGAGGTGCCAACCCATAATACGCTGCTTCCTTTGTGAATGTTGGATGTGGGACACTGAAAAATTTAAAGGCCAGAACCACTTTACTTTTAGCAATATAATGCCTGACTTGGCAAAACAGTCCCAAAATTGTATTTTCAGGTTAGAGTTGCCATCAGTACCACTGCTTCTGTTTAGAATAGCTGACATTCAGTTATAGCATCCACCTCCATGTCTACATTAGTGAGTTTGCTTTTCATGTTCTGTTTGCTTTCATTTTACAAAGCAAGTCATTGCTGTGGATTATTAGTTAGGTTTGATTGGCTAGTGTGTGGGAGAGTGGAGTTTGAACATTTGTTGTGTGGGTTTTTTTCCAATGGCTTAGCCAAGCAAATGTTGGCTCTTTGGCATCTCTGATGGCCTGGGGGAGTGCCATGCTGAGAATGGTGGGGGATGTTGATGGAAAGGGGTCATTTCTCCCTGGCTTCAGAGTCTTGTTCCGACTGCTGCTCACTGGAGGAGTCCCTGTCAGATCGCTTGAGCTTCAACAGATTTGACATCTCCCGTCTGCTCAAACACGGGGCATCCCTGCTTGGATCTGCTGGTGCTGAGTTTGAGGTCCAGGATGACAAAGCAGGTAATGCCCTCATTATTATTCATTCTTACAATATAATTTTTTCGGAGTGGTGATTGATTGAAGGTTCCTAACTGGTTCCAAACTGGTTCCTTCTGTCTCTAACCTTTCCCCATCACCCACAGAGGTGGACCCTAAGGAGCGTTTGGCTCGTCAGAGGAAGCTGCTACAGAAAAAGCTTGGTCTGGACATGGGAGCAGCCATCGGCATGGACACAGAGGAACTCTTCAACGACGAAGACCTGGACTACACTCCCAGCTGCGGCCCAGCTGGACAGAGGACCCAGGGTTGGCGGCCTCCTGCCTGTCACAGCTCACGCAACCATGCCGTAAGTCTTCCTCCTTTATGCACCCTGCTACTTTCACATGGACACTGCAACTCTTCAAGACCAGCGGAGAATAGCCCTGTCTTTCAAATTCCCCCCTTTTTTTAAAATGTATTCTCCTTTGCAGTGCAGCTCTTCCTGATCTCTGAAGATTAAGTATTTTTGCACCCCTTCCTGACAGCCTGCAGGTCCTGATATAGAGCCCAGATGTTTGTTTCCTTTATCAGCCATGGTCCTTATCAGGCTCCTTTGTTGGGTGGGGCAGTATTTAAGTGGTTAAATTTAAGAACACTATGTACGCTGTTCAGCATCATATTAATGTATAGGTGTATTTAAGATCTCTTATGTGGTGATTTTTTTTTTTAACTTGTCTCCAAATTACCAGTTGGATTTAAGTTTATTTTGCTTTAAAGTAATCTCCCTGTAGGAGTAATACTGTTCTCAGTAGGACTATTACTGTTGCAAATCCCAGAGCCTCTAACATGGTGACAGAACCATTCATTTTGCTTTCGTAATTGAATGAGCATTTTGTTTTTTTGCAGACCATGCAGGCAGCAGAATTGATAGACTCAGAATTCCGACCTGGTATGAGTAATCGACAGAAAAACAAGGCCAAAAGGATGGCAAAGCTGGTGGCCAAGCAACGGTCTAGAGATATGGATCCCAATGAAAAAAGGTAGAATCGACAAAAAATGAAAATACTATTTTCTAAAGATAATTTAGTGTTTTTGAAGGTCCCTGTGTGCCAAAAACGGTATAGTGGGTGTGTTATGAAATACTATATGTAATGTATCTTGAGAATGAGGATTTTCAGTATGAATGATGTAAATGGTCCAGTTCAGTAGATATCATGTGTAATAATGCTGCAGTTTTGTGTTGCCCTTAGAAACTGAAATAGGAGGAAAATGAAAATAACCATGCACACTGCCTCTAGACACTGAAGTGGGATACATACATAACTGTATGCTGGCTGTTTTGATGGTTATTTAGAAATATTCTGATGGTGTGGTTAATATGTATGTCATGTCTCAGCAATGACAGCTTTGAAGGGGAGCCAGAGGAGAAACGCAGGAAAACCACAAACGTTGTCATTGAGCAGCCTGCAACCGACCACAAAGTCCTAATCGATAACGTTCCTGACAATGCCAGTTTGTTTGAGGAGGTGTGTGAAGGGTGGAAAAATAAATTCATACTTTTTTTTGGGGGTGGGGGGGTGGCGGAGTGATGTACAAATTTTTAGTGTAATTTGTAAAAGATTGTTTGGAGTATATAATTAATCGGAGTATGTACTGTCGTTGGTGACAGGTATCTCATATTTGTTGGTATCAAAACTGGCAAAAGTGATAATGTGTCTGTGTACATTTTTATAACATGTACAGACCCAGGAGTGGCCACTGGAGAGCTTTTGTGAAGAGCTCTGCAATGACCTCTTCAACCCATCATGGGAGGTAAGGCTTTATAAGTGCAGCCTTAAGCAATACATTGTGCTGGTGCCATTTCTGTTTCACTGGGGACAGCAGTGTAATGGTAATGCATTGTAATTTGGTTGTGTTGCATAGAAAATCACAAAAATGTCTATTCCAAGAGGCTTGGCATTCAGTGCACTGCACCCATCCTGTATTTCAGTTAGAATTCTATAATTATAATCCTGTAATGTTGATCAATTGTCTATAGTTTGCATTAAAAATACAGTGTAAATAGGTTTTGAAGTATCATTGTATAGTAACCATACAACATTGTTCTCTTTCATTCAGATTCGTCATGGTGCGGGGACAGGTCTAAGGGAAATCCTAAAATGTCATGGCACAGGAGGTGGGAAGCTTGTCGGATGCACAGCAGAGGAGGTTAGTCTCAGACTTCTTCGACTCCCTATCTTAGTCAAGTGGATGATTTTGTCCCTGAACTCCAAAACGGTCTCCCTTCACATCTGTGTTCTTACCAGGAACAACTGCATTGTCACAGCCTTCCACACACATCAAAATTAATATCATAGAACAAACTGGCTTCCACCTTTTCCATACCAGTGGGAGTTTCTTGATCTGTTTCATTCATCATTTTTACGTCCTGAATAAACTGAGATTCACCAAGTACAGGGCCCAAACCCAGCCCTGATGAGGTTTGAGTTGTGATTTTCACAATTTTAACTATGTGACCTTTAACTTTCTTATCAAGATGGCCCGGCAGCATCAAGAATGGCTAGAAGACCTGGTCATAAGGCTCCTCTGTGTCTTTGCTCTTGACAGATTTGGGGACTTTGTGTCTGATGAGGTAAGAGATTGACAGTTATTTGTTAAAGTAACACTGTGGAGTGGTTTTAGAAGAAGCTTGCTTTTTGGGAAGGTTTGGGTAGGAATTCTGTTGTGCAATGCCAGTGAGGTCACACAAAACTTTACATTTCTGGATGAGCATATTGAATGTGTGGAGCTGTGACTTGACACAAGCAAATGAGAACATTCCCGTTAAGTACATAAAGAATTTTCTGCAAGTTTCCTGGCCAGGAGGAGGTATTTGTCTAGGAGGTTTAAAGTTGCCCTGTAACCATGTATTTCAGGTGGTGGCACCAGTGAGGGAGACTTGTGCCCAGACGCTAGGTGTGGCTCTCCGGCACATGATTGACAATGGAGTTGCCATGACGGTGGATATCCTTCTTAAGCTGCTCACGGAAGACCAATGGGAGGTCCGTCATGGTGGCCTTTTGGGTATCAAGTACGTCCTGGCAGTCCGACAGGTAAACTCATCCCCTACTTCACTTTCTCTACCGAAGTGTGCCCAGCCCCCCAGGGTCATCTGTTCTTTGGGATTGCTTCAATTTCAGTGGAGGTAGAATAGAAAGGATTATTTGCTTTCAATTTTTGTAAACTAGAATTCTGTGTTTGTGTATTAATGTTTAAGTTTGGGCTATTGAGTTTTTTAAAACCCCCCAAAAAAAGTATGTTTCCCCTTCTCCCCTTGTCTTGACAGGACCTGATCGCCACACTGCTCCCCAGGGTGCTGCCAGCCATCACCGAGGGGCTGCAGGACCTAGATGACGATGTCAGAGCTGTGGCGGCCGCTGCTCTCATCCCTGTGGTGGACGGCCTGGTACAGCTTCAGCCTACTGAGGTTAGTGTTACATCAGCCTTCTCAGTCACTTTCCTGTCTAGACTCTGCGCAGTTGATTTGAATTGAGGCATCATGACAATTCGATGTAGCTATAAGTAACTTACAATTGCTTTTAGAAAGGTTTGTCCTTTATAGCAAAACATAATTTGTTCAAATCAGTGAGTGGCTGGTAAGGTATGGTACCCCTGTCCTTGTGTAGTCATGATGCCTCATCTTCCTATAATTACCTCAAGGTTAATAAGAGACTGTGACTCATCCCCCTATTTTGATGAAATCGGAAGTTAATTAATCTGTTAAATGGAACTGCTGAGAAATTGTTTAAATGTTGTATGTCAACCATATTGCAGTAACTGTAAGTCACATAACTTTTTTTTTTTTTTGTCAGGACCTGCCCACTTCCTGAATTACCCTTCACTATCTGATAAACTATTTTTAAATGTGCTGGTGCTGTGAAGCTGAAGCTAAAGCTACTGCGGAAATGTGTCACTTTTCATTTTACTTACAGCCGATGATCTATGATTATTAGGGGTCGGGGTAGGATGCTGTTTTGTAACTCCATTTTCGTGTGCTGGCACTAAGGTTCCTTTCATTGTGAACACTCTCTGGGATGCTCTTCTGGAGCTGGATGACCTCACTGCCTCCACCAACAGCATCATGACCCTACTGTCATCACTGCTGACCTACCCCCAGGTTCAGCAGTGCAGGTACCTCACCCTTCTGTCCCCCAAGAGCATGTTACATGTACCTCAGGCTTGGGTCCCCCAAGAGTGTGTATTCACTCAGATGTGATATGCCTCTACTCTGTAGTCCACCAAGACAGAATGTGTCCAAAGTATTTCTATAATTTACTTTTTCTGAAGAGTAAGTCTGAAATGAGTTGAAGGCTGGTAACTGATCTGCCCAACTTGTATGACACTTGTACCCTTGACTGAGGGACTGCACTCTCTGTCATTTGTTTTTCCAGCACTCAGCAGTCCCTCACAGTTCTGGTCCCACGGGTCTGGCCCTTCCTCCGACACACCATATCCTCAGTGCGCCGGGCAGCTTTGGAGACCCTTTCCACTCTCCTGTCCAAAGGTGACCAGGTGAGTTTGCCTGAGAGACGACAGGGAATTCAGTTTGAATAGTACTTTGGCTCAATTTTGCAAGGTCCAGGTTTAGGAAGCATTTTAAGGGAATGAAATAAAATAGATTATTAGCAAGGCACGGATGCATTTCATCCAATCTGATCAAAGGAGGTTTTGTTTGTTTTTAGTGGGGAATATGGACATTGCTGTTGTAATTGCTGCTAGAAGTATTTTTCACATCTTGCTGATTTTCAGTTTACCATGGAGCCTGTATAGATGCTGTCAGTATCTGTTGAGCTCTTCCTTGTTCTGTAACAACATTAAGAGAGAATTGAACTTGTGATGAAAACACCCAGAGAGCAACATTTAAATACATACTTTAATGAACAAACCTTGTTGAATCAACAGTGCAGTCAGGCACATCTTTGTCACAGCAATGTAATTTGCAGTAGTCCTGTCAAATGTACCAAAACCAAACTACCGTTTGATGTCGCATAAAGGAAAGTGTCATGCTATGAGTGTGTCGTGCCTGTTTGTGTCTTGCAGAGCTGTGCGGTGTGGCTTACCCCCATACTGCAGGACATGCTGCGGCACATATTCCAGTCCTGCATCCTGGAGAGCAACCAGGAGATCCTGGACCTCATCCAGAAGGTTCATAACATTCACTTCATGTCAAATACAATACAATACAAACACAAACATCATCCTCATACTGTGGTGCATCACATGGCATATAACACAAGCAGTGTGTTTAACACAGGCGCGCGCGCGCACACACACACATACACACATATATGCATGTGTATGACAGAAGGGCTGCATGTTTGCTGGCTGTGACTGTTCCCTCTGCTCTGCAGGTGTGGTCTGAGCTGATCAGCCAGGCCCCGCAGCAGTATGTGGTGGCAGCCAGCTGCCCCTGGATGGGCGCGTGGCTCTGTCTGATGATGCAGCCCTCCCACATCCCCATCGACCTCAACATGCTGCTGGAGGTGAAGTCACGCTCCAAGGTATGTCAATCACTTGCATAAAGGGCTCCAGACTGCCTGCGAATCATCTTTGTTCATCCATATTGCAAAAATTGTGTATTCATTTTAAATTTTAATATTGCATTCGCAGGACATTGTAGCCACTGCCGATGCATCGGTCTGTGAAAACTGCAAAACTGTCTGATAAATGAGTAGCATAGTCATAATTGTTTCACTCTGCAAACACTGTACATATAGTTGTGAAATCATGCCTCTTAGATGGGTGACATAGTCGGACACTCTTACAGTGTATGTGCTGGTACTGTGGGGGAAGTGAAACTAAACTGCTCCCTCGCATCTTCTTTGCCTTTATTGGGCAGTTGGTGATTTGTTCTCATTGTGATTTATTTGTGTTTTATTGACATGTCAAAGTGCCACAAAATTGGCAAATAATTTAATAATGAAACAAGGCAGTAACAAGAGATGTTCTCTCATGAGTATAAATGGTATTCACTGATGCACGCTATTTGGGATATAAACTAATAGTCTGTATTATTAATGCGTAAAGCAGCCTGTGCCTCTGCTATTTTGATTTCACCTCAGTCTTTTGGGGGAATAATGCTGATCGATATCTTTGTCTCTCTCCTGCCGATGCTGGCCGTACGGTTGGATAACAGGAGAAGGCAGGCAGTAAACCTCGCCAGGGGCCCAACCAGGTGAAGGAGACCATCCAGGAGTACATCGCTGGGGCAGACACGGTCACTGATGACCCTGCCACACGGGACTATGTGGTGATGCGGGCACGCCTCATGGCAGCAAAGTCAGTGTTGTAGTGTGTTTATTAACACACGGCAGGAGATGTAATGTACATTAGCATTGTTAGGCAGAAAAACAAATGAATAGGGTTTCGATGTGGTGACTAGTTGCAATAAAGGTAAATAACTTGATTTTATTTTCTACTTTTGTCCAACAAAGTATTTTTTTTTTTTTTGCTTTGTATATTTTTATTTAAGTGTAAAAGACATTGTAAATCAAGTGTATTGTATGCAGTATATATTTCTGTGTAATTCTCAAAGGAAACTAGAGCATGCCGGTTGTCTTCATTTTCCAGGTTGGGATAAAGAAAGCACACAGTGGTGGCCCTGAATTTGGTGGCTGTCTGTCTGTCTGAAGATGTCATTTGCATGAATTTTCTTATGTGTATCTTTGTATGTGCCTGGGCTCAGCCAGGCGGAATGGCTATGTGAGTGTGTTCTGCCTGTGACCAGACGAATGTCTCCTGCAGGCTGCTGGGGGCGCTGTGCCGCTGTATCTGTGATGCCCGGCTCAACTCCAGCGCCCAGGAGATCCGTCCTGCAGAGTCCCTGGCCCAACTCCTGTTGTTCCACCTCAACTCGAAATCTGCCCTGCAGCGTATCGCTGTGGCACTGGTCCTGTGTGAATGGGGTGCACTGCAAGAGGTGAGGTAGAAACTATTAAGACATTAGCATTCAGTAATACTACTGTCATGAACAGACAATAGCCCAGTACCAGAGTCCACAGGGATTACTGGCTGTATGAAACCATTATGGCTCAATATTGTACTTCAAAGATTATAGGAACTGTCTACCCATTATGGCACAGTCCCAGAATCTGCACAGGAATATTGAGTCATTATTCAATGAATCAGTCAGACAATTGATCTTTGTTTTTGTATTATCCCAATTATAAGTTGATCTACTAAGCTTCATGATAAACATTTTTCACTGGGATTAAAAACTCACTCCAGTATTTTAAAGTATCCCTAAAAGTGGTCAAGCTGAACTCCTACAGAATAGCTCAAACACAAATGTAGTGGAAAAAAACAGACTACCAGTCTTCGTGGTACATGTAACAAATTGCAACCTGATACCAGTCTATATCTGAAATATGGGCCATAGTCCAAAGTATTGTCCTTGTGAACCCATTACAGCTTAGTTCCTATGTCTGGAGAATTTGATTACAGCATGGCAATGCAAAGTATTGTAGTATATCGACATATTGAAACATTTGTGGATATTTGTCATTCTCTTCTTTACCTAGCATGCAATATTATTTATTTTTTTATTTATTTTAATTTACAGCTAGAACTGATCTATAATTTATTTAGTGGCGCGTCTGTCTAGCTCAAATCCTAGGTAGGACACATCTGCTGTATACCAGGGTAGAGAAATTCACATGTGGTGCCCGAGGAGAGATCAGGCTGTAAAAGTGCTGTGGAATTTTAAAAGGTGTAAGATTATAAGCTCTGACTCACATTCCTAATTTAGCATGCCTTCTGAGAAAGTGAATAATTGAATTAAGAACCATGTCTGAACCACCAGATATTTCATTTCCATATTTAGTCTTGCGCCGCATATGAAATTTGTTATGTCTGTCCTTAATACATTGCTGGTTTCTTCTGTTCGGTTTCTCTCTGACCCAGTTTGTTGAGCAGGAAGAGTGTAGGGGTGTCAGGATAACAGCGCAGATTCTGCAGACTAACCAGATGGTCAGCTACATAGGCTTAACATCTCTCGGCAATTGAAGTGGAAGCGTTCCAATATGAGGCATCTGTTCATTTAGGCAATATCCTTAAAATGGCATAACTAAGGATAATACCATTGCAGGGAATACTGTGTTGTTGGTGCTCAACTCTTCATGGATATTCATAACTTGGCAACATTGCATTCGTCTGCTATTTTACATGGACCTCAAAGTGAGTAAATAGAGGAAGGAAGCAATGCGATAGCCACCTGGCTTTGGTGGTTTGATTTGTATGCCTCCCCTTTCAGAGCTGGTGACATTGTTTTCCACCTATCCCACCCCATAGAGCTGGTGGTTTTATCCACACTCCCCTCTGAGCTGATTGTTTTGATCCATATCCCTCCCCTATCAGAGCCGGTTGTTTGATCTGTCCTCCCCTGCCCCCCAGGAGTGCAGCGTGGTGTCGGCCGTAGTCCAGCCACGCCTGCTGGCCATCCTGTCGGAGCACCTGTACTATGATGAGATCGCCATCCCCTTCACCCGCATGCAGAACGAGTGCAAGCAGCTGATCGCCCTGCTGGCGGATGCTCAGATCGACGTGCGTGACCGCGTCTCCTCTAGTGTATTCACCATTGACCAGGCCAACGAATTGGTGAGCTCCTCTGACGTATGCACACACGCGCACACACACACGCACATCCTGTGTCTGCCAAACCCACCCAAGAACACTCAGCCGTTCGGATTTGACTGTACACACCATGCACCTGAAGCCAAGGGAAAAACAAACACAAGATTAGGTTGAGCAGCATTTGTCTTTACTCTCTTCACCATTCTTATCTGACATGCCATAATAATGCAAAGGATTTCTCAATGGGGAACTGGAGATGACATTAAGCACTTCATTGATTTGCAGAACAATTAACATGACAGTGGGAAGCCTCAGTTAAGCTACACCTGTTCACAGGTGCCCTGCTTTTAGAAGGTAAACAAAAAGGTAAACTAATGGCAGGGTTTTGTTTCCACCCATGCTGTGAAATGACCTCTGAATGGGCAGTTTAGATGTTCAGGGGTCATAGGTCATTTTATGTCTACATGGATGCACAGGCAGTGCACATTTTTCCATTAAGTGGATTTTTTTTTTTTTTTTTTTCCTCTCCAAAGTGCAGTTTAGATGTGTCTGTTCCCTGGAGTCATTCAATGAAATGGGGGATAATCAGCATTCCTATGTTCACAGGAAATAAGTGAGAGTCAAACATTCAGTAACATTTACTTATTCTTTAGTAATTCAGTTTGGTTTATTTACATATTTAACCTGGAACTTGGACCCTGTCTCCCCAGAGCAAGGGCAGAGTGACAGTGATCAGGGATAAAGTCTCCCTAACTTATGAAGAAGCCTTGAGTAGAACACAGATCTGAGTGGGAGCCACAGGAAATATCATTTTGATACACATGCTTTCATACAATGATACATAAATATAAAATATATTTAATTCTAATAAATAAAGCCTGGTTGTTTGTAAGAAGTTGTAAATCAAGCCTTAACAGAACTCTGTAAAGTCAGCAATTAGGTCTTATGATTTGCACTTAAGGGGTACATAAAATAATGTGAATGCCAAAGTTGACTATTGACATCTTTTCCCCCCTCCTTTCCTCCTTTCTCTCTGTCTCCCACTCTCACCCCCACCCATGTCCAGGTGACGACGGTCTTCTCGGAGTCCACCGTGGGCATAAACGTGAAGTCGCGCTGGTGGCAGCCGCTGGACAGCAAGCGACAGCAGGTCCAGGCCACGGTAGTGGAGACCGGGCAGGAGTGGCAGGTGCTGCACCAGCGCGTACATATGTTCACGGCCTGCGCCATCGTCAACCTGCAGATGCTGCCCGACAAGCTGAACCCTGTCATCCGGCCACTGATGGAGGCAGTGAAGAAGGAGGAGAACACGTTGGTGCAGGGCTACGCCGCCTCCTTCACTGCCAAGCTGTTGCAGCAGTGCATCACCCGGTCCCCCTGCCCCAACCCCAAGATCATCAAGAACCTCTGCACTTCCATCTGCGTCGATCCGCTGCTTACCCCATCCGCCGCCTGCCCCGTGCCCTCCACCTACGACTCTGCCAAAGGTAGGCCTGCCACCTCATTCAGTCCTGCACCCATGACCTCCGACTGTAGGGGCCCTGGTCCCTGGTTAGTGTTGATAACCACGTAAGCATCTATTCAAGGTATTTTGCATTCAGAGAGTAGGGATTGATCACTCTTAGTGGGAGGGATAGAGCATGGTTTCTTTACTGTTGGATCAATGGAGTGGGTGGAAGGAATAGTGTCTACTGCATTTTGGAGAGTGAGATAGAGTATGATGTCTGCTGTATAGCAGAAAGGGGGATGGAATTTTATGTCTGTATTTCAGTGAGGATGATGGAAAACTGTATCATAGTTTATATGCCGTTTAGTCAAGGGTGCTGAGCCTGTATTACAGGTCAGTGTGGATGTTGGTACTCTATTCCCCGTCTCTAACCTCCAGTGCAGACATTGCTACATTCCCCCTCACTAACCTCCAGTACTGTCACAGTGCTACATGTTCCCCTCATTGACCTGTGATGCAAACACAAGGCTGTGACTGCATGAATTGATGCTAAAAAGGAACATCATACCTTTTTATGACATCTGGGATAGACACCAATGGCCTCTCCTCACATTAACCTACTTGAGATGTTGGAGATGCTGACATCAGATGGCCCCATGTTTTGCCCTGGCCAGTGACCGCTGTGTCTGGTTCCTGTTTATAGGAACAGCATCACCAAAGTCTGCTTCTGTTTGATTCCTGCTGCTGGCTCAATCAAGCCTAACTTTAAAAATCAAGCCTAGCATTTGGTAAACAAATGGCCATGGTCATCTGAGAGCAGAGTCTGTGAATGAATCATTCAGGGTGGGGAGTAAGAGATGCCCCTGTCAGCCTGACCGATTACAATCTCTCCTGTGTGTTCTGTAAAATGGTCCATTCAGACAGGACAGAAGAAGCGGTTTCTTTTTACCAGCCTGTAAAAACAAGGCAGAAAATAGAAATGTAATTGAATTGGAGTCTGGGAAGGGGATAGTGCTGGTGCTGTGGGGTAATGTTGTGTTGAAGTAAAATGATACCCACATCTGCACTGTCTGATACAGAGCCAGGAGTTTTATAGAAGCATCACTCCTAAGGGCACAGTATATTAATAATCATGAATTAAATACTTTTATACTAGAGGGCATAAACTAAATTAAGGATTTTGTGTGATTCTAAACTGCTTCTGTAAAATTCTTTCTTTTTCAACATCACTGATCTCTGATCATGATATGAGAGCACAGAAGCTAACTTCCTGCATCTAGATATTGTGCTCATTATTAGCTCTGATTGGAGATCTGTGTTCCCAAATGGATCATAATAGTTTAGGGGGAATAAAAAAAGACAAACCTTAATTTTTCTTGTGTGCCATTAATTTGATTTATATAAAGTACTTTTTATGTTTTTTTGCAGCAGGAATCTCAGAGAAAGATGGCATGCACCATGTTGTCAACAAGACAAAAGGGATCATCACTCTGTATCGCCACCAGAGGGCAGCATTTGCCATCACCAGCAAGAGGGGCCCCACTCCCAAGGCCCCTAAAACCCCTACCGCAGAACTTCCCCCTGGCAGCACAGTTGCTGTAGACACAGATGAGGTGAGCTGAGGACAGCTGGGACTTGCATGTATAATACACTAAAGAGCTGTACCTGCTGTAATGGCCTAAAGAACTTTATAAGTACAACGTTTGAGCTGCATAATCAGTTAAACCACAGAGGGGAAAAATGCAGTCAGTCTGACGTACAGCTGATCATTCCCTGAAAACAGAATTTTATCTTGGTTATTTTGCTTGTGCCTGGCTACCATTATTTAAACATAATTCTCATTAATGCCTGATAGAGCATGCTGTGAGGGTGATGGTGATTATCTCTTGTGTTGTTTTGCAGAATAAGAAACCGTGCCTGGTTCAGAGAAGGGGGGCAGAATTCTCTCTTATGACCATTGCCAGGCACTTTGGTGCAGAGCTGACGGTCACACTGCCCTATCTCTGGGACTCCATGGTGGGGCTGCTGAAGGGTGTGGTTGATGGCCAGAGTTTTGGTATGATCCTACTTGGTGTTTTAAGACGTTTGTCCTTCATTGTGCAGGAAACCATAGCTGTGATTACTGACCGATGTTAAACTTACTGGTCTATCTCTCAAATCAAATAAGGAGTTTGCTGGATAATCCTATGGAAATTTCTTAAAACTCAGTTTTCAGCATTAGAATTTTTCCAAATTCAACATATTTCCCAGATTTTGCTGGCTAATTCTTTAATCTCAGTGACATAATCCTTAATGAAGTGCCCTCCAGGTCTGTGTTGTGGCGTTTGTGACTGTTCTAGTTAGTTAAGACTCTGTTTAATATGTCTTTATTATCATCCTATTTTGTGTTTCTGTGTAATCGATCATCAGGGAGGGATTTTGGCTTCAGATCTGTGATTAGTTCCTGAGCAATATATTACCCTCTCTGTGTGTGGTCCATGTTGTAGAGATCTTGCCAGCTCTGTGCAGCAATAATCTTATGTGTGATTAGTCCCTGAGCATAGAGTTAAACCTAATGTCTGTGTTGTGACAGACAACAGACTGCAGTTGGAGAAAGGGGATTCTGCAGCTCAGGAGCTCGTCAACTCTCTGCAGGTGTTGGAGGTGACTGCAGGTGCCATGTCATCTGAGCTCGTACCACTGGTAAGAGTGAGTGCGGTCTGCTTATATGCCGTCTTCCCCTCCGGCGTGATCATTTTTATGGAAGACCCACATAAAACCATGTAGGTGATATGGTGTAGATTAGAGAAGCAGTGCTATATCAACAGGTATGTTATGTAACTATATTAGAGAAAAACTTCTCTAATATACTAATATACTAATTTCACTCTGACAATATGGTGAAGAAAACCCCCCAGCGGCTCTTTTTCCTGAGAAGGCTGAAGGAGTTTGGCATGAACGCCAACATCCTCACAAACTTCTACAGGTGCTCAATTGAGAGCATGTTAACTGGCTGCATCACAGTGTGGAACGGGAGCTGTTCTGCCCACAGCTGCAAATCAATACAGAGAGTGGTGAAAGCGGCACAGCACGTTATTGGCAACAGACTCCCAAAAACTCAGGACATCTTCCATCAGCGGTGCCTGCGATAGGCACACAGCATTTTAAAGGACAACAGTCACCCAGCACACAGATTTTTCTCCTTGTTACTGTCTGGCAGACGATACAGGAGCATGGCTGCATGCACCACCAGACTCAAGGACAGTTTTTGCCATCGGGCTTCTGAACTCTCAGAACTAATGGTCCCACATGCCATATCTGCCCAACTGTGACTGCTCTGGTTGCACTGTTACAATACTAAATGTAATACTGTAAAACTCATCGCTTTACGCACAATTACTTATTACTTATATATTTATGTGCATCATACGCATGCTTTATATTTCTACTTACCTTTATTTTTATTTTTTTATTTTATTCTATTATTTCCATTTATATAATGCTGATTTTTATTGCTGAGTTGACTGGATTCTCGTCCAGCACATTTCATTGTACCGTTAACCTACATATGACAAAAACTTGAAACTTCATAGAAAATTACAAGTTTTAACCTGGAGCCATCTGGTCATAAGCACTTTTCCTCATCCAGTAATCATTGGTTGTGTATGGATACTCATTTAAAAGGAAGTGATGCATCCTGGAATTCATTTCCTTGCAAAAGTGTTGCACTTTGTACCTTTTTACATGTAGAGGGTTTTGTTTGTTCAGTCAGTGAGGTGGTGGTAATTTGTGGGCTTGTTGGTAGGACTGGTCTTAATTGTTTGTAGAGATGGAACATTAAAACATTATCAAAAGTTTGAGTTAATTGAGATACAATAGTAACAGTATTGCACTTTTTTTTCCTTTTTTTTTTTTTTTTCTTTTTTTTTTAAATCTTGGTGATGTTGTCAGCATACTGTTCCCTCCACATTCACAAAAGAACACTGCTTAATGTTGTATTTGTAGTGCAATGTTCAAAGTGCAGTTCACTGAAGTAGTGTGGTTTTCCTGGGTTAACTGTCATGACGGACTGCACAAACTGACATTTATGTTTGTGTAAGTAGTGTCACAGATAACCACAGCAGTGACTGAGTGCCAAGAGCACTGAAGGTTAACAGGAAATCGATCATTCCTGTTCAGCTCCTGCTCATCTCCCTTGTCCCTGTGCATTCCATCTCTTCCCAGCTGCTGGAGCACCTGCCCCACCTGTGTGCTTGCCTGCAGCACCCCTACACGGCCGTGCGTCACATGGCTGCTCGTTGCGTAGGTGTGCTCAGCAAGATTGCTACCATGGAAACCATGAACGTCTTCCTGGAGCGCGTGCTCCCCTGGCTGGGTGCAATCGATGACTGCACCAAACAGGAGGGTGCTATCGAGGCCATGGCCTGTATCCTCACCATGAATACACTGGCTGACTGTTCAGAGGACTTCAGTTTGTGATGTACACAGTTATGCCTGAGGCCTCTGGGTATTCAAGTCTCTTAGAACAGGCATATAAGTGTTCCCCAGTGCCATAGCTGTTCTAGTTTTACTGAGGGGAGAAACGGACAAGAGGCCTGCATTCAGTGTTCTGAAAAATTATTCAATTCACCAAGGCTTCCCAAGAATGGATGTTGGAATTTGATTTAAATGACAGAAATTTAACACATTCAGATCCTTACGAGTTTTTCCTGGCTACTTAGTGTTATGACTGATGATGAAATGCATGTGGTCAATTATGTGTGTTTGCATGTGCACATAGGTGTGTGCATGCTGATCCCAGGGTGTTAATGTGTAAGTTAGTTTTACATACTAGTGTATGCGTGCGTGCTGGTTTGTGGATACGCCTTGACTGATCCTCAGGTGTAATGGAGCAGCTGGATGTGGACATTGTGCCATACATCGTTCTGCTGGTGGTGCCAGTTCTGGGCCGCATGAGTGACCAGAGTGAAAGCGTGCGTTTTATGGCCACGCAGTGCTTCGCCACACTCATACGTCTACTACCGCTTGAGGTACAGTCTGCTATGGACATGTATTCATTACTTCAGTATGTTCCTGTGTTTCTGTATTACAGTATATTTCATCTGATTACTACATTGCATCACCAAATCATCAAAACATTATACAATTTCTTTTGCATATCCTCTCACAGTTTACATTTGACATGCTATAAATGTATATATGTATATAATGTATATATAGTTATATAATGGAGCCATATAATTGTGCCTGTCAGAATTTTTTGCATTGGGTTAATGTTCAGTTTCAAAAGACAGGGTGATACTTGTCTGTCAGCTGCAGGTTCATTTTCAGATGGTGGTTGTTATACAGTCAGATAACCAGGTGAGGGCAGTGTCTTTACATACACTTTGTCCACGTATGCTTCAGTGTTGTGACATCTTAACTGGAGTATCCAATTTGCCTTTGTTAGGTATGCAGTTGTTTAAAAATTTATCTGGCGGCAAAGAGTGAAAAGATTTCATGTAACGTGTCAGCATTGCTGTATAACCGAAAAGGTGTGTGTGCGTGCGCGTGCGTGCGTGTGCGTGTGTGGTTTTGTATTGTGTGTTTGTATTTGGTGGTGGTGTGGTTGTTTCTGTTTGTCGTTGGGCTCTGCACATGGTTGTCCAGGCGGGCATACCAGACCCCCCCAACATGTCAGAGGAGCTGATCAGACAGAAAGCCAGGGAGCGACACTTCCTGGAGCAGCTACTGGATGGACGTAAGCTTGAGAACTACAAAATCCCTGTCCCCATCAAAGCTGAGCTGCGCAAGTACCAGCAGGTAAGTAGACACCGCTGTCTCTGTCTCAGTCAGTCTACATGTGCATGCATCTATGCCCACAGACGTGTGCCGGAAAGCACGTCTTTGCCACCTTCATAGGTGACATTGATCCTCAGCATTGTGTGAATGGTTGGCCTCTCTTCTCCTCCCCTGTCAGCATCTCGGCACTTTCCATCTCCTCATCACTCGTCTGGTGCTCTCCTGCCAAATGTACAAATGGGCTGCATTTCATATGCAGCTGGAATGGGGGAGAAAAACCTGACAAGTCATTGCTTTTTGGACTGAAGGAGTCAATTTTTAAATAGACTGCACTCTTCTTAGTTTCCTGCCAGCCTCCCGTCTCATCCCATCTCTCTAAGTGATAGGAAAAAAATAATCAGCTAAAAAGCTGCAGGTGGAGAGCAGGCAGCCAGAGCACCAGTGAACTGTTCATCAGCCAGGGCAACGGAGATGACCTGGAACCAGTGAATGTGTGTGGAGCTGGGTTGGGGAACAGCCAGGGAGGATGGTCACAGCAGCAGTATTTGAAGAAATTTTCTGATGCACTGTAATGTGTGTAGTTAAAGATTGCTATTGATTTGTCTGGTTTGGTATTGGACTGTTTTGACATGGTTACAACCTGTTAGTCCTTTTTGTTCATATTTAAGAGATTTGGTTCATATTTCAATTCCGTCAGCAGCTCTGTTTGTTGAATTTCAGAGGTCAGAGGTTAGAGTTTAACTTGCTAATAATGCTCATTTATTGACAGCATTGAAGGTTGTCATTACCATTCCATAAAACTGCCTTTCCAGTTAGTTTCTGCAAGATATCAGCCTCATAGTTGAGTTTGATCTTGCATTCTGGAAGTCTCCAGTTGCTCTGGAAAATTTTTATAACAATTTGCTGTGTGCGCAGACACTATTACAATGCAGAAGAGATTGTTTTCATCGGATCACTTTCTGATTGCAAACCACTAGCTAATATGATCTACATTTCAAACCCATTTTTAGATCGATACAGTGTGTGGGTGAGAAATTGATACGAATGACAAATCATTGGATTCTGTCAGTATGGGCAGCCTGTGGACCTCAAAGGCTGGAAAACAACCTAGTCTGAGCCATGTGATCTGTGTTTAAAGTGGCGGTCATATAAGGAGTTTAAGGATGTGATTTCTCTGGGTCTGTGGATGTGCTCGTGGAGGTAGCTTTGATGCTATGTGTGTCACTACAGGATGGAGTGAACTGGCTGTCCTTCCTGAATAAGTACAAGCTGCATGGGATCTTGTGTGATGACATGGGTCTGGGGAAAACCCTGCAGTCCATCTGTATCCTCGCAGGGGACCACTACCTCAGGTACGTCGCCCACTCCTCATACAGTCACTCTACTCCCCACCTCACATGTTTAAAGTGCCCTGTTTTGTCAAATTAGTCAGTGATTTCACAAAAGTCATGTATTCTTTGCCAGCACTGCCCCAAACATTAATCCATTTTTATCTAGTATATGGTCTGTGTATATCATGTGTGTACTTGTGTACTTGTGTGTGTGGACAGCTTGGTTTCCCTCCATAATGGTATGGGCATGACAGCCATTAGGACTGACCATTCCGTATGGTTTGGTATTGATCGAGGAGGCAATAGATCAGTCTCTGTTAAGTGTCTAGGAGATGGTATAGTAGACATAAGTGTGTGACAGTTTGTGGTAATGATGGTAACAATGGTACTTACTAACACAGAGCACAGGAATATGCAAAAACGAAGGCAGCCGACTGTGGCCCCCTGCCCTCCCTGGTGGTCTGCCCCCCTACGCTCACAGGCCACTGGGTGGACGAGGTGGGCAAGTTCTGCACCAAAGAGTACCTGAATCCCCTGCACTACACCGGCCCACCCACGGAGCGAGCTCGGTGAGCAGCACCTCTAACCTTCAGAGCAGCCAACAGCCACATATCTGAGCCACTGGATAGCAGTAACTAGATGCCATGACCAGGGAGCTCAATTAGCCAAACATCTAACAACAAACAGAGGTCTCCCAAACTGTCTACAAATTTCCTGTAGAGACTAAATGAATAAAACATTCATTCATCCCAGCTAAACTAGGGGAGTAAGGAGGTTGCACAGATTTTTATCTTTGTATACAGTTGGTACTTGATACCCATAACCATTCAATTCCTGTCAACCAATTACTACATAGTTTGCTCTTGAATAAGCAACAGTGGAAAAAGGGTGCAAGTATGCAATTCTAAGCCCATAGAATGGGACTACGTTTTATCTCAGACATGGGAGCTGACATTGATTTGGGGGTTGCCATCAATCAACCAGTATGATGTCCGTCAGGTATCTATTAACAGTTTTTGTATTATACTCGTTTGAACTGAAGACCCTGTGGTATGAAACAGTCATTAGGCCACTTTCCAAGCTTGACAGAAATGTATTCATTTTCTGAATTATGTTTCTTTCTACAGTACTAAGTGATGCTGGAAATGAATATTTTTGAACTAACCCAGCATCTCTACTGTGTTTATTTCAGATTACAGCACCAGGTGAAGAAGCACAACCTTGTGGTCGCCTCGTATGATGTTGTACGAAATGACATTGACTTTTTTAGGTAATTAATTCCCTAAGCCCTGATCTTTTCAAACTTCACGGCTCTTTTTGCCCTCTCATGTATTATGCAATTCAGATCAATGGTCATTTATTCTATTTTTCCCCACAGGAATATCAAATTCAATTACTGTATCCTCGATGAGGGTCATGTCATCAAAAATGGCAAAACCAAGCTGTCTAAAGCAATAAAGCAGCTGGCCGCAAACTTCCGCATCATCCTCTCGGGCACACCCATCCAGGTAAGAGGCGCGTGCGCACACAGCTGCACTCAAGATGTACAGGGGGAGAGAGGCATAGGAAACTCTGAGTTGCTTCTGGGTGCTGACTCTGGTTTTCCATACGCCACACTCTAACTTAATGGCAGTAGTGTGCAGAGTGTGCTGAGCTCCTGAGAGAAGGATGTGGGTTTAATCCTTTAGCACATACATGGGCATACTCTGACAGGGTGGGGACTCTGGCCTCGAGCGATAACAGGAAAGGTTTGTTAGGTGGAGTTGGGGGATAGTAAAAACCATTGCCAATTATTATGATTACCACCCATTTAGGTAATGCTTTTCCTGATCCTAAGGGCACTTAATGCGTTTTTAACTCTTACCATCAGCATGAGTGTAGAGATCCTTGAAGGGAAAGCCTCAACATGCATCATTAAGGCTCCTAGAATTTCACAGATATGATTCCAAATGTAGAAGCTGCATTTAAGTAAACTGGGTGTAAACCCACTTTTTTTTTTTTTTTTTTTAAACATTTTAAAAATCGAGGAATAAACTGAAACTAGAATTTTTTGTCTGATTTAACTGAACATGAGTCTGTGTGCTAATATGAAGGCCTTTTGTAGTAGCCTCCCAGATGTAGTGACTATAGTGTGGGTCAACCATGTGGTGGCACTTTCCAGGTTAAATGAATGTTCATTCATCAAACAAGTAGAGCACCTGCTGTGTTTGTTACATGTGCTATCTAAGGTTTTCCTTTTTTAGTTTGCCAAGATTTGTTTCCTATTCTTAAATTATTTATTGATGTATGGTTTAATGACATCATGTCCTAATACATATAGACATTCTGTAGTATTTCATTGGATGGTTGCAGTTACAGGATCTGTGTTTCCCCTTAGAACAATGTTCTGGAGCTGTGGTCTCTCTTTGACTTTCTCATGCCGGGGTTCCTGGGGACTGAGCGCCAGTTTGCTGCCCGCTATGGCAAGCCCATCCTAGCCAGCCGTGATGCCAAGAGCTCATCCAGAGAGCAGGAGGCAGGTGAGAGTCTGCTGACCATAAGCATTTCTGGTAATATGTTAGAAATACTCTTTGCTTGACCACTGTGACTGTGTCAGACTGAGTGAGTGCCAGGGGGAGAATTACTGTTTAATTGACTGCCTTCCCTGACTTGCGGTTCTCCTCTCCAGGTGTGCTGGCCATGGAGGCCTTACATCGCCAGGTACTGCCCTTCCTTCTGAGGAGGATGAAGGAGGATGTTCTCCAGGACCTGCCTCCTAAAATTATTCAGGACTATTACTGCAATCTCAGCCCCCTACAGGTAACCCTTATTACTGCTGTCTCAGCCCCCTATATGTTCAAACTGATCCATGTCTGAATTTGTCCCCCCCACCAGTGGAGCCTGTTAATACACCCTCACATAACTAATGTTAAAAGAGCATGCCATAGCCAGGGCCATGCAAGTTAGATCTCAAGCTTGAATTTTAGATGTAGGCTTTTAAACAGCCTCCTGCTGGTGACCAGTGGTTGTCAATGAAAAGAAAAATAGTTTTGTGTCTGCCAGAGAGCCCCACTTTTAGCAGCTTTCGCAGCACCACCTTGTAGAGTGGTGTACAATGGTCCCAATAACTCTGCTTCAATACAGTTTGGTATCTGATGTAAGGTTGTTTTGGCAGTGACCTGTTGAATATCAGAGTCCAACATCCATTGTCCTCTAAATTGGTTTTTCCAGGTCTGGGGGAGAGCGGTGGCCTGTTAGATGTTGGCAGGGCTCTTGTGTAAACCCCATACCCCGGAGTTCCTTCTGGTTTTATTATTGTCCTGCCCTCTATGCCTGGATTTACAGTCCTGACAGTGTGAATCTGTCTAGCTGTTGCCCTTGGATGAAATGAGTCTTGTTGCTGCATGAAAGATGGAAAGATTCATCCCAGCCCTACAGGAACTTACCCCCTCCCAATTCAGGCCTTTGTGCTAAAATGAAGCAGTCAGGGGTGTTCTCTCTCTCCCCTTTTTCATTACTTTTTTGTTGAATCTAACACTCTGGCTTTATTGACTCTGAAAAAAAGAAAATGGGGGGAAAAGAGCTTCATGGCGCCCCTGTCTACCACCCCATAATTTCGTAGTTTCCACAACTACTGTGGGCCTCCTGCCTGGGTAACGGTCGGTATGAAACCGCTGTACAGATGGCAACCAGCTGCCTACCTCTCATGTAGCGCAGTTATTAATGTGCTGCCAACTCTGTTAAAGCCCCCGTCCCCCTGCTCTGATAAGAAGGCTGTCTGTTAGGAAGTGTAGCCTGGGTTTCAGGCTTTTGTACCTGTAGTAATGTGCGAAGGCATTTACAGCATGCTAAAAACTGTCCTTCTCATTGTCCTTTTTTCATCAAAATTCCCTTGCTCTCCAGGTCCAACTGTACGAAGACTTTGCCAGGTCACGAGCAAAGGTCAGTGTAGAGGACACCATTTCAACTGCTGCAGGATCTGAAGAGGAGGACAAACCCAAGCTGAAGGCCACTGGTCATGTCTTCCAGGTCAGTCTGAGGTCATAGGGTACATGTTTCAGGTCAGTCAAAGGTCATTTGTCTTTGAGGTCAGACACAAAGGTCATGAATTTTAGGTCAGTGTCTGAGTTTAACAAATGGTTTGTTATCCCCAGGCACTTCAGTACCTGAGGAAGCTGTGTAACCACCCTGCACTGGTCCTGACACCCCTGCACCCAGAGCACAAGCGCATCACAGAGCAGCTCGCTGCTCAGCACTCCAGTCTCAGAGACATTCAGCATGCACCCAAACTGTCCGCTCTCAAGCAGGTATGACCAAAAACACATAAATACTCAATTTCAATCCTGGAAAAGTAAGACAAGACTTGTCCTTCATGGCATATGTTGTGGACACAGTAACAAACCAAAAACCCCAATTTCTCATACACTCATAGCTGATGGATGCTTACAGATTGGTCACACTGGCACTCGCTCTACTGCATGTGTGTAAATGTGGTGTGTCTCTGCAGCTGCTGCTGGACTGTGGATTGGGTGGGGCTGGGTCATCGGAGGCGGGCACGGAGGCAGTGGTGGCCCAGCATCGTGTGCTGATCTTCTGCCAGCTGAAGAGCATGCTGGACATTGTCGAGCATGACCTGCTGAAGCCTCAGCTGCCTTCTGTCACCTACCTGCGGCTGGATGGCAGTGTGCAAGCTGGCCTGCGCCATTCCATCGTCTCCAGGTGAGTGCCTGTGTGGCACAGCCTGTGGTGCAAGGGTTTGGAGGGTGGAGTTTAGGACAATGATTGGAGTGTAAATCTTCAGGAGTTTCCTTAGGGTGTCAGCCAGTGAATTGGTTTATTCTGTGAAGGCTTTGCTCTCCACATTGAAACATGGATTGCTTCAAATCTTGTTCATGGATGACTAGTCCTCTACTTACTGTTTATTAAATTTGTTAAACAATGGTTGATGGCCAGCAGTTGACACTTCAGGATTTCTGATGTACGTTTATTTGGCTGTTGGGCCAGGTGGTTGAATACGACCAACATAGCTTCCTACATCATGGGTATCACCGAACACTGCTGTTAGGGCCATACATTGTTTGTGGAAGATAAAAAATGATCAGTATACCCCCACCCAACAGAAGAAGGTTGCAGTGGCATTCCAAATGCACACACTTTACAAGTAAGGTTAAAAATGAAATGTGTAGCACCAGGCCAACAGCTGAGGCTCAACTTTCCCAGATTTCCTCTGTTTAAAGCACCTACTCTCCTCTCCCAAAAGGTTCAACAATGATCCTTCCATCGATGTCCTGCTGCTGACCACCCATGTGGGTGGCCTGGGCCTGAACCTGACCGGAGCGGACACAGTGGTGTTTGTGGAGCATGACTGGAACCCAATGAGGGACCTGCAGGCCATGGATCGCGCACACAGGATCGGACAGGTACCATGGGTCTGGGACACAGCTCTGATGTAAAGGGTGGTTTTATGTGGAAGGGAAGGGGCATTTTTCTTTTTTTCTTTTTTTTTTTTTTTTTTTTTTTTTTTTTTTTTTTTAATAAAAGACCTCCAACCCATTTAAAATGAAAGTACCACAGCTACAGCCAGAAAAAGAATAGGTTAATTGCTATTGCTCTTGTCTTCCTTTTCAGGGGGGTGACTACAACCTCTGTAACGAAACGGAAGAATGTCCCTTAAACTAAATTATGTATTTATGCACACGTGTGTGACGCTGTTTTTAATACATAGGCGTACATGTCGCTTTGTAGACTTGCTCAATGGATGGCACTTCATTCATAGTCCTAATTTTTTTTTCTGTCAAGCTACAGTAATATTGGATTACCATTACTTGAATCTGACAAATTATGAAGCAGATGCTTCCGAAGTCAATAGTGGATGTTGCAATGAACAGGATCGTCTTGCCCAGTGGTGCAGTACCAGCAACCCCAGAGAACAGAACCTGTTCCAGATAAAATGTTAGAGTAGTGAATGTGTGTGTGTAGTCTGGAGGTGTGATGTGTGAAACCTTTCATGTCGGTCTTGTCTGTTCAGAAACGCGTGGTAAATGTGTACCGTCTGATCACTCGTGGCACCCTGGAGGAGAAGATCATGGGCCTGCAGAAGTTTAAGATGAGCATCGCCAACACAGTGATCAGCCAGGAGAACGCCAGCCTGCAGAGCATGGGCACAGACCAGCTGCTCAACCTCTTTACCCTGGACAAGGTAAGCATCGTAATCCTCTGCACCTGCCTACACCCCACACCCACTCATGTACTGCTTGATTCCTCTGGAATGATAACCAAATGTCCTGTTTCCTATAGGACGAGAAGGCCGAGAAAGGCGAGTCATCTGCCGCCTCTTCATTTGGGAAAGCCTCCATGAAGTCAGTGCTGGATGGCTTGGGGGATCTGTGGGACCAGCAGCAGTATGATGCTGAATACGACCTTGATAGCTTCATGCACTCTCTCCAGTAACCTGTCTGCCTAGAAACGGCCCTGCCCTGCCCTGACCAGTGTGACCGTTACCTTCCATGCCCGGCAGCACTCGGACCACCTTATACATCTCAACATGCATTCTCTCCAGCCAGTTGCCATGCCTACATCCCTAAAAGATTTCTGTGCTCTGCAATGATTTACTCCACCCACAACTACACCCAGCTGTCCTGCCTGCGTTCACCCCTGCCATCTGACAGTCATCCTACACATGGGCATGGGCAACTGAGTGGAGTGGGAAGGAGAGATACAGCGAAGGAGGGGCAGTGCTTTTTAGAATGGACTCAAGGTTTCCACCCTTACCGTTGTCTCGGCCTTCTGTGATGAAGGACCATTCCATTCACAAGCGCCAAGCTACACTGTTCTTTTTAATGCTCAGTCTTAAAGCTTTAGCTCCCTCAATGACTGTGACTGTAAATAAAGGCTGTGTGTGTGGGAGTGTGTGTGCGGGCGCGTGTGTGTGTGTGTACAAGAGGGGCTGGTTTTTGGACAGTGTCATAAGTACTACCAGGGCGATGCCGATTTTTATACCCATGGGTCTGGAGAGGCTGAACTTGCACATCCTGCGCCTGAGGGGGTTGCCTGTCATCGTTTCTCAGCTCTTAAAGCACAAACACTCTGGCTTCTGTGATGTTGCCTCACAACCATGAACTGAGGCAAACAACTGTATCGTTGATCCTCTATTGCTGCTGTGAAACACCCCCCTTCCTCCATGCTTAAAGAAAAAAAAAAAAAAAAATCAGTGTACTTCCTGTAAGTGTTTGCCTCTGAAACATCCCATGGCCGCTAGGCAGGTACTCTGAGGAGTGAGCTCAAATTGTCCTTCAGTCTTCATAAGAGGGTTTTAAAAAAAAAAAAAAAATCTAAGAACTGTAAATATTTCTGTACTTGCTGTTTTTGTTTAAGCTGATAGAATTATAATAAATTCTAAAGAGCTGTTGTGTGTCTGCCGAAATCCATTTCATTGCCATTCTTGTGGGTCAGCCGGGCCTGTAGAAGGAATATTGTGGTAAATGTTTAGGAGTTTAAACCCTTCCTTGTGGATTGAATCCCTAGTGCAGAATACTGAAAGCCACAGCAAAATATGGTGGGTTGTGATATGGTATACCTTGAGTTAAAACCGGTAATGCTGACAATGAATGTCATACCAGTCTTAAAATCTGTATTTAAGACCATATGAACATGTGGAACCATCCTGTGCTGGTTTTACCTCTGAAGTACATGCTGATTAGCAAAACATTGTGTTCATGCCTTTGAAGACTACTATCACTAAAAAAAATACTTTAATCAGGCTGTCGTAATGGGAGGCTGTACTGGAGAATTATGTTGCAGATAGCTGATGGATTGCAATGGTATTTGCATATGCAAGAGCTAATCATGGGGGATGACCACTGGAATTAGAATTTTAAATGGATAATTTTTAAAACATTCTCAGCATACACCTCTTCACCCTGGAGTTGTAATTCTTCCCTTGGTTACAGCAAATGTGGTTTGTTGAATATGGTACACAAAACGTTCATGCTGCAACACCAATAGGCTTGTTCAGCCCACCCTGTCAAAGCCACAGCTCTCATGGCACTAGTCATCCACCAAGGTCAGCATTCTTTAGTTCCTATACACTGCAGAGCATCACCTCCATTTCTGATGCATTGCTTACTGTGAAACCCCATGGCCAGATGAAGGGTATTGCTTACATATCAGGAGTTAAACACCTGGGGCTGTGGCTGCCATTGCTACATTGGTCTGAAGGAGCAGCATGACTAAAGCTTCTCAACTATGAAGAAAGTGTAATCACAGCTTTCTACACCTCTTGTAGAGTGGTGGCTTTGTGTATGTAGTCGGTCTGACAGCACAGGGTGCTGCAGTCGTGGGTCTCTATGTGCATTACTCTACCGCAGTACATTCCTGTGCCTCTATTGTGCTTTGAACTCAGTGCTGCAGTTGATTTCTCTGACTCTGCAAAGGCATGCAGAGCTTTTAAAGAGCTGCTGTCTCAGCTCCTGGCTCACTGCTGAATAACCCTAAATGATTTATTTCTGGAAACATTCAAAAGACCTTTATCTTTCCCCCCCCCCCCCCCCCACATCCAAGAGTATGTGGTAGCTCACCACAAACCCTCAAAAGCATGTTTACGAATGATGCAGACATCAGGGAGGAGAAAGAGGGGAAGCAAGAGGCCACAGGGAAGACAGATGGGTTAGAGTTAGAGTCCAGGCCAGTGGGAGTGGCCTGAGCTTATTGTGATGTCATAATTAGAGGTTAAAGGTTAGGACTACAGGAAAATTCAGAGCATTAAGGGGAATGCTAAGATTAGAGATAGGTGTTATAGCCATAGTAAAGAAAAGAGTTGGATGAGTTAGGTTTCCACACTTGCATTCTTCAAAAAGGTTTATAAACCTGCAGAGTGGTTATCAGCCAGTTACAGTCCTGTTTTTTTTTTAAGAGACCTGACGACCTGAATACGCACCGGTTCATACATGCTTTGTGCAGCATCTACCCCCAAAAGTACTCTTGCTTTGGTATTTCATGTTCTAAACAGAGCATTTCACCTGGAAGCAAAGTGTAAGTGTTGTGAGGCCATGCAAGAGACAACAAGTTCCACTGTGTCATACAACTACGTTTAATAAGAGCTGCTTATTAGTACAGAGAGGGAAAAAATAAAGTTGGAACTACAAACTTGAAGCAGTAATAAGCGATAGCAGCATTGAGCTCCATGTTGTATTCACAGTAGTACTGCAGATTCAGACAAGCGTAGGTCCAAGTCAACAATCTCAAAGCCCCGTCAAAGATAGAACCAGCAATCACACCCAAAAGGAAAAGATTGAAAAATAAATAAACAAAAAACATTATCTTAAAAAGTACATTTAAAAGTAGTGGTTAGTCTACGGAAACAACTAGTGAAGAGCAGTTATTTCAATCTTATTTTTTTTTTTAAGATCACAACATGATGGACAAGTAGGCCTACTGTTTGCTTAGAGAAAATGTCCAAGGGGGAAGGGGGAAGAGATGCTACCCAAACCTAGTGTTACATGAAAGATATAGATATATTCATATAGAGAAATGAAATGTTCACCATCACCAAATACATGGCTTCTCCCTCCCCCAGCATTTTTGCCCATTTGTTTTTAAAGATAGTTGCTCATTGTCAGGATCTTACAAACTCAAAAATACTTTATTGGTGTGAGTCTAACACCGGCCCAGTAAAGGGCCCAGCAGCTTAGTGGTGAGAAATGAGTTGGTCAAAGACCACCTGTACAAAGTACAAGACAAACTAGTATCCATTTTTTTTTTTTTTTTTTTTTTTTTTTTTTGTGGGGGGTGGGGGGGCAGTGGGATGTCACAGTACTTCACACAGAATGTTTACCACCAATATGAAGTCTGGAGAGGACTTTTTTTCTGCCCCCTATTTGATACACCAAACTACCAATATGTCTTGGTATATCAGCAAGGTAAGCGCAATACTTAAAAAAATGAAACCTATACCAAATAAGAGGGATGATACTAAACAGAATTAAATGAAGCATAATTTTCACTTATGTCCAGTGAATGGTGTCAGTCAAATGCATTCTACTCCAACATAATCATGCAAACAAACCATATGTCAAAATCACTTCCTCACTACAAGGGTGTTTGACTTTGAGAGCTTTAAAAAAATGTTAAGTAATGAAATTTAAATGCAATGGTTTGACCTAAAAAGTTACCAACAAAAGTACTGTGCCAGCCAACCCCCTGCCCAGCTAATGTTATTCCACAAGATGGGGTAGCAGTGGAGTCTTGCTCCCGCAATACCACAACATACTGTGTCCACTCCATTCTGCTATGGTCTTTTATTGCCCATTCATTCATTACATTGCCAATCACTTAACATCACCAGCCAGAATTGTTTTTTTTTTTTTGTCTTTTTTTTTTAGATCATTGCCACACTAATGTAAACCACATCAGCGAGTTAATACATAAAGCTTTGCATTTCAAAAATCTAGACACTTTAGTAACAATATTACAAAGGTTTTTAGCTTCAAAACAAATAAATGAACAAAACGAAAAAATAAACTTTAAAGAATTAGCATCATAAAATTAATTTATTCCAAGTAAAAATACAAAATAATATTAATGACATTGACCAGATATGAAAGTCTCCCCCAGAAACAACTATATTAATGGTTGAGAAATAAGTCTGTAAAGAAAATACGAAATAAAAATGAAAAATATGTAAATATGTTTCAATTTTCTTTTTTTAGCAAAAATCTCTAAAAATAATGAAAAATTTCTCAGTACAAAGGCTACATTACTACTGGAAGGTACTAGCACGAAGAGTAGGTAAATACACAGTAGAAAATGATCGTAGTGAATCACAATGCTTGCAATGAAAATAAATCTGCAATAAAGATTTATGCCTCTTTTTCTTATCTTTTTTTCTTTTTTACAAACAGTACAAACAGTATTGCACATTACAACAAAGAATCGAGGTTGTTAGCCTTAAAAAAAATGGGACTAATTCAAGTCTTGCGTGAAAAGGCCACCACGCACCCAAAGCTCCATGGGGGCTTTCGATCAAGTTACAGCTGAAACACTTTGAATCTTTATTTTAAAAATAACATTCTTTTTCTTCTCCTCCTTCACAAGGACCCTCAACAGTCTTTTTTTTCTTTTAATAACGTCAAGTTAACAAAGCAGGGTATGTCGATTTACAAAACAAAAGGGAGCACATACTTTTAGGAAACATAAAAAAGTTATCTTTTAAAAAAATAACATGAACAGAAGATCTCTCACAATTCTGGTCAGCGTAATAAATGATTGATTATAAATATACAAAACAAGGGAAGTATCTTCAATTATCTTTCTCAGCACCAAATGGAGATTGTTTTCTTCTTGTTAACTTTTTTCTCTTAATTCGAATGAATTAATAATTTCCTTGGAACGCTACCTCTCATTCAATCATTTTCATCCAAACTCCCATGACGTCCAGTAGGTCCACCAAGGGGTAAACTCTTTCTGCAATCCTTTCCCACTGTAATAAGGTAGACTCTGTACTTCAGCTAACTACATCATTATATTAAAGTTATAAAGCTCTAGCTCCTTCAGTATTTTTTCCAAAAATAAAAAGCAAATAAGCATGACAAAAATAAAATTAACCATCTGTTAAATCATTTTTCTTGCAGAATTAAATTAATATATATATTTTTATCTGAATAAACTTACTTAGAAAATATCAATTTCTCTCCTATTATATTTCAAAATTGAGGTATTGCAAAAGATCATGTCAGTCAGAAAGCACGCTTTATCTTTTTTTCTTAACAAAAAAAATAGCTGACTGTTTGTCCAGATACAAAGGGTAGTGCATAACAAATGTCTTTACCAGAGAATGAACACACATAGAAAACCTATCTGGGCTGGGAAAGTAATGTCACAAAAAAAGCCCAGAATTCACTTTCATAGGGATACTAATCATTATCAGCCTTTTTTGTTGTTTTTTTTCTTTTTGATCAGTAAAAAAGTAATTTTTGTAATTTTTTTAGTTTAGTTTTTTCAGAAACGAAAAAAGTTCATCCTAAAGCCAATACTTGCTACTAAAATTAAGAAATAAAGACCGAAAGGGGACAAACATGGGACAATCACGACACACAAAACAGGACGTGATGCAATTATCTACTTGTGGTGTTGTAGTAGTCTGTCGGATTGTCCACAGAACTGCTAAAAACCAGAGTAACTAACGCCCCCCTCACCAGTACTGCCCCCTCCCCCCCCCCCCTCCCCCCCCCCACCCCCCCCCCCCCCAGGTTCAGCAGCCAATACTTCATGTTGCATTCAAAACCCAGCCCCCTCCCAACACCCTCACCCATCCCATTGTTAAACCCTTTTGCTAAACAAAAAAAGTCCACCATTTTAGCAGGTCAAAATTCTACTTCAAGCTTCCCAGGAAAATCAGGGTATACCCCAGCTAACGCACAAACGCTTTTGCAACTTCGCAGCAGCGTCACTGCAATGTCATCATCGCAGAGACGGAACGCTGTGTGCTGGCTGAGACCAGAGCTCAGTTTGCCTCTGTTGCAGACAGGTCTTAGGCTTTTCATTTTCCTCTTTTAAACTTATTGCCTTCCATTTTCTTTTATCCATTTCTCTGCAAAATAAAAAACGTGCCTACGTCAGCAGTCAGACCAGTTGGAGCAGGGCCTGACACTCAGGAGCAGGGCCAGCTGTTGTCATGGTAGTGTGTTGGTGGCTGAAGTGTTAATCACAAGCTCTTTGGTTTGTGGACACAATTTTAAGCTATGTCAATGGTACAGACAAATCTGTTTTTCTCAGACTCCAGCTCACTGTCTTTGTTCTGAGTGTATGTGTGCATGAGTGAGAGTACATGTATTTTTGTGCATGTAGTACATGTATTGTGTGATGTTGGGTGTGTGTGGCTGTGCGCCATGCATGCCTGCCTGTGTGTGAGAAAGAGAGAATGCATCTGTCTATGTATACAGTATGTGATTTGGTGTGTGTGTGTGTGTGTGTGTATATGTGTGTGTGTACTTGTGTGTTTACACTAGTCATGAAGTTTTCACAGGACTTCTATGTCAGACATCAACAACAGTTAAAGCGAATCACAGTTCTAGACATACTTAGACCTAACTACATACTGTATAAAAATTGCACAATTATATATCAACAATCACTGCAAATGTACTTCACCTAATCAGACAGTTTTTAAAGGATATCCTACATCTAATTAACCCATGATAAACCGTGGTTAACGTGGTAATGCTTGTCTCTGCAGTCAGGAGCAGTCAAGCAGAGCCTGCCCTGCGATGCCGCGATCGGTCGAAATTCAATGTGCTGTGGTACTTTACAGGAGTATATTTTCCCAGTTTTCCCTGCTGCGTCCAGTTCGCGCTGTAGTCGTACATATACATAATTTATGTTGTGTGCAATGTGGGCAGAATCGAATAATAGACATGATACTGAAATCGTATTGCATGCAGCAACCTGATTGAATTAAACATGCAGTCAGGGACGGCCCTCCCCTGCCCCTCCCCCCACCTAAACCCCACCCCTCCCACCCGCCGTTTTCAAGGGCGCCCCCCTCCATGCTAATCTATTCCCCTCGGCAGAAGGTGCACTCCGCTATCACTTGTTTGTCCTTTTTTGTTGTTACACCTGAGCCTGAATAAAGTACTATGGCATCAGGATATACCATGGATTTAGCAGCAAAAGCTATTGCAGCATTACATTACATAACACTAAAATGATAAAAAAATACAAATAAAAGACCTAACCAAACATATTAAAAGCAAAAAAAAAAAGGATTCTGATTGAGCTTATGAGGTATTAATATTTCAAAGTCAAAATGGAAAGCAAATATAGGCTTGTTATTCTAAATTTGGGTATTTTGACCCATACTACTGATTACTGAATAATTGTTTAATTTTTTCTGCTACATGTTATGCCACCTATTTTTTTATTATTTTAAATTAATTATTCTTTTACCTTTGGTAATTTCTTTTTTTTACTAGGGGCAATGTCCTACCATTTCTGAAAATAAGTGCATGCTCCTGTCACATAAAATTAAATTATCTATATATAGATAGATATAAAACAAAAAAATATAATTTTTCATATATATAGTCTCACTTGGGGATCAGTCTGGTGGGGCAGGTTCTAATGGGGCAGACTGAACCCCCACACCAACAGGACAGGGATGTCAGAAAATCAAGGTTCTGGTATGAGGCCCAATACCCTCTAAAATGTGTGGTTTATGTAGGTTTTAGTGCCAAAGTGCAAATTCTCAACAGATTTTTTTTCCTTTTTCCAAATACAGAATACATATGTATAAGGACAATGAGCTGAGAACAGTAAATAAAATAAAAAAGGACTCATGTAGAGCCGTCGTCATCGTCATAGTAGAGGTTAATTCTAGTGAGGTGGGAGGGTGGGGGGTGGGAGGGAGCAGGGGTGCAGCGCTGTCCCAGTATGCTGGGTGGGTGATGCGTGTGTGTGGGCGGGGGGGGAGGGTGGGTGATTGGGGCTCAGGGTGGGGCAGGGGATGGGGCTATGGGCCCCTCAGCTCCAGCGAAAGGACACATGACGAGGCCGGTCCCCACCCTCCTTCACCAGCGGCTTGTGGAACTCCCTCCCAGCACGGGAGTGGATGCTGGCCCAGCAGTACTCGCAGTAGTACTGCAGACATGTGACATTGGCGCAGAAAAAGGGGGCGAACTTGCCCCCGCAGCGCGCCCCCTGACACTCGTCGCACAGCTGATCATCCAGCACGTAGGGCTTCACCTCCACCTGCAGGGGGCAGCAGAGACAATACAGCACACTCAGCTGATGTTTACAGTGAAGGAGTTCCTCCACACCCCATGGCTCCACTGTCTCACAGTTCCACTGCATACTACTCTGCTGTGTGTGTGAGAGAGAAAGAGACAGAGAAAGATGGAAGTATCTACCAAATTATCCAAGGGTGATGCGCAAAGCTAGCTTTGTTTATTTATATAGTGTGTCTGAAGGGACCTGTTTCTCTTCTCATCTCTTGCACTCTTTAATCCATTTCTCTTTACCTTTGTTCTTGCTGTCTCTTCTTCGTGTTTCTCTCAGTTGTTGCTTTGGTCTCTCAGTCTGTCTCTCTAAATCTATCTCTGGCTTCCCACCTTTCTCTCTCACAGCAGCTCCCTACCTCCCTCTGTAGAGCTTTAGGAGGAAAAAGACCCTCTACATATTAATTGTGAATGTGTCGCAGTGATTTAGGAGTTCATACACTGTGTTCACAGGAAGAGTAGAAATCACACACAGTCAAACAGGAAACACAGAAGTGGAACCGACTGTGATGAATAGTTGATACAAACACAAGCTCATGCATGTATTCTCCCTGGATGGCTCCTACATGTCCTATTCATTTTCACAGCCATCGTTAAATAACTATGGATCCCTGACCTACAAGAGCCTTATTGCCATTTTTAATGCAAGGCCTACAAGAAAATGAACTGGCACCTCAGCTGCTCAGAGAATGTACCTCATTCTAACTCAACAGAACCAAGAGCATTTGCAAAGAAAACAACAGGCTGGTCCCCTAACTATGGGTCACTGTGAGGTGGTTCAAAATATACAAAAGTAAAATAATCGCCTGCATTGTACACTTTGTATTGACGTTAACTTTTACTGCATATTTGGTGCATATGTACCTGTTTTAACAAGAAGAAGTATTTAATTCCTCATCTGCACCTACATTGCACATTTTTTAAGAGGCCTGACATACATATTAATATATTGCCCTCAACAATTGGGCTGCGGTACTGTTAAGTTTGGGAACCACTGCTATAATCTTAGAGCAACATAAGGTCATTTCCCATGCCCCATTCCACTCAATGCCATTGCTTAGAAGCATGGTCCAGGTAAAAACCCTGTGAGTGTGTGCAGGCTTAATGGGATGAGGATGAGCCATGCCATATGAGGCACCCTGCCCGCTCTCTCTTTCTCAGCCAAGGATGCCAAGCAACGAAAGCATGATCCCCATCGCCATGGAGACTAGCTCCAGCTGGAACAGCTGTGGTTTGCAGAGCACCAGGGTCGTGTACAAATCTCCACTGTGGCCAGACAGTGTAATAAAGGGTTCTCCTTCCTTCAAACCATCGCCTGGGAGACACAGCACAGACTGAGGACAACATACCAGCTACGACAGACCCAGACCTCAGCACTCAGCACTCAGCACTGACTCAATGCTGTTTAAGCTGACAAGCTGGTAAAAATGCACCTTCAACAAAAATATAAAATGTAATATTGCTCACAGAGCAGGAAAGGTGGACGAATGCCATCTGGCCTAGTTATGACGTTTAGGGAAAAAAAAATTACCCAAAAACTACAAGAGAATTGCAAATGACCTTGTGTCCTGTTCATTTACTGGTCGATGTCCATAAGGGACTCCAGCTATATAGTTCAGGAATTGCAAAAATCACAAAATTAGATTTTCATAGACTGTTTTTAATTTTTAACTTGAAGCTGCAATTATAAAATGGTATGAAAGATTAAATTCAGGCTTGGCATCTGAAAGAGAACACACAAATACAAATCTTATGCATTCTGGAGAAAAACTGCTGCTCTGTTTGATGTTTGAACAGCATGTTCACTACCACCTGCAGTGAACGCCCTCCGGCAAGTTTTAGACTGAGCTGTCAGCATTCCAGAACCCTGTTAGATTTACTTTAAGAGAGTTCTGAGTTTAATGTAACACTCAATTATCTGGACTCAGGGCAGGCTTAACTGGGTAATTACATGGATATGCTAAATTATACCATCGTATTTTGTACCTAAATGTAATGTGCAACTGGTCCAATGTGTCACTTAAGTGTGCCGGGAAAGGATACATTGCATAGAGAATTGCAAACTGCTGCACAGAGAATCTACATGCTATACAGTGATACAACACACTGCAGAGAAAAATCAAAAGCTAATGCACATACAAACAGCATACTTATACATAGATAACTGATAAGATAGATAAGATTACAGTGAAAATGCTGCAAAGAGAAACCACACACTGCAATGCAAAACTGCATAGTGTACTGTAGGATCTTCAGAGAAACTGCTGGCTGTACAGAAAACCTATTGCTATACAGGCAAACCACAGACAGTAAGGAAAAAAAAAATCAACTGCTGCACAAGCAAACTGGACAGTCTCAAAAATGCTCCTTATTTCCAAGGCTTCCTTTTGAACACAAGCAAGACCCAGAATCAAAACCCCACTGTTAGTTCTACAAAACAACAATTAACAAAAGATCTACTTCATGCTGCTGGTTTGCGACAAGCTGATTGCACCACATTTGCAGCAGGTCCTGAGTGGGTAGACACAGTTTTTGGAGTGGATGCCACCATCACCCAGTTAACTCCAAGTCATCCATTTTCAACAGTACCCCAGCTCAGGTATTGTAGTTTAACCAATTAGGCAGCCCCCTGGGTTGAAGTTAGTCATGGTTTGGTAAGGACTTAAAATAACAGGGTGCTGTTCTGCCAGCTCTGGAACAGCAGTGGACAGACATGTCCGTAGTGAGGTTGTATAATTATCTTACCAGACTCTGCCGCGTCAGACATCTGTCAGGCCTCCAAGCACTAACAGTCATTATTATGTACGCAGTTTGTTTCCATAGAATGTGATCCTGTTTTTAACTATAGGTTGAGAGGTTTTATGGGGGGAAAAAACCTCAAGATTCAAGAGTGAGTAATACAAAGGCCAGAAATTATATGAAAAACTTAGGCCCACTGAATATTGCTACACACCTCAACTGTGTACATGTAACCAGTGTGAAATTTAGTGCAGAAATCCGTATAAGACCAGCTGTGCACAAAACCTATTTACATTATTTTGTACATTCAGTCATATATTGTGAAAGGTTTTTGGTTGCAAACCATTGTTTAAAAATAGGTACATAAATGAACTTACAGGGGAAAAAAAAGGACAAACACACATGTGCGCACACACACACATACACACACATGTACACAGGTGTGCACATGTACACACACTATGTAAACATGTTGGCCCTCTGTACCATGAACCTTGACCCTGCAAGCTCACCCGCTTGTCAATGTCATTGTGCTGCAGCTGGACGAATCGGGCACTGATGGCAGCAATGTAGCTCTGCTGATTGGAGAAGGCCACACGCCCTGCCCCCTTGGGATACTTGAGCTCGGGATCAGTGTCAATGCCGGCATAGCAGACGCCCCCATACAGACGGTCCATAATCATGGCCAGCTCCACTGTGGGGGTGGGGGGTGGGGTGGAGGGGGTTGAAAGAGTCCTTAGTACATCTTGATCAACCAGATTATGAACCCATCTCCCAACACCTTTCTCCCTGTCCCTCACCTGCACGAAGTGGTCGGGGTACTCCCCCCACAAAGATGGTCTTGCGTGGGTCCAAGGGCTGGGAGCCATCCATCACAAAGTCACTGTCACTAAGATTCCAAGGCCGAATCTGAACCTGTGGACAGAGAAAAGATTATAGAGAATATACAAGTGTGCACATGCACACACATTAACAAACATACAATCATTCTAATGAACTTTACATGGACACAAATACTTGCATATAGGCACTCAAACACATGTACATACCTAAACACACGCTTTTACAGGTGCAGGCACAAGTGCAAACCACACAAGTACAAAAGCAAACATGCAACGTCATTCATATATACCCAGACATTAAATCTTGTATATACAGTCTTTTATACACAGCCAATTAATTATTTTGTCTCCACAGAGTTGAGACTACCTTGTCACACAATTCAGTGAAAGCTCTATTAAACAGGTAGTGTAAACCTCAGGTGCAGACATATTTTGAAAAGAGGGAGAGGAATCAGGTTTCCAGACTAATCAAAAAGGGCAAATAGGTTTAACACAAACTGTCCCTCTCCCTGTGGGTGTCCTACCTCACTGTGCACTAAAGAGGATCCTTATTTGCACAGAAGGGGCACGAATGGCAGGAAGTGACACAGGGGAAGCAGTGCCTGGGGTCACTGTTTGCTCAGAGCTCCCAGGGTGCATTAGGGTAGGCGGCACGAAGAAACCGCTTGATTAAACACTCGTTAACAGAGCTTGTTTACAACCCTGACCAGGCTCACAGGACAGAAAGAGCGCTGCTGTGTTAGGACAAGACAGCAGCTCCAAAACTGGAAGTACAGAATGGAGGAGTAGGGATAGTGCACAAGTGTAGAAAGAAAAGAAAACAGGTAGGGACTGTATGAGGGAGGTAAATGTCAGGTGAAAGAGGAAAAAGGAGGGAGGAAAGGATTTAAAATAGACAGATTTACAGGAGACACAGCAGGGAAAGATGAAAAGAGGAGAGAGGGTGAGGGATTAAAGTTGACTGAGGACAGGAGAAGAAGGAGGAAGAGAAGAGCGAGGATGAGCCATTGAAGAGGGCCTCACACAACATAATATTTTAAATAACTGTTGGTGAGTGTAGACATGCAGATAGAACTGGGATAAGTGTTGTTAAACTCACCGGTTTGTCCTTGATGGTGGGACTGGACACACACAGATAGAGCTTTCCATCCTCTTCGATGCAGGCATCTATAAGAGCCTGTACAGAGGTCTCCTCCTGAAACAGCAGGAAGGCGTATCCTAGGGAACAGGAGGTGGGGGGAGGGGGGGCAGGTCAGAGCAGTAGTGAATAGGCCTGACTGCATTGACTGAATAACCACACCATCTCCTCTCTCACCAGACAAGTTGAATGAGGACCTAGAACACCCTCATTCTCCGGCACAAGCCATTACTAGATTGTACTACTCACAATTCCTAATTCATCACCAAGAAGTGCGCCTTATGATGACAACACCGGAATACAAGGAAACAGCCATTTTCTTTCAACAACAGAGAAGAAAGACTGTCATAAACAATAAGAAATATTGTGACTTTAAATCTTTAAAGCTTCCTGCTTCCGTTACAGTTACTGCACTTGCCTGGCCGGTGCTGAGTTGCAGAAAAAGGTGGCTGTGTACTTTCATGGGCTGGTGTGGCTTTTCATTCACACACACAGAGGCAAACATCTGAAGAGGCCATGACAGAGCATGCCAGGAACACTGTGTACTTTCTCCGAGTCAAGGGAGAGGTTGGGATTCAAGACAGACGTACCGCAGAGCTGTGCAGTACGTGTGCATTTGATGGATTTACTGTCACTGCATACGCCTTTAGGAATTCATTCAGACCATGCTGTGATGTGTTGTAGGGCAACATTCAGCTCCTTGTGTTATGAATGTGCATGGTACAGGGTACAGAAAGGTGCAGGGTACAGGATTAGGCCACATGACTAAAGGTGCAGATTCCTGGCAGAACCATGTCCAACTTTAAACATCTGAGGTATACAGTAATTGACATGACCTATCTGTCCTGTAATGTGCATTACTGCATTTATTTAATTCTTTACCTTTTAAAAATATCACAAGCTGTATTAATCTTTCATTTTAGGACTGGAGATGGAACAACATCCAAAGAGCAAAATCGCATAACTGACAGCACAGTTCCTCCAGATTTACGTTCACTGTTCGTGTGGACCTGATGCACATCTGGGAGACCTGGGGATCTACATTAGAGCCTTGCAAGCGGAAATCATTCAAAAACCACATCATTTATTCAGAACACAGAGAAAGAGGCAGCTCTGGGATTTCAGCAACAGGCCTGCTGAATCACTGTTTGATTGGCTCTGACAGGGGGGTGTCCCCTTTGTGTCATTGAAGCAAAGCTGCTGGACCACTTAAAGTTGTCTCAGGGCCTGAAACATTGAAACCGGACAAAAAAACCAAGGATCATGGCAGTAGTAATTGTAATATTAACATAGAAATTCCCTTGAGTAGCAATAATCCCTGTCCTAACTTTGACACAGTCAAATACATAAAAGCAGGTAGCCACCTCACACAAACAGCAACCATAATCCGTGTTTGCTTAGTCCTGTTGAACACAGACGGCAGTGATGAACTCTAGGTATCATCCTGCCAGAAATAGGCAAATAGCCCATCCAGTTGGGGGCGCTCATTGTGCATGGAGTTGTTTTCCTACACTGAGACTGGTGGGGTAGGGGGATGGGATTCAGCTGTGATCCTGTGGGGCACCCAGGATGGACACCCAGCCTAAAAGCACAGATTCTAAGTCAAGCATGGGCCTCCTCCTCTGGACAAAAATAGCAGCAAGCGCCTGGAGCTCCTCCTAACGAGCAAGCAGTGGGAGCGAGGTGTGTGTGACACCACTCCAAAACATTCTTCGTCTAGAAATAGACTGACAACAGGAGTCCCAGCCCACGAGCTGGAGACTGTCTGTAGGTCATTCACAAACCAACACCTACTGCAAAAAAATCAAAAGGCATTTTCATGATAATGCTCCACAGCCATTTCTATTATTTAAGAACAAGAGAAATAGAGAAAAACTGAGCAAAATGTACAGAGAAAAAGATTTACAATAGATAGGCATCTTCCATTTTGCTCACTATAAAAGACCCAAAAATTACATAAGCAGTGCTGGATTGATGTTCTAATACTTGTTCTGTATCAGGAAATATAACTTACCAATGAAAAATCATGAAATGGGGATATCATGAGCTTTCTTAGATGTCTACCAGGAACACATCTGAAGAGTGGTTGCAGCTGGTAGCATCACAGCATTTCCAAGATTGGTGACATCTTATATTGTTCCTTGCTCATTTTTTACCATAATATCAGTAGCAAGATCAAGTCACCAAAAAAAATATTTTAGATTGGCTTTCTGTTCTAAAGTTAATGGTACCAGAATTACAGTAAGTTCCTGGTCCAACAGTGCCATCGCACATGTGAATGGCTACATCCATCACATTTAACCAGGCACATGCAGTCCAAATTGGGATTTCTCCAGTAAAAGGAGTTTTCTTTCATGAGGCTTGGGTGAGAGGTATCTATTAAAATTGTATAATACATTTGTTTTAAAAGCCTGGCCAAGTTTCACAGCTTTGCCAGATGCGGTAAATTACCATCTACTCCAAGAATTCCAGCCATTTCCAGCCTTGTTTTAATAGGTTCCCAAATATGACACACAGTACTGCCATTTGAAGAAAACCAAAATTACTCAGGCGCTGGACAGGGCTCTCGGGCTGTGATCACTGGGCCAAATTAAACTTCCCTCGGAAAATTGGGGAAGGCTGGAGGCAAGCCAGTGGGCCTGGCTGGCCAGGCATGCAGGGAAATGAGAAGCGCAAGAGCACCTTGACCAAAGTCCCTGTTCCATCCAGAACATACAATCAAAAGAGAAGTCTGATGGGCTCAGTGAGTGCCACAGGAATGTACAGCTAGCAACACACCATCAGTAACCCTGAACACATTAATAAAGCACTTCCTATAGGAAACAGTGTAGCCTCAATCCCATTATGTCACCAGACAATCTTTCACAGATCCCCCAGCCCCTGCCTCCCCACCAATTCACAAGGCATAACTGCATTCCCACTTTGGAACTTGGCAAGGCTCATGGCTGCTGTTCACCATTTATGGTTTTCCGACAGTCACCAGTGCAGCGATGTGCTTTCAGCCTGCCAATATCCAAAGCAATGATGTCATCATCACACCCCAGGCCTGTGAGGTCCTTTGGAGTTCATCTACATCCCAGACCAACAATACGCAAACCAAGAGTTATTCATGCCTTATAAATGAGGAGCCCACATTAATCCTGATTTTGAATGTGAGAAGCCTGCACACACACACATAGACAAGACATACATGATCTGAAAGGGCTCCTTTTACCTTTGGGCGGGAAGTAGGACTTGCTCTCTGCCTTGTGGGGCCAGTCCACCACCAGGTGTCCGTAGCGACGGAAGCTGTTGGTGATCTCATCTGCAGAGACAAACAGGCAACGAGCTGGGTTCACTCACTTCAAAAATAAGGTCATTGAGGAGGGCAAGTGCCCATAGAAAACCAAACAAACTAAACCAAACAGTTTCTCAGCCCAGTTTTATTACCAGAATCATGTCATTCTGTTTTAAGACTCAAGGTGTGATCTGTACAGTGTTAAACTAACTTTAATGGGGCTGACAAGGTTGGTTTAAAAAAAGAAAAAAAAAAACAAAAACTATAATAAAACTGATCTGCACCTTCATCAATGTCCGGGGGAAGCCCGCCAACAAAGACCTTCCTGGAATAGCGCTCGATCCTCTCACCATTCTGACAGCGCGTAGGTGAACCCATGCCAGGGGTCAGGGACTGATCACCATGCCCATCGTCCAGGAAACCATCCTCAAAGGGAAACAGGGAAGAGCGGCCTAGATACAAGGGAAGTAAGAGGGGGATGGGTGGTGGGAGATCATGAAACAAAGTGAAAAACAGTTGGGGTGAATGAGAGGAGAAGGGGGGAATAAGGGAAGGAGAAGACAGGAGAGGAGAGGGAGGTAGGATGGAAATATTAGTAAAGACAATCACAAAAACCAGACATACACTAGCAATTCACCCCTGAGTCCAAACAGGCCTGTACAAGTTTTTATTTCGGCAGATCAATGACTGCCATCCACCAGTTCACAGATGGACACATGCACACAAAAAAAGCAAATATTTCAAACATTCTGCACATTCTTTCCTGGCCTTCCCTATAACCGTCCTCTCCCAAATCATTCGTGCCTGAGGTGGGTGGGCAGAAGGATGGGGTGAATGTAAAAAAGGAAAAGAAAAACTGAAATAACTAAAAACATATGGACGTCATTGCTTTTTTTATACACAGTATCTGGTTTTGAGCTTACAGTGGGCCAACAGGCAGCCCTAAGGAGCAGGTTGTGAGCTGGATGGGGGTGGCTGTCAGAACTGGGCCTTCTATACTGCCAAGCAAGGAGCAGCCTCACATGGACTGCTCTGGGGTAGAGGGTCGGGCTTGACCTCAGCCAGATGGATGGAAGCTTAGCACTTCCTGGGTGAGGTGTCTGTATGACCAGGCCATGTTGCATGCGGAATGCTGGAGTGCTAAGCTGCTTAGGCTCTCATCCACTGATTCTATTATGGGGAGGACGAGGAATGAGAGAGAAAAACGACAGAAAGATTGTTGTGTTTACCAGTAAACCAGGACAACGCCCAGGTATGTGACGGCTGTGCATGTGCTGTCATAGACATGCACACATGCATGTTTTCCTCTCTATAATTCAATACCACCTGCTATTTTCTTCTGTCTCACAATTTAGGGTGGACTTCTCCCCACTGAGTTAAAAAATATTTGCTGAGACCAAATATGAATGTGTACATAAATTAACATGTGAAAAAGATGTTAAAAGATTGTGGCTATTCAATAGTAGGTTGAACATAGGGTGCACTTAAGTCTGTTTACACAGGGGAAACACAGGGGAATCTGCACAAATTCGTATTTCCAAAAGAAAAAATATTTTTACATTCAGTGGATTAAAACAATAGTTTACCTTTTTTCATTAAAAATGTGAGTATATACTAGGTAATAATACCAATATCCAATACATATTAGGGAACACACATTTACAAAATTCCACGGAAATTCTGTTTTGAATACATGCTGTTTGACGTGCTCACTCAGTCACGGAATACTGGTAAACCCATACTAGCATTGTTTTAATTATTTAAAGTTTCAAATATCCCCAAAAAATAAGAATGTCTGCATATGACCCCTCAGGGTGATACAACAGAGAGAATTTTGCAGTGAGGCATTTTCAGTGACACAGAGGACCAGAGAACAACTCCTGCTGAGAAATAGCCACATCTTATTTACTGTAACCCAAAATCCATACAGCAGTACAAGTCCCCGTGAACATATAAAGTATTGCAAGAATGTTGAGACTCTCTGAATTGTATAAAAATTGATAAATAACAATTGAAGCAGGTAATACTCTATAACTAATGGCCAATATAGTTTTTGAAAATATATTGTTCTCTTTATTTAAGCAACATTCATTTTCTGGGTGCTGGTCTGTGGATGGTGCTACTTGACCCACACTCGGTTTAAGAATACTCTGTTTAAGTTAATTGCATGGCTAGCTCTGTGGCAAAGGGATGATCACCTAGGAATGTGGATTTTATGGCAGGAATTTTACAAGATCAACAAAATCAGTGCTTCAAAGCCAATTTTTTTAAATGACCGTGGTGAGTAAGGGCCTTGTTTTACAGCCTCATCCAAAAAATCTGCACCCCCTACAGCAATGTGTCCTCATCATCACACTGCAGTATTTCAAGGCAAATATCCAACATAAAACATACCATTTTCACAACATTACAATGAAATTGCTACAAGGTAACCATGTTGCAGCAAGGTCACAGGAAGGTTGTGGAAATGCTTGACATAGTCTTCATGGGGAATTAGTTTAACACAGATCAGCAAAAATCACTTCCAAATTAACCATCACTGCCATGCAGTGCTTTTATTACTGAGTCAATGTGCTTCTATATTCATACACAATGATAAACTGTGAACATAATTCATAAAAACAAGTCAATATGAGAAAAGAGTCAATATGATGCATCTGAAGGAAATTATCTACACCCTAGAGGAGAGACAACCTTTCCGAGTAGAGAGCTTCATAAAGCAATATGTAGGGCTTGGGTACATATAGTGAACTGGGACTGATTATTTTCATGCAGACATGAGTCCAATTAGAGGGAGAACAAGAACATATTTAGGTATTTAAGATCTACAGGACACCAGGTGTTTTTGGGCGGACTTGTCCTGTACCCTAAGAGTACCTGTGTGTTATGAAGGATAGGGAAGTTGGGTTACTAGGGTTACAATTCTTACATCATAAAGCAAGCCTGTTATTTCAATGGAATCTTTTTTAGGACTCGTACAGCCATATTTAAAATACACAAAATACAGGTACATAAAGAAGCGCATGCTGGGAATGATCACCAATTAAATGCATTGTATGATCAAAGGCAGAGACGGAGATTGTGGAAGGCTTTTACTGGAAAACTATACATAAATATTGATCAATTATAAATACCAAACTGCAGAAGGACACCAGTGAGAAACAGAAAACTGCAGGAAGACACCAATGAGAAAACATATGGAGCCAAGGCCTTGTTGATGAGACACCTGCACTTGACAACAGGGCAATGGACTTCGAACGCTATGGCATGATATGAGATTGAATCTCCTCCTCTGAGCATGCACAGGATATAATTGCTTGTGTGGTATAAATACCCCTGTAAAACAGATTGACTCAGAATAAAATAAGTAATGAAGTAAAAAAAGGTTGAAAACGCAAGCTGATTTTTTTTTTAATTAAGCGGTAAAACGTCCAAACTAACAGGTTAGAGAACACAGAGCCCCTTTAAAGACCCCCCATCAAACAGATTAAATGCAGTGTAAAAACCAAGATGAAAACATAAAAAGAAATTAGATAAGAAAATTAAAGAGGCATTTCATCCAATCACAACACAGATGAAGCTGGCTATGGTCTGACATCACACTAGCAGCCTAGTTTATGAGTGCTGTAGGTTGTGCCATCCACCATACAAATCCCGCAATCAGAAACAGACAATAAGAGTCACACGTTACCTCTTCTGCGGCCATAGCTCCTGGCTGCTTGTCAATAGAGAGAGGAAGGGGTGGAGAGAGAGAGAGAGAGAGGGAGGGAGGGAGAAAGAGAGAGAGCTGTGGGTTTATGGGCAGAGGGCCTAAACAGACACCGCAACAAGTGAAACATTTCAGCCATTAAAATGGCAACATTGGAAGTGCCTGTCATCCTCAGCTTTTTGTTATCTGCTCCAGCTGAATCATTCACTGTCTTAAATTCTCAACATCAATAAAAATATGTTCCCTTGCACAGCAGTGCTACCTGTAGAGCGGAGATATTCTAGGCTGTGCAAGAAACCAACGTCTGCTTATACTTATTGCATTAACACCCCTAATGACAGTTACAAAACAGCAGTAGGACTTCCTCTGCCAACATTCTGTGCACAGCCACAGAGAATGAAATATCCATGCAGAGCAAGTCATTTATCCCATGTGGTAAACAGCAAAGATAAGCCTGGTTGATGTTACACAAAACACAGAGGTGTCCCTTGATGGTGTGGTCATTTGAGACCAAGACTAGAGAGGGGAAAAGTTAGAAAGACACCAAGACAGATGGATAGACAGACAGCTATTCAGATAGAGCCTATCTTTCCATCATAAAAATGATTGTAACACACCAGATGAGATGAGGAACCACTGAGTTCCCAGAACAGCATGTTCTTGCTTTCAGTTCTTTGGTACCAGCAAGTACAAATGCTGCCAACAGTGAACTCACTGTCTAATCCAACAGCGAAATTGTGAATTATGGGACTGGGGCGGGGGGAGGTGATGGTTGAGAATGGCACTTTTATTGTGAATGGGCAAGGTTGTTGAACAGACTAATATACAACTTTGCCAAGTCTGTACTTCACTTCCTAGACATGTCATGTGTGTGTGTGTGCGTGTGTGTGTACATTCTGGTCTCCTTTTGAAATGACACAACAGTGTGCCTTTTACTTTCATGATCCACAAATTTATTGCTGAAGACCCAAAGTGTTCCCTCACCCACCTATACCAGCAAAGTACTTCAAATGAGTTGGATGCCTCCTTGTGTGGATAATTGTGTTGAACATCCACAGTCATATGTCAGTATTTGACTGCGCCTTTGCGTAAGGGGTAAGCAACCACCCTAGGTTCTCACAAAGGCCACACTTCTGATAATGGTCATTCATACAATATCATAAAAGGGGGAACTTTTTAAGGAAACTTTGGAAACTCCAGCTGACTTTGGAAACAGGCCATTGAATGTGACCCTATCATCATGGCTGCTATTGTAAAAGACCTGCTATGCCTGTCTCTGCTGGATGAAAAAATTATTTCTTGCAGGCTTCTCCATGGTGCTGCTTTTCTAGGCCTTGACTGTAGCTGTGGGGACTGGGGAGGTGTGAAGGAAGGAAGGAAGGAGGGAGCAAGAGATGATTCACACACCTCCACAAAGCTGCACAAATACACACACTCTAGGGGTACACTGGTTCACCAAACCAATGCTCCAGTACATACCTTAATTTTGAGGACTGAATTAATTTTTTCAGTACAGTGGAAATACAAAATGCTGACAATAATATTGATTTTTTGAATATTGAGTTTAATAGGAAAATATATGCCAAAACATGTTAACAAACAATAGCCATAGTCATTGGCCATAGCATGCCTTCTCAGAGCATAGAGTATCAGGGATACAATGACCGGCCTATGGTCAATTATTAGATAAAACACACAATTTTATTTTTAAGGTTATTCAGAACAGAAAATAGTTTAATTTCTGAGTGTAAAATCAATGTGGAAGTATAACTCTGAGTACTACTGTGGAAATTCTTTCAAAATAGAAAAAGTTTTCAAGGAGTGAGTCTTGGCTCATTTTGGTAGGGATTTGTTGCCAGCATTGATACATATAAAGAAGGAGCAGCTATCAAGCTGGTAGGAGACCTTATTTTCCAAATTCTCTGGTTCATGTGTCCACATAGTGTCATGCCAAGTGAAACTTCAGTCCTTTGTTTTTCACATAATATTCTGAAGTGAATGACAAGTCTGATACCAGAGGGACCATGAAACACTTCAGAGACCATTTTATTGGGCTTTAGACCATAGGCAATCAGAAAGACGGGATTAACTTAATAGTAAGGTTCTATGGTGCTTCTATGCATAATATATAACAAATAGGTACACACACATGCACGCACGCATGCATGCACGCACCTGCATGCCAGTGAGTGCTGATCATGCCAGTAAAGCACACTGAAATTGAGAGCATGAGACTGAGAGAGAAAAAGAGGGATCTGATAGATGTCAGTGGAGAGAGAGAGAGAGAGAGAGAGAGAGAGCAGAGCTCCTAGCAACTCAAAGAAGAATTCCACTGCCAGGCCAGCCTTTGCTCTTGAGAAACACTGCGGATAAAGCCAGACAAAATAGGAAACACCACTGTCCAACTCCAAAGTTCAAGGTTAGGAACCAGGACCATGATCCTGCACTGCATACTATAGGAGCACTCTGAAGGCTTTGGACCAGTGGTGCTGACCGGCAGGGAGTGGCACAGGGGTTGGAGGAGGAATGCCTGTACAGTAAACCTGGAAATCCGGTCTCGTAAACCACACACTATGGAATCAGATGGAATATGAGCCATGACATGCAATTTAGTCCACCAATTCTATAACAATTCCTGCAGTGAAGAAGCAGGCAGAAATTGGACTGAGCTCCCTGCTTCCTTCCCATTTGGGCTTGTTGTCTGGCCTTTAGTATTAGGACTTCAGACGAGAGTCCCAAATTGTAGCACTTCATGTGACAGAAAATAAAGGGTGACAAACCACAAATTAGGGGCTTTCAAACTTCCTGAGGCTTTAGCTGTCCAAATTCACTAGGCAATACTTGTATACCATCTGACTGCAGCACAATCCAATTCAAAAGACTTTCAGTTTTTAGTTCCTTTTTCGGATGGGTTTTTTCTTGGGCAGTTGGGTGAAAGATGTAACCATGAATGCCTCCGCAGAACACAACCACCTGGGTCTCTGTAGACTTTCTCAGGGGAAAAAATGTTCTCAGGTATTTAATTGAGGTGGACATGAAAACAGTTTCTCATCTCGAGCATCAAAGCTGTGACAATAAACGAGTCACTTAATGGCCTGTCATGCAGAATGCTCTGAGCAGAGAGGATTCGTAAAGGATTCAGACCTCTTCACACACACTTTCACACAAACGCTAAACTGTTAATTAAAGTGACCTATCCTCTTCCGTGTGTATGCAGCGTGCAACGTACTGGCAGGCAAGAGACCAGGCCCTCCGGGCCATGAAAATGTCAAAGTGGGCAGTTTCCATGGACACGGGACGGGGAAGAAGAGTGGTTGCCAGTGTGTTAAGATGAGTGGCTTAAGACACACCCCTGGTATTGGCAAGGATCAGAGTGATTCTCCTGCTACTGCACTCATATTGGATTTGTGGGGGAGGGGTCTTTTGTCCAACCCCCCAAACCAGAGCATGGGCACAGAGGTGAATGGAGTTATGCCCCTTCTTCTCTCTAAACTTTTACCCCTCATCTCTCATTCATATAGGCCTCTTCTTATCTTTTTTCCTTTTTACTCATTTGCTTCCCTTGCTTTCTCCCTATGTCTTACTTTCAAATTGGGCCTTTCAGTCTTGACTCATTTTCCCTTCTCTCTCTCCCTCTCATTTTCTTCTCTCCTATTCAGATTTTCCACCATGGAGGGTGGAGTTTCCCCACCCCCTTTCCTATTTCCAAGATGGATTTGGTATTCTCTGGGAAACACTCAAGTCTGATGCCAGTTTCAAACACCACTTGGTCACTGGTTACCACAGAAACCAGGGTCTTTATTTCCAGGTCTGGAAGGTGGTTAGGACCAAGCACAACCTCCTTGCCCCAAAATTATGGCTTTGAGAACTCATGCTGAGCCCATGGAGACCACTCTGTGGTGTATACTTAAACTCAAATAATCTGCTTGTGAGATACATTAAATCACTTTCCTCCCAATCACCAATGCTAAAGTTGGTTCACCTCCAAGCTTGGCTCTTGAGGTGATCTCTAGGTTAAAGAATGGCCTGAAAATATCAACTTACCCACCATGCAATTCTAGAAAAGTTTCTAAAGGTTTGCAGGAAACTGTATTCATTTCTGGTGGGGCTCCTGGTGTCAAGATGTCAGAGGTCTGACAGTGAGACACTGTTTGAACCCTGACATCTCACGAGGTTTGAGTTCATCTAGAATCCAGGTCTAAAAAATGTCTTTGAGTGTTTGAAGCTGCAGACCTCTGCCAAAGAGATAAGAATCCACACAAAATGCCAAATGAATGCAAAGAGCTCCTACAATTACATGTGGCCATGGCAAAGAAATGAAAGCAGACAACTAAGGGTAACACTGACCTTAATTATTTTCCAGTTTGAGCATACCGCTTCATTTCTAGATTTTTATATTGATTACACGCAGTAGATTTATATGGGAATCAGCAGATCTGTAATTCCTGCAATGGTTTGTCCTACTCTGAATGGTGCTGTTATATTCCAGGATTCTGCAGTACAACATGAAGGAATGTTAAGACTACGAAAAAAAAATCTTGTGGAATCTAGATTCAGTTAGGTCACATTCATCATTTTTATTGTGAAAAAAGTAATATCTGTGTAAAATGCACATTTCATGACAGATGTCCACATTAAGAGGTTTAGCATACAAAAGATCTGCAACACTTTCACACCTCTGTGGTTGGTCTCCAATTATAGTGAAAAGGGAAATCTCCCTTGGAATCAGACTTATAAACAATTAACAGCTATTATGTCAGAAGTTACAAATATCAAGTCAACATGCTGACATTCACATCCATAATGATCATTTATCCATTATATTGACAAAGTATTCATGAATTTTTCCTAATATTCATTGGAAAATAAATATTTATACTATGTATCATGGGAAGGCACCAAAGTTTAAAGCTCATTTGTTAATCTCAGCATAGTATAAAACAACAGAAGGATTAATTCAGTCAATAATTTAAGTGATTTCACTGATTCTGTGGAATTAAATTTCATATTGTATTTTAGTTGTCAACATTCTTGAACTCAATAGAAAATGAAAGGAAGCAGTAACACATACAACATTTAAAACTGCGTTAAAACTTGCATTACTTGTTATTCAGCTAATTGATATGCCTTTCGATCAGCAAAAATAATGAAAAAAAATTTACTGTCATTGCTCCATGCCCATCATAGATCACGTTCTGGCTGTAGTCAAAGTTTTGTGGAAGGTGTTGTCATTAGAAATACATTTGAAGACAGTGTAAAGAGAATGTGGTATCAGAACATGCCTTTCACCAATAATTGATTTACTGCGAACCAGATGAGATTCCTAAAGAGCTATCTTAGACAGTCTAAAGGGGACTGAGTTAAGAGGGAAGAGTAGGTATCACAGTCTGACATGATGTCATCAGAGGACTTTGCCTATCCTGTAGCTAGAGTGACTTTAAAGTCTCTTAAGACAAAGGCCACTGATATTCAACAGTCACCCACTTAGCAAGAAACACATTGATTAACACAAACAAAATGGAAAGGGAAGAGACCAAAAAGCCATACTCACTGTTCAGTGCCATTATGTGATCTGCTCCTGGGTGGTGAAAATTTAGGCCCATGCGTCCTGTGGAAATAAAGAAAAGCAGCCATTAGCACTGAACATATTTCACTCAGTTTCTTTTCATTTTTTGATTACTTCAGCTTGTTAATGGAAAACTTCATAGTGCAGATAGTAGGAAATCCTTATCAGTAGTGTACAGACCCCACTGCAGGGAATATCGAAGAATACTGGCTGCTCCACAGCATAGTGCTATGGAGGAAATAAGGTACAAGTGTGTCTCTGTACCATCTCACTGAGGACATACCTAAAATTCACTTCTACAGGATGATTTTATCTGTAACGTATGCACAGATGAAACACACAGGGACACACATGTGCACACAAAGACACAGATACAGTATGAGTATGTGCACACAAACACAATCACCACATCACTTACATTCACAAGCCCACATGCACAACACACATATACATGCACCTACAGCCAGATGAGCCCAAACACAGGCTCTCAAGATATGGCCTTTGATAAGATAAAAAGCATGCAAGAATGCACTGCAACACAAGGCATGAAAAGCATTGATCTTTTAGAGAAATAGCCATCTGGTCAGTAACTTTCATTGTTGAATCATAAGGAAATGTGCAGGTACTTCTTATACAAACAAACAATACTCACAAAAGGAAGCCCCCATCCCCTCCCACTATTAAAGGTAATGGGTGCAGTCTAAAGATGCAGATTAGTCTGAATAGACAACTTCTTTTCAACAGACCTGACCCACAGATGTGACAGCCTTCTAGCTACAGTCTGATTAGTCGATCTCATTTATTGCTCCAGGCTGTCTCATTGGGCTGTGTGTCTTCCTTTTTATCATACATGCAGCACATCATACTGTCCATATTGTGAAAGTTATCGGTTAAGGTACAAATAGCCACTCATATCTATTCTCTGTTTTGTGTTTTACACACACTGTGTTCTGCTTTTCAGCAGTTATTTCAACAGGCCTGTGTGATCCACAAAAACAAACTCAAGTTGCACTCAGGTCATTCGCTACCAATAGACATTAAATTCCACTCATTTACCCTACATATTTCCATCTTGCTTGCCTCCCCAGATTTCTGAGATACTGTGCTGAGTGGCCATTTCACAATGGCAAACAACAAAAGCAATACAGTGGAAACATCAAGAGGGTCTGTGCAGGGTATGAAAAGGCATGTGTTTCAACATAGTCTCTGAGGTCTTCAATTTGTCAGACTAGTCTACAGGGACAGTGAAGGGGCAGAGCTCTCAGCTTACAGTTTACGCTAGTGCCTCTATATATAGAATTTAATGTGAGAAACAGAGCATCTGTGCTGTAAGAGCACACAGCACAAACAAGGGGAGATGTAGTAATTTCGACACTTGCTGCAGTTGGTGGTTCCAATGATGGGGAAGAGCAGCTTGTGCTGCCTGTGGTGTCGAAAGTGGAAAATGAGAGTCTAATAAAATTCTCCCATCCTCTAACAGATAAACAGATGACAGTAAATGTGCTCTTCACACATGCCTGAGCAAACATATGCACACCCACTTTTGCACACACACGCATGCCTGCATGTACGCAAACACTTTTGCAAAATATACTCTATTGCTCCATTGGCTATTTCTGGATTTGTAATCTCAAGGAGTACTGGGGGAAACACCCTCTGAGGAAGAGCTTTGTGTCATGCCTAAATCACCATGTTGCAGGCATTATCTTATTCAGGTCATAGTGAAATCAAACGTGTATTTGTCATCTGAGCAGAGGATGAACATACTGTGTTCGATGCCCTCTTCCTGTCACTCTTAAAATTGAAATCAAAATTAAATCAAAATTTCATTTTTACACTCAGAGACCTCTGAGATCTTATCTGCCTAATCTCTTGCTCTCATTTCATATGCACCAGATGGCGCAGTCATGGCTAAGTAAAGGGTGTGACTGAGAGATCATGGGTTCAAGTATGAATGTACTGTCTGCAGTCATCAACTCTTTCAAAGTGGACTGAATCCAAATTTAAATTGTCAATAATACAGCACATATTTTTGAGTCTTGTTTCATGTATACTTCAATACAGGCTGGTATTTACATTCAGGTACATTTATAATGCTTATTTCACATCTACCCTTTTTTACCTTTTTATGAGGGCTATGAGAAATATTAAAATATATTAACATAAAATATAAATCATTCATAACATAAATACTAGAATATAATAGAATTTTTTATTCCACTGCAAGGGTTTTTGCCTCTGGTCTATTATTTGATTGCTGTTCTCCTACTCTCCATGTGAGGACACAGGCCTCCAGGCTACTCCCTGAACTCCATGGCCGTTTCTCTCTTATCCCCGCCCCCTATGACTCCTGAAATAGCACTGGGCATGTGCCATCTGCTGTGCTGGTTCCTTGGTGTAGCAACACAGAGGCAGATGCAAGCGTACACTGTGTCACAAGGCAGATATAGGGCAGTACCAAGACAGTACAAATAAAGCATCCTATTTGAACTGCTGTTCTTGACTGGGATTTCTATGCACCATTACCCTACCAGAATAAATCGAATACTTTCCTCTCTGAAAGATAGCAATACATCACATGCCTGCAGGCCTGCAGGCCAGCTCTCCCACAGTCATTCACACACGCACGCACGCACGCACGCACGCACGCACACTCTCTTCACACCTGCCATTTCCCTAGCTATCCAAGAGGGACGTTCCGCTCTCTGTTTTACATTAAGGAGCACAATAAGGATGGACACTATGCTGAGGACCAGGTGGTAAAGTTCTCTTGCCATCTTTATATATAACTAGCACATCTGCAGTTCAAACCACAGCCCAAATTGAAGTCAACCACTTTGACATTCCACACGTTATTAGCAAATTTTAGCTAGTGTCCTATTCTTTTGACTTAAACTGAAATGGCTGGGTAGTCACTCAAATGATTCAGGCAAAGTTCATATGTAATCTCACTCTAATTTTCATATCTCTCTCCCTGGGAAATAGTAACATGACCTTCTGGTCACTGCTGCTTCCAGATCTACAGAGAGCTGACAGGAACAACCCAAGTGGCCATTCAGACCTGACACAGCAGGTGACCCACTGCATTTACAGTGCTCTGGTCCACTTACCACACAGTCGGTCAAAATCTCAGTTGGGCATGTTTCACGCACATTGTGCTTCCATGTCAGTATTTCAGGCACTTTACAGACACAGTGTGTCAAGTAAATAAATGAGGTGCAGAACAAATTCCATATGTGAAGCTTTTAGAGGGATGTAACTTAAGGAATAAATACGTTTCATCTGTAAACTCCTTCCAACCAGCACTCTACCATACAGACAACACATGTTCACACAGCAACCTGTTCCTACCATGACAATGGCAACAGCTGCAACAACAACTGCAGAAGCTATGCCTGTGTATTGGTCTATGTTTATTGGAAAGTATGCAAACACTTTGGAATGATCTGTATTTTAACATATTTTAGCCTGAAATTCTATTAAATCTTTGTGAAAATCTGTTAATAAGAAAGTCTGACCTGATTAATGGGAAAAAAACATAATACACAGCATACATGCCTAGAGCAGGAGTGGCGTCAAAGCACTTTAAAAGAATAAAATGCAAGACAGCAATAGATAACGTTTAGTTATCAATGATGCTAAAGGCCATGTCACCATTTTATGGTATTTTTCATTCTTTTTCCCATCAATCAGGTTAGCCTTTCTTAATAGCGGTAATGAGGGTTTAATAGTATATCAGTCCAAAATATGTTAAAATGTAGATCATTCCAAAGGTATTCACATATTTTCAAGTATGACTGTATTTGTAAAGTATACAGAAGAGAGTAAATCCAACTGCCCAAATGAAAAATACATCATAAACTACAACCAGTTTTAACCAGCTTGTGGCTGCAGTTTTATTTTTTATGTTCAGTGTCAGCATTCACCTCCACTCCACATAACCACTCCTTTGACCATATACATTCAGTCATTCATTTTCACATTCATTTGCTCAGTCAATCAATCATTCATTCATTCATTCCAGGAAACTCTCTTATCCAAAAGTCTCAGACGGTTATCAGTTCAAAACAGACAGTTGTGTCTTTCACAGGGAAAACCCAGAGCATGCAAACCCACGACCCTCTGGTCATGAGTTCAGAGGCTTGACCCCTGATCCACACAGCTGCCCTGAGAAGGGAGAAGGGCTCATGAGGAATGGGGGATTATGGGAAGGGGAGATGGAAGAATGAGCTTAGCACTACTTTGGGGCTGCTGCCTGATTCTGTGACAGACCTGGGTGAAACAACCTCCATCCCACTGTTCAGTCCAGCCTGACCTCTGCATGACCCTGGTGAGAGGGACCTCACAGCAGAGAGGGAAGTGAGAGCGAGCTGGCCTGCTTCCTGACATCCCCCTTCCTTTATTCCTCAAATGTATGGAGCACTGCGTCAGAGACAGAGCCAACTGCGCCTGTTTTATGTCTCTGTTTAGGCCTGTTTAACTGCACTCTCTATGGAACGGCCATGAGTGACCAGTGCTGTGCTTCCGGCATGTGTGCTCACAAGGACTTCACACAAACAAAACATTGTCACTCACACATAAACATGATGTATATATATTTTTGTACACAAACTGAGGAAGTAAATCTAAATGAAATCTACAAAAAATACAATATATTGTCACAACTATCGAAGCAGGCATATCTGACAAGTGACTAATATTTCAGATCATGTGTGAGAGAAAATCTCCCCCACTCATTGTATGTGAGTGAGTATGCAGAAGGAAGTGTGTGTGTGTGTGTGTGTGTGTGTGTGTGTGTGTGTGTGTGTGTGTGTGTGTGTGTGTGTGTGTGTGTGTGTTTGCGCAGAGGTACATGTCAGAATGACAGACTATGATGGAGTGTGTTTGTGAGTGTATGTGTAAGTGAGTGTAGGAGGGGACACTCTGACAGCAGTAATAGGATGGTGACTAAACACACAGAGCTTCAGTTCAAGTAGCAGGCTGTCAGACCCTTTGTGGTAAGGACATGGGGGTGGGGGGTACAGGGGTAGAAAGAGGTCTAATTCTCCACACATGAGCTCAGCTGACCCAGTTTAGGGACCTGATGCGTTCCTGTGCCTAAAACTGAAAGGGACCGTTTGTTCAAGACACCCTCCCCTTCAAAACAGAATGTAAACTCCTCATACATTCCATTCCAACTGGATTAATGTGCATTTAAGAATTAAAGAAGATCAGTAGGATGAAACCAACCCCTAAACAAACCCCCTAAACATCCCTCTCCTGCCCTTCAAAAAGTCCAACCTCCTCTGCACTGCACCCACCATAAAGGAATCCTCTTGAAACACCAGTTCAGTATAAACAATGAGCACTCCAGTGTCAGCCTCTTTCTCCAACCGTGAATCCCTACCAAGTCTCTCATTTCCATACAGCTTGCATCTATGTCTCTCACAGTAGGCAAACCCAGGTCTGGCCCCGTGCAAAACTGCCTTCAGTCACACCCATCTTGGTACAGTTGGATTAACCTGTTCTCACTGACACACAGGTGACAAATGTCTGTGACATTACTGTGGAATTCTGCAGAGCAAGAGATCCGGGTGATTCGCAGGTGTTGATTTTGGCCTAGTGTTTTAAAAACATTCCAAATACAGCTCACAGGCTAAGAAAGTGCTCTCCTTCACTATTTTCTTGCTTTGTTTTCCTTGAATGAGAATATTCACAATACCTAGTGTTATAAGGATCACTGGGAAATGAAAGGCAAATGATAATAATTATTAGGTAGTTCATCAGTTGTAATTCCTCTGTGACTGAGGCCTCAGGCATTAATAAGAGTCAGTCCACATATTCTGAGCCTCAGCACAAGACTTCTGGCCTGGGCTCCACATTTTACATCTCCTTCTCTCACTCAACCTGGACTGTTTACAGATTTCGAATAAATGCGGAGAGGAAGAATGCAAGACATTCAGGCATGAATCAGCCATTCCCCTGCAAGGTAATTTACAGCCAGAAGGGAAAATATTCCAGAGATGTTGCTCCTTCCCAACCCCAACCCTTGCTGTGATGCTCATGTTCACTAACAGGCTTCGCTCAGCACCGCATAGATCGATCACCAAACACGCCACATCAAGATTAACGGATCTCGAAATCACACAGTAAAATTCTCAGTGTTAATTTTACTTGAACAGAGTTTATATAATTCCAAGAAGGATCAAATGGATGCTTAGGAGCATAAAATGTACTCTTTTACATTTTATGTGATTTAACACTTAACATTTACAGAGCATCGGTTCATGCCCTCCACTTTGCTAGCTTCCACTGATCCAGCCCATAAATATAAAAGAATATGTCAGGAATTTTATCCCAAGTGAAACTCCAGCTTAAATCATAGATAGAAACCAGCAGTGGCTAAACCTGTACTTCATGTAGAACTCACCTCACCTTGTTTTTTTTTTTTTTTTTTGAGTCTAAATCTAATTGGGAGCAACCAAAGTTATGTATTGCTTTCACCTGAAAATGTGTTGAGGGAATACCATTTCTGTTTGAAACGAGCATAAAGCAAATACAGAAGTTATATGGAAAGAGAAATGTCAACCTCTACCTGTGTCATCCAAGCCATTCAGGGCATATTAGTAACATCATTTCACAGAATTGATTCATTTGATTCATTCTTCCAGATCATATTCTAAGGAGAGATGTGTAAATTCTCTAATAAAGAATGTCACCTACATTCCTAGACATGTTCCAGGGGAATCATCTTTTTGCAACAAACTCCATCAGCATTTAAAACAGGCTAGATAATACATTTTTTAAAGTCAGAATCCTTCCATCCTTACAGTTGTTGTGATAAGACCTCTCTCCCTTCTGATCGAACATTGAAAAACATACAAACTGTCAGATGAAACCCACATGGACACACAATGAAAAATGCATGTGCATTTAAACAAATGTGTTCATGTGTGTGCGCATGTGCCCATTTGTTTAAATGCATGTGCATTTAAACAAATGGGCACATGCGCACACACATGAACACACGCTTCCATGCATAAACATGCATGCACAAAGGCATAACAAGAGTTTGGTCAATGAAAATAGAAATAAAAAATAGGTGGCTTTGTCCCCCCTCAAAAATGACTAAATCCAGAGTAACATAAATTAATCAAACTTTGACCAAGTCAATTGCAGCACATTGTGCAGTCAAAAAAAGGTAAAGTGTACTTTACTGACACATAAGACACTTATGCAAGATGCTGCAGGCCAAAGCCATTAATTTAAAGTAATTTAGCATCATACGTTCATTGGTACAATGCAAGTTAAATGTACAGCAGCGGCAAGAAAAAGTACATATTTGATGACTTTAATGAAGAAAAAAAGTGTGGATGTGTGAATAATCCAATACACAAAATGATTCCTCCCCAAGATATGAGACACAGGCAGTGACGGCCCACCAGCTGGGTGCTGTTTACCTTTGTCGTGGTCAGTCCTTATCATATCCATTAAGGAATTCTCCAAAGAGTGCAAGCTAAATGCATCAAAGGGCCGATTCCGGTCCTGAAAGAGAAGAGGGTCAAAGGTCAGAGCGCACCAGGGTTCATTGTCTGACATAACATCAACAGTCCCAGGGAAAAGGGAGTTTCACAGAGCCGCACACTCAACCAAATCAGGCCCTGTGAATGCATATATATGCATATCTGTATGTAGAACTGCTAATGAAAATAGATGAAAACTAACAGCAAACAGCACAGTGAAAGAACAACAACAATATAGTTTGTTGAGTGTTAGTCAAGATTAATAAATATGTAAATACACTATTAAAAGAATCCTCAGATATGCCATTTAAAGTCAAGACAATATTTTAAACATAAGATGACAAGCTAGCCAGCATGTCATTAGCAGTCACACATTAACATCAATTGCTTTTTTTCCAAATATGTGTCCGTTACATAGCAGTCCTTTTTTATTTGGGGATGCTGTTGACCCCCTTGGAAATATTATGTAAATAACATCCCTCAATCACTCATTTCATACGGCTCAGGAATGTTATAGCAACTGGGATTTTTTCACGGCCCTACAGCTCCAACTCAAAACCTTATCCTAAGGGATGTACCATAGACACTCAATGCACACTTGGTGTGAGTGTAAATGTATCATACTCTGCATGCATGCTGTGTGTTATGTGCTGACTGTAGGCATTACGTGTGTGAGTGTGTATGTACATGCTGGTTACATGCTGTGTGTATTCTCATGTGACCAACATGTGTGAGGGTGGAGCAGAGGTTGTAACACATGACATGGAACTTGAGACAGTAAGCCCCTGCTGCCCATGGCATGTACAGACATTATAGAGCAAACATGTCCTGAGTGAAGTCAGCCAACCTCTGTGCCCTTTGCCCAAGGACCCAAGCATAAAGCTCACTGCTTCAGTCCACCAACTGTACACAACACACCCCAAGTGAGGCATACTGTGTCTGCTGTGATAGCAGTATCGGTTCACTATGTTTCCATCCTTTTCAAAATGACTTTGTTCCTATTTTGAATGAAGAATGAGTGATACTCACCCATGGAACTCTGGGTCATATAGCCCCTGAAACAATAAATTAAATTTCGATTTATACATCAATTTAATTTTAGCTCTTATAAGTCTAAAATGATGTTTGTTCATTGTTAGGTAAATGAGTGCACTGGTGCACCACGGTTCATTCCACAGGAAACTGGTTGCCATTTCTCTATCCCTGCCAACTGAGGCCCTGAGCGATGAGGGCCTCCATGTAGGCATGGTCTAGGTTTCATTTCACCACACCCAAGAGTCAGTTCCATTCAAATTTTGCCTGTGGTAACTCGTGCTCATCCAGATGCACAGGGGCATAACTGAGCAGAATGGCATTGTGGGTAGGAGGGATAGCAGGACAGAGCGTGTGAGCTGGCAGCACTGTCAGGGACGCGCCACCGGGGGCACATTGTTTGCGCACCAGCGCTATTGTAGTGCTTTCGGCTGAGCATTCAAAAGCGTTATTCCCTCCCACGGCCTGCCGCTGCAGCTCTGATAAAAATCTGCCCACTTTGTACAAATGCTGAACATTTAAAACGCTGAGCTCTCCGTTTGGTATGCTCGGGCCTATGCACCCCTCCGAGCATTGGCACCATGCTGACTGCTGCAGAGGATGTGTCTCACTAAGACAAAAGGTCTGAAGAGATTAAATAAATTACATATTAAACATAAATTATATAAAATATCAGAGCTTCTTAGGTCAATTCCATTAAAATATGGGTAATCAAGGAATAATTTTATTAATTTTAATTGAAAAATCCTCATATCAATTCTTCAAATAACTAAAAAGAAATTGTTCACTAGACATGTAAAAGTCCAGAGTTCAAGATGTACCAGGGTAGAAACTAAATAAAAATACACTACATTGGAAAAACATGAAAACTAACAAGGAATGGTTCATGGACCATCGCTTCCCTGTTGAAAGCACATTCAGGAATACAAGCACTTGTCAACGGTAAACCAGGGTTGCCAACTTTGGGTACCTGGCTGGAGTGAGATTTTGATGCCATGGGTTTAATAAATCACGTGCACATATTTGGACTCAATTCACCATCAGAGTTTACAACAGTATGCAGCTTGCACATGTGGCGGAAGCAGGGGCTTAGGTCTAGGATTTAAGGATACAGTCTGACTATGCCACCCCAGGACTTCCACCCAGGTGAATACTCACAATTTCACAATATTAGCCATACACTAACCCAACAATGGGCATACAGGTTTGTTCACTAATGAAAGTCAAAGACGTGTAGTTTCCAACATCAGATCTACAAAGTTTTATTGAATGTTGACAAGTTCAAAAGGCAATGAAACCAACTACACAGTGAGTGGGGGAGTCAAAATTGACATGACATTTCAATCATGAGACTTTCACCCTATAGTGCACGTGTGTACATTACGTCATGAATACATTCTATAGTAGTCAATAAGACATGCACATTATAAATGCATGTCATAAATAACAGACTTCTAGTGTCTAAAATGTCCACCGGTATAGCTGATAATATGCAGGAAATTCACAGCACAGCTCTTTGATGTAAGAATGTTTATAGATAACACAGTTTGGCAGGGGTTGCCAAAATAATAAACATCATATACATTTTAGTAAACAGAAGTGGTAAGAAAACAAGAGTACAAAAGTACACAGTAAACAAATATGACACCAAATATGTTACCGCTATATTACTGCGCTGTACACAGAGGCATTGCACAAAAGTTGAGTTTCTAGCGACATTACTAGCAAAGCTAGTTAGTTAGTGCTAAACAGCTAGCTAGCAAATAAATATCTAGCTAGCTACTCATTCAACACTTTCTCTTTCACCATCAGGAGGAAACGCAGTCAGTGGACCAATTTACACTTGGTACTAGCAAGCCCCGTAATGTCACTCTTAAAGGATGAATAACAGCCGTCTTAATACAAGGGCTCGGGGGTTCAGCCTAAGCTTAGAAAGCTCGGGGCATGAATTTACTGTTACACTGTGGCGTGGACATCCAAGGCAGCACACGCATGCAGGTAAACTGCTAACATGAGTGAGAGGAGAACTAAAATTTGATTAGTGGAGAACCTTGATGCGGTCCAATCAAGGATCTGTGACTGTTTACATGAATCACTCCCCGGGGCAGCGGAAAATCCAAGACACCGAAAACCTTTTCAGCACATTTTCCATATCAGTAACAGAGGGACAATGGTGCTGTGTAATATAGTGTGAGATATGCCTGGGCAGTGTGAGAGCGCGAGACAGAGCCTTAAAGCAAGTGTCTCATGCCAGAAGCGAGAGTTGGCAACCCTGGGTAAACTCTTACATAAAAGCACATGGTTACTCAACATCAAAAATTGCACAATGAGAGGGCAAGTGAAATCAATGCAGATATGTGGCTCAGAAACTGAATTGGATCAGAAAAGGAATCCAACATTTCTTATGAAAATGCCCACATAAAGTGCAGAATATTACAAACAGCAACATGAACTGTAGCGCACCATTAGATATAACAGTGTATATTTGCAGGGCTTCCCGTTGACAGTAGTTAGGCCCGGTGGCAAATGCCTTGGAGGCATGGGCCTATACTGGGGCAGCAACTTCATTGAGAATCCAGGAGTCCAGCTTACTGGAAAATTGAAAAATTGACCATGTAATACAAAAGCTGGTAATAATGCAATTTATATTTTAGCACATCCATCTGCATGCACACAGTAAAACTTGGGAAAATGAAAAACTAACAAGCTGGACAGCAAAAGCTAGCTCACCCAAAGATTTGTTGTACAAATATACTGTAAGAGGCAAACAACTGGTAAGAGGAGGAGAAAATACACAGATAAAAGTAAAAATGTAGTAAATGAAGCTAAACAGCGAGACAGCAGTAAATGAAGCTAAATGTAGTTAAGAAACAGCTACCACAAATGTCTAGCTTCTTGTCTTCATTACCATCAATTCAGAAAAGCAAACATTAAACTGAAGCATATATCATCCATTAATAGAAGTTCAGTATAAACTGCTATTGCCGCTAATGTAGGGAGGAAGCGGAATGCATGGCATGTTTGAAAAAGAAAAAGAATTCAAGTAATGGTTTGTAACCTTTTTTGAGAGCTGAAGATCAAGTATTGCAGAAAAAACATTTACCATGTTTTTGCAGTTATTAACAACTGGTATCATATATGTATTGTGGGTGTGTACTCATGTTAATTAGGGAGCTCCTAGTGCTGGTTTGACTGTTATTAGCTATGAAAAAAGAATACAATTAAATAAGGAAACAATGATGTTGTAATGTAAAACAAGTACTTGTTTCAGTCTAAGCATTAGTATGATTTCACTTGTATTTGGACATCACGTTCAGTAATCCGGAAATTCCAATGATCCAAACACTCCCGAGTGGAACTGAACTTACACTTTATTAACTGTTTACATTATTACTACAAACACTTGTATAATAGAGCCTTGGATTCATTCTCTTCAAATGCTCTACAAAAAAATTCAACTGAATGCAATCAAAGATTTTTTTCCTCTATCCAATACCTTGTCAAAGAACCTGTTGTTTCCATTGAACTTCTTTTTGCTGCAAGAAAATTTTTCTCAAGGGAAACTAAAAACCTGACTTCTTGTGGCACAGCCTTCACAGAAGTGAATTATTTGCTTTTTGTGTTTTTGTCTTTGCGAAGCACTTGCACTTGACTGTTTAACAGAGGTGTCTGACAAGCTTAAGTATGCTACATGGTCAACTGATGCAGTTGGGAGTGCTTGCTGCATTTTCCTCTTGTTTCCTGTCACCCCTCTGATGGTTTGAAGACCTACTGAAGAGATTGTTTAGGCTCCTTTCCTCCTAACCTGACAGTATGGCTTGAATTTATAGACACAAGTTCGATGAGAAGACGTACTAACATTTTCATGCAGACAAGAATCAGTAGTTGCTGTCATCCATTACACAGTAATACTTTGGAAGTTGACTGCCCTCTCGGAGTTGCCACCAAAAACAAGCCCATTAAACTTAGGCCATGTATTTTTGTAGGAGAGGGGCTTTTACTATAGTCAGCTGTGAGGCGCACATGTTCCCAGACAAGAGGCTGCTGCGATGGACGACCCTGCAGCTCTGGCTGCACCATACAGTCTGAGGTTATGCATGTGTGTGGGGTTGAAAGAGAGAATGTGTCCGTGTGTGAAGCATGCAATCTGTGTGGATGTGTGTGTCAGTAGTAGTCATTGGTACTGTGCATCAAAACTCTGTAAACTGTTGTTGTGGGCAAATAATTGTTCTTCACAGCTGACCCCTAGAGGGTACTTGTGTAACAAGATTCACCCCCCCCCCCCCCCCCCCCATAAAAACTGATCATGAAAAGAGGTATCACAGAAGTTTAATATGAAACATTATATCTAAAATGAATTCAACTGTAATTCAACAAAAAAGAAATAATCAAACTTTAGACATGCCTCCTCACAGGATGACCATCTAGCTGTTCAGTAAAATAAGCTGATCCTTATATCTTACCAAGCACACTTTTTCCTTTTTTTAAACTGGTGCTCGAGTTTGAAGTGAATGACAGTAGCCACTATTGTACGCTTGTCATGTTTAGAATAAATGTGCTTGCCTTTTTTTCCCCAACAGGCACAGTCAAATATTTTGTCAATTAAATGATATACTTGTGTGTCGCTATTCTCAGAAAAGCAACTCATTAATAAAAGCTTCAATAGGAAGAAAATCACCTTCAGATCATTTTACTCGGGCAAAATATTAATAGTGTTTACAGTGTTCTCGAAACTTTAAAATATTACAAATGTTACACTTCCAGGCAAGCCGAAAAATCCATTTTCTTCAAAAAAAAAAAAAAAACACAAAAACCCTCAAAGACAAAAAACTTCAAAGCTTTTATACATTTCATGAAAGCTGTCAATAATTGAAAGTAGCATGTAATTACTGTGATGAATGAAGACACCAACAGCACAGACATTCATGAGGAAAACACAAGAGTAAGGGAGCAAAATGCAACAGCGGTTTCAGTTATAGAAGCATCCAATGGTCGACCCAACTGGCCCACAGTAGCCCAACGTACAGTATCAGGGGTGACTCCATCGAGTTCAATGAATGGTTACTCAGGCAGAAAGAGTGTCATCTGATTCAAATCCCTCACACAGGCTATTTAGGACAACTAATAAAAACACTGGGGATTTGCCAGTCATTTCAGATATCTTATTAAAAATGTGTTATGCCATCGGAGTTTGCTTATCATTGATCAATGTCCAACACAAGCCAAAAAGCTTTAAAACAAGCTGTAAGACTGGATATTATTAGGCTGATTATCAAAATTACTACAATAACACTACTGTTGTGGGGAACAAAATCCATCCATAACTCCTTTATTCTATTTATATGTAATCAGCACATTAAATATTACTCACAGGTTATGTCAAGTAATGGCAAACACCAATTCATAATCTAATTAAGACATTAAGAATGATTTCATCTGGTGGAGTGATGTGTGACTTGTATCCTATTGACATACAGCACATGCTACATGATGGCTTCATACACCAGCATAGCAAACAACATAGCAGGCATACCTTAGCTTTAAGGGAGTTACTTTTAACCTTTTGCCAGCGCATGGAAGACAATAATATATAACAGAATTAAAATTGTACAAATTTCACATCAAAATACAGTATAACCAAAGTGATGTAGAATTCATGGACACGTAAAGAACAGTCAACCAAATGTAAATATAGAAGCACAATTGTAATTATGCCTTATAGATTTCACACTCTCATGGAAACTGACACACATGAAAGTGAAAATTTAAATGAAAATTCTCAATAATATAAATTAGACAAAGAGTCATGTCTTAGCTCAATTGCTAAAATGCTAATTTATTCAAATATTGAAACGGGTGTCCAGTCTAAGGAGCAGATGACTGGCTAGCTAGAATACAAAATAGCCACACACATAGCACCATAGACACAATTAAAAAGAAAATTAAGTGAGCTAGATATAAAAATAAACCACAAATATCCATCATCTTATCTCTCTTTGGTGAAATAAAGCAACATTAAAGCAGCATATGTATCATACTTTCCAATGTTTTCATTTGATAAATCAATATCCATCATTGGATTGGCGTTGAAAATGAAGTATAGCTATACTTGAGTGTATTGCATCATATTCCATCATTGCACTGGTGTTCATATTAACACCAGCAACAGCAGCAATCAACATACCTAACCCTGTTGGCTACATTCACGTTGTTTTTTACTTGATAACTTTTGTTGACAACTGAATAACACACAAGATATGTGCTATCACATCTGCACACTACTATTAAGTATTAACGTTTTGCAAAAGTTATTCTGCATAATACTTTTTTGTTGTTTATTTATACCTTTGTTTGTCCAACATATTCATTGAAAGCTAAATGCCATGTGCATTTCTCAGCATGTTAAATTATAGACAGATAAAATGACATTATTAAAACACATTCCGTTCATCTTACGTTATTGATTTTGCAACCTCTATCATTTGCTTTTTACTAAAAAGTAGTATATCACAAAACTACAACAGCCTTTTTGTTAACCCTTAGGTGTGCATTACATGCATACAAATATAATATAATTCACACCCTACTGAAGTTATTACAGCAAAAGTGTTAGCAACAGATCTCTGGAAATTAAGGGCTGAATCTAGACCAAAGATATGCAAGTGCATTTTCCCAGGCAAGGGCCAATACACATCAGAATTTTGGATATGTAAAAATACAACTGTGCAAGTGTTTTTCAATAAGATTTGCATTGCATATTATATACTGTCAGTCATAAAACCAGACTTGATGGAACCCACTGTGTCATAGCTTTGCATCAAACACTAGGATAGACACTATTCTATTGGCATTATTTTAACCAAATCCCTACAAGAAATATATTGTTATTGGCTATTTTAACAAAGGCTTTGATAAATAAGAGAGGTTACACCAATGTATTTATCTAGATTTCTGTGAAATACTTAGCATAACCCAAATTGTTGCAGCTCTGCCCACAAAGGAAAACAAACCCTGCGTTTTCCATCACAAGAATCAATTAATAGCCAGAAAATTCACATAAGAGGCACAGGTCTTGTTTTAACCCTGAGAATACAAATCCAATTTAATGTATATTTGTCAGTACAAACATTTTTAAATTATAGAGAATTTACTAATTAACTAAACACCAAGACATCCCTATGCAGTGTTCACCAAAACCCTTAGGTTGGAAAATACCAATACATATCCAGTGACATATACACAAAATATGCAAACACTAACATTTCCATGTCAGTGAGCTGCATTCAAAGATCAGTAGCTGTTAACCATCCAGAATATGTATTTACATAATAGAATTTGCATGATAATGCTCCTTTTTGAACTGCAAAAACTTACTGGTGTTCACCTGTAATGCAAACGCAGATGTGATGGCCTGAGATAAGTGCAGAAGACTTGCTGCTTGTCATTACAAGCATCCAACTATGGAGCCTTTCACAAGAAACACGTGACCATGCTGCACTTTACTTCAGAGAGGGGTCACACATGTGGAGTGCCAAACATTCCTAAACTCCTACGAGTACAGACAAAAGCTTAGTATAAATAAATAACTTGTGACTGTACGTCACACAGATATTAGAATATGGTGTTGCATACTGAAGGTTAGGAGGAACGCTACAAATAACTGAAACATTTCTAAAGCGGAACATTGACCACTGAAAGCAGTAAAACTGTTCTGTGAGCTGTAATCGCGATACAGCTTCTCTGTTTCTCTCCACTTGCCTTTGTTTCACCACAGTAAGTAGATCACCCTGTGCAAGGCTACATGCAACCTGCTTGACCTTGTATCTGCATGATGAATACCTCTTACAGAGAGAGAAAGAGGCTCTTATCACCAGTTCACGATATACAATGTCAACAGGGCTGGAATTTCACCATCCACTGCTGCTGTCACCAATGAGATCTAGCACTCACTGGTCTTTTCTGACAGAAGATCAGTGAAAAATCCCAGTATTTGAGTATTGATTTATGGAAAAATGAATGATCCATCAGAGTACTTTTTCCCCACAGGGAAAAAAACTTGACACTCCAAACAACTCTGAGAAATGAACTTGTGAATTGACTGAACCATTACTTCAAATAATTTGAGCAGATGCATTGATGTTTTTTAACAGACTAGGAGTGTTGTACACTGCCAAACATTGCATCACAGAGGAAACCATTAAATGTGGGATGATCTGAGGTCTTACTATCCTCCTGCTAAATCTTTCAACACTATGGGCTGTATTTTGATGGTCAAAACCCATGGTGAACAAAAACTACCACATTATATGGACTAAATGGTGGATAATTTATTTAAAACCTTACATTTGTGTAATATTTATTATGAGTCCTGAACTGCTGTAAAAAAAAGTACATTTTTACAGCAGTTCGGGATATAGCTTAACATTGTCACCATCTATCTGTCATATTCTGCTTCAGTGAAATTTATTCCACGTGGTTTTGGAATAAACATGGTAGCAATTACACACAAGGTAATACATTCTATTTTGCCTGTCACATCATGAAATTGGATCATTACAACAGAGTTTTTTGAATACAAATGGAACCAGTCCAAAAGGACAGGCACCTTCGGCATCAGGTTGGTCTGAATCAGGTGTTAGGTGTTATCATTTAGACAGTGTAAATTAGGCAACAGTATCCATACCATGGGACAGCTAGGGTCTTTGGTGGTCCTTGAACTGAGAACTAATCACCTGGTCCGTAAGCATCAAGTCACCAAGTAGCAATTAAGAGAATCCTGTGTTAAGTTTATCATTCAATTTTCTGGCTCATTTGAGTCCAACACATGTAGGACTCCGAAATTCTTAAAATGCACAAGAGTAAGGACACAATTCTACAAAATTTGCATCAAATGACTTTGAGTCTCTCTAACTGAAACAAACAGCAGACTAAGTGAGCATTCTTAGAGAACACCTGCTGAAGTTCTTTCTTTCCTTTTGAAACCAATATTTGCATATGATGAAAATGTACCACAGCAACAAGTGACTTCCCATCATTTAATACACAGTGAGCTGTTCACTAAATCTCATGAACTTTTCTCATGGAATGTTCAAAGGCTTAACTTATATTACAGCTGTAATGTGATCTGTAATTCCTTCTGGCATTTTGAAATGACACGTCAAGTCATGTTTTGGGACAGCAAAGAATTCCACTTCTACTTAAAGGCATGTTTAATTAAGGGACTTTATTCCACCCACTGTGCAGGCAGCCACCGAATGTGTGCTCTATCTGCAACACAACACCATGCTCATGATCGCAACAAAACAAATCTTTTTTATCATTATTTAAATTAAAATGTCATAAAAACCAATATAGGACTGTAAAAAGCAGAGGTACAAAACAGTGTGAATTTTTACCTAGCTTTTCTTGGGTGATGTATTTTCCCTGAAGTGACAATGACAGTCAACTCGGTTTGATCAATGTGGTGCTTAAAAAGGGCTGCAGACACTGGCATATAAATCATGTGTGATAATTGGCATTCAGGATACCCCCAAAAGGAATTCAATTATTTTACTGTGGCCTATTTCGATATTTTGTAAAAGTGTCCTGTTTCTGTATGATGGCTATGGTGGAACAACTACGTGGGCAGATACGTGGCTTCACATGTATCTCACAGAAAGAATGCCGAGATAACAAATCGCGTATTACAAGCTCAACAACATGAATACATAAGATCAAATGGAATGTGAGGTTATTTAAAAACACACTGCAATGAATGAATTATCCAAGCTTTAGAGACACATTTAGCCATTCGCATAAGAAAAGTGGATTTCAATTTACAGCTTCATACCAATATATTCTAAAGGGGGTTAGCATCTTTATTACAATAGCTCTTCACCGTAACCGCCATATTTGTCTATACGGACTGATTGTTTAAATCAGCGTCATTTACAAATGTTCGATAAAGATATAATGAAATGAAACAATGAGATGCGTACAAAGCAATACCTAGTTAAAAAGCTGGAAGTGAAATATCCAGTTGTCATTCAGACAGGTTTAATAACGTGACAGCAGGCAACACGCCAATGTCCTGGAACATTCAACAGTGGCACAAGCCCCGCCCTTCGCCCTGCGAAAGCCAATAGGCTATCAGCAACGTGCCCTTTAAACACTCCAGTGTGAGCTGGCAAAAAAAAAAAAAAAAAAAAAAAAATGACCAGGAAACTTAACCCTTCCATGTAATGCGGTATATAATTAAAAACGAAATATGATATTTCCACCAAAAAAAAAAAAAAAAAACGTTGATTCATACATAAAAGTGAAACACAAGCTACTGATAAGCAGATAAATCACTCATTAAACGGCCTTCACAAAAAACTCAGTGTGTACTGGTGATGATCACACTTGCGAATGTCTATATCTTTGTCACATTTCGTATAATAACCCTTGGATTGTTTATTATACGAAACAAAAGGAAAAACTAAAAATTGGGTGTCCGAATACGATACACCAAGCAACACATTATTACTGCAATGTGATTTTCCTCCCCAGATTAACACGTTTGATAATTGTCAATATTACACATTTTGTTTGAAGAATACATGAATTATATTATGACAGCCAAAAGCTATGTAAACTCATAGACTCCATTGAAATATGGCTCTGAAGGTCACGTCCTACACCACCGAATTTCGGCTCAACAGAAGAAAGATATCAAATTATTAGAGCTCGACACATCTCTCCAAAATCACTGTAATATAGATTATAATAAAGCAATACTTTAAAGGTGAAATAGTTCAATCTCAAAAGACAGGTGTAGCCAACGACAACAACAGGGCAATGCGAAATGGGAAGCACTGCTGTTTATTTTCCAACCGGCGACTTAGGAAATTAATGTAACAACACTCAAAGATTGATACAGAGCAGCTATACTGGTCCATATGGTTGACTATGGTAACTCTTAGATAATTGTTAGATATTTGATTTTTTATTCCGAAATAGCTAACGTTAGCAAGCTAGCCTACGTGTACACCAGCAAGCTTTTCAAACAGACGACTGATAGCAAGCCGGGTAACTAGGAAAGTACATATTTAAGTGCGGCTGTATTTGATTGTCGCAATTCTATTATCACTGTTAAAAAGAACCACAAATGCTATTTACAGTATTTCAGAAATATGTCCTCTCATTCTTGGATGTAGCTACTTTAGGCTGTAACTGCACCCATTTGGGTGTTTCAGAGAAATGTATAAGGTCACTATAGAAATGGCACATCCCAAGGTTACCTGAAAAGGCAGCATATTGTTGCTGTTGTCCGTTCTGAAGGCGTTGTCCTCCATCCAAGATTTCGGAGTAAGAGGACCAGCTCGGGGGAATTTTGGAGGGGCGATGACGTTGCTGGAATAGGGCTTTTTCATCGGGGAGATGGGGTTGAGGGGAGACGGTACCCCTACACCGACACCCACTCCGACACCGACACCCACAGCTCTCCGCGGGTCCCTGCCTGCCTGAAGTCCGCTCCAAGGATTGGATGTGCTCCATGCGGCGTTGTGGTGATTATTCCATGCGGACGAGGAGGCAGAGGATGAGGAAGCCTTGCTGTTCATGACGGTCTGGTGACTGTACGCGTTTCTCTGGGAGAAAGGGGCTTGGTTGGGACTAACAGGCGACCTCCTTTGCTGCGGCGGCTGCTGCTGCTGCTGGGCTTGCTGCTGTTGGTGCTGAGACTGTGCCAAGCCGATTTGCGGAGAAAAATTGCCCCCGAACACCGGGTTAACGTGATGAGGGAAATTTTGAAAAAGCATTGTCCCATTCACCGAGGGTATCCCTTGAAAAAAGCTATCGTCCACGGTGTTCGTAGTCCCGGTAGACCAAGTGCTCCCGAAGGAAGGGGACAAGGACGTTCCGCCGGGCTCCTGCGGCTGGTGAAAGCTCAAACCCGGGAGAATGGGAGACTCCATTGGGACTTTCTCTTTGCTGTTTTGCGCCGGGGCTGTTTGGCTGAGCACACTGGCAGGGTTCTCCTCCGATGCGGGGGGTTCCGATGAAGGGGTCGGGGTGGAAGGGGGATCTACGTTCGTTGGATCTTGCTGCTGTGGAGGCTGGGCTTTGCTTTTGTCCATCAGTAAGTCATCCTGCATGGTTTGCTCAGCTGCAACGGGGAAAAACAGAGACGAGTTATTATTGAGAATATCATAAACCACACTCGCCGGGCTGTTATGGTATTTGGCCAAGGAGAAAGCTGGGAGGGGGTGGTTATTATTGCTACCGCTAGTGTCGCTGGGGCTAGCCGATTGCAGGGCGAATCCGTAATCACCCATTTAGAAGAAACTCTACAACTGTCTTTGCGATCACATTAACCGTATTTCCTTAAAAGAAAGTATTCAATGGCTTGACCCTTTAGAGTGTCTCTGTTCCCCTCAGACACCGACCGGAGATATCTTTGGAGGACAAATATTCACCAATAATCGCCACGTCTCTTTTTCCTTTTTCACCGGAACTCCAGACTGCAATGTGAAACTGATTCTTGTTCCTGTTTTTTCTAGGACCACCCCTAAATTAATTTGCATACGTCAATAAATACAGCTGCGTCCTTCAGCAAGGTTAGAGACACGCCATCCCCCTTTACTCACTGATGTTAAAGGGCCAGGTTACAAAATCCTAATTAATGCAAATGAATGGGCTACATGTAGCAACAGAACTAATCTTTGAAAAATCCAAGTGCACATGCCAGTTCTCTTCTCTGTTCCCCTTAAACACACGCTATGACCAAAACGTCACATATGCAATAAAAACAAAACAGTTTAGCAATAACGTGATAATGGGTTATAAGCTGGTAACAGAGTAACACACTGGTGTTAATTGGGGCAATAATAATTTGGTATGCAAACGCGATGACCAGGATTTCTTTAAACGGGATGAAATTTTTAGACGAAATGCGACATAATAAAACAGACTGAGAATCTAGACTAATTTTAACCTGTCGGTAAAGTTATGACCTATTACAAAACCAAATTACTACATTTGCCCGCAAGTAGGCTATCTTTATTTTTATCAAAATCCTCAACTTCACGGATTCACATTGCGTGACACGATGATGTTATTTATCGAGGGTACTTTCGTTGTTCGCACCGGTGTTCACTTTCAGTGCTGCATGCTCATGAAACTCTGAAGGCCGTACATAGGGGTACACTTGGGTTACACCCATTGCTTATACCAAGTCAACACAAACTGTATCTGCAACATTTAATAAGCGTAACTAGCTGTCCAATGTCACCCCGTTACTTCCGTCTGCTGCGGTCTCCAGTTGAACTCAATATGGTTAAATTTTTGTTACGTTAACACTTTTCATTGCATTAGCATTCATAACCAGCTATATGCTATCCTGTTTCAGCAAGTACGCAATGTCCCTTTTATTGTTTGGTCATCAACTCAATATGTCCAGTACGTTTTATGTTACATTAGGCTATGATAGAAACACATATTGAAGTAAAAGGTTACATAATCTCATTGTCTTCCATCCTGGAATTTAATGCTGTTCTGAAAGTGGGTTGATATTCTTTAGTGGGAAAATTGCAGGGCTCGAAATTAAGACTCCATGTGAGGCACTGCAGCAAATGGTTAACCAACACTTCCTAATACCCGACACCTTATCTGTAACTGTTAAAATGTAACTGATTAAGTTATTGATATAAATATTGCTACATATGTCAAAATCTGGAAATTGAAGATAGCAGCTTAATTTTAAACTGCGTTAAAGTAACTGCGGCTGTCTCTACAAAGCAGATAGGCTACCGTAGGCTAAATCTACGATTCAGTTGAAATACAAACCCAATCATCCACATTTTTGTTATATTTTTAAGTTACAACCAGTTATTACAACAGTAAATACTGTAAAGAATAGCAAAGCAACCTGTCCACACCATAGTTAATCCTTGTTTTTCCGTCGCTGCCTAAGAGAGTCCGATTCAAGGTCATCAAAGTAATCAATACAGGGGCCAGTTTACCGACCTATAGCAGAACAAATACATATTTTGACCAAAATATAGACGTATATTATTCCGCGTTCGTATAACAACTAATACGTTTATATGTAACACACATACATAGCTATAGCTCGCTATAAATTAAGAAATATGCTATTTTCGTATTGACTTCTTATCCGGTAGGTTACTATAGGTTTTTGCGAAATAAGCACAGGTTATTTCCATGCACAGCGTGTTTCTTTACCGTTTTACAGTAAACAGGATTTACCTTTCTCGTTCACCTTTAGGGATTCTGTAAATAAGGCTATTTCTGTTTGCCTCGGCTGGGTACGGATATGACAAATGAGCTACCCCTCTGCTGAGGTAGAGTCAGCAGTTGCTTTAACAGCTGATTGACTGTGGCGCATGGATGATGAAGAAGAGGCTTCAGGGAATTGTAGTTTCTTTTATTGTAACATTTAAAGTGACATTGATGCTACTCCTGTGCTAAGTTTGGATTGCAGTGAAGTTGATTCTGAAGCACAGGCTTACATTGTGTGGTGCATACATTATAAGGTGAGAATTGCACGATGACATTATCCGCAGGCGGCTTTGGCTCCACAAAAAACATAAAAAAAAAAAAACATTTTCATGACGCTAGTTGGAATACTCTCTATGACAAGCAATATAATTATTGCACGCAAGTAGTATCTTAGGTTTAACAGGACGATGAAATTATTTGCTTTATCTATAGCCATGTTCATCCCAATAAGGCCAGTACCGGTTATTTTCCTCACAACTTACCACCACTTTGCAATTTACGGAGTAACAACAGTAGGCTAAATGTAAACGATACAAGTAAGACTCAATGATCTGGGCTCACACGCGGAATACAGACTTGTATTAAATGACAGAATGAATTTTCAACAAGCCACGAAGCACCCTTGGTTACGATTGCGGATATTGAAATAATAAGGAAACACCTACCACAATACGATGTATTCTGTAGCCAAATGTGTATCTTCATGGTGCTCGTCTTCCAAAGTAGGCTTGAGTGGCTTCTAGTTAGAACCGCCTGTCCGAGTTAGGACATTAATTTGATATTTTTGGGCGACATAGAGAGAGAAAAAGCAAAATTGAACTACATATCCCAAGCTCCTATTACCGTGCCATTTCTCAGCTGTCGCTTAGGCGTGTTGTTATTGGTGACGCAGTGCGTAATGCCGTAGTCCACTGCGTCACTTTACACAGAGTGACAGTCAATGGAGTCAAGCGGTCAAAGAAACGCAGTTAAATTAATAACAAACCAAGTATTAATCGTCCGGGGTAAAATCTTGGGTTGAAAACAAGCACGCAACATTGAAATTGTATTTATTTATTTACAATGGTTGTTAAGTAATATTTTAAACGTCCACTTGTGACCGTATTTGTGTGTTTTATTTAGCTAAGCCTTTCTATGACAGAGGCCTCGTTACGAATACTGCAGGCCTAGCTAGCTAGCGATAGCTAGTTATCGTTACTTTTTCTGCACAACATAGCAAGGATATATTTTTGCGCTAGCTAACTATTTTCTCAGGAAAAGTGTGCATTAAGATTTTATAGCTGCGAACATGGCGGACCAGAGAGCTGTGGTAATGCAACAGATTTTGGATAGGTGAGTATGTTAGCTAGTATTGCCTTGGGATTTTCAAAAGGTATGGCTGTGTCGATAGCAAACTGTATAACGTTAAATAGTATATTTGTTGTCCTAGGCAGCTGGCTACCCTTCTGTCTTGCATGATCGCTTCATCTGGTCTACCTGAAAAAGTTACCGAAATACCGTTATTTCGGTGTCCGGATACATCGAGGTTGCGATGTGTGTTTTTTTTTTTTTTTTTTTTTGTATATGTTGGAAAGAATTTACACTAACGTAATTATTCAGGTGTAGCATGAGATGATGAGGTTGCTGGCCAGGAGGCCTCTGGTTGGAAATATGACTTGCTATCCTTGTAGGTTTTTATTATCTTGAGAGGATGACATTCAAAGCAGGCCTTGCAATGACAATGTATCAAAGATAACGTGTATACATATACGTATAGATGTATGTAGTATGCAAGTAATTAATACTGTCTCCCCTGTAGGGCGTAATATACCATCTGAAGTTCTGTAGCTGTAAACAACTTAACTAGCAGAGATGTTATCCATGTCAGGGTTATTGTCCAAAACGGTTTTGTTAAGAGTTTGTATAAAATCCTAAAAACATCATACTGTGGCCTTCCTAGACAAGAGTGAAGTGTATCTGTAGATAAATGAAGTGGGCCTTGGTATATTGTCCTCCAGATTCTGTGACCTTCCAGCATCAGATCTGCCGGTCTACTCTAAGTAGCATGGCATGCCTAAACATCAAACCACTGAGGATGTACCCCAAGAGCAGGGGTTATCAAATACATTTGACCTGAGGCCAAATTGTCAAAGAGGAAATACTCTTTGGGCCAAACTGGACAGGACTGCAACCTCCCACCATGTTTACAATCAAATGTGACAGTTACTGATGCAACAATCAGAGTGTACATAGTTAGCAAGCAAAACAATCTATGTCTCTGTCGAAGAGAAAATTGATACAGAAAATCTTGTTTGCAAAGAATGGAGAGACAAATATATATTTATCTACATTGTAGTACAATGTATCTATACATTGTACAGAAATGCTCATTTGTCTAATTTGTACTGAAACAGTCGCTGTCATAAAAGAGTACATAGAACTTTCAACACATTCTATGCTAAAGAATTAAAGGCCAGCAGAAAGATCCAGGAGAAAAGGAGGGATACTGAAAAATGGGAGAATTAAAACTGGCATCCTCAGAAAGGCAACTTATGTTCTGTTTCAGCTGAAAAAGACAGGAAGCTCAATATATTTACTTCATTAAGTTCTGCAAGTTCCTTTGAAAAGTTTGCCTTGTGCACTGCCTATTTATTTCAAAGTCAATGGGAGCAATAATATCACATACAGCTTGTGCAGAGCTAAATCTTTGATGAGCTTGGCAACACCCCTGCTGTCTAGCAAAAAATTAAACAAAAAAAAAACATAAAATAGAGAAAAAACAGTGATGAAAAGGATGTGTTGAAAGCATCCAGTAATGCGTGGACTTATTTGGTTTGATGACCCTTCTTGATTATGCTAGGGGCCACATGTACTGCAGTGCACACACTTCACAAGAACTTTGGTTCTGCAGAATATATTCCAGGGCCATGATCAACTATCAGGTCATTGAACCTTCATTCTGTCCTCTGATTCATTTCAGTCTGTTGCATCTTAATCCATTAATGGTGGAAAATAAGTTAATGGAAGGCTCTTCGCTCAGTCAACATCTAAACTCTTTCTGTACTTTTCACGGCTCACATATCAGCTGCGATAGCCATGTTTAGCTTTCCATGTTTTGTTTCCTTATCATGGTTGGTGGAAGAGATTTTACTATTTGGTAATGCTATACCTGCCTCCAAAGTCAGATGCATTTGACTTCTGAGAATTTCTTGGACAACATGCATTTACCTTACAGAAAGCCATTTCAAAGCATTAAGGAACACTGTGTCCTGCATAGTGGTGATATAACTGAGAAATTATTACAATATGCTGCTTAAAACATTTCTTAATGTTCAACATTGGATATTTGAGAAGTACACCTAGGGAAAGTGTTTTAATGAGTGCAGCAAGCCCACAAAAAGGCTGGTACTGCAACTAACAAACACAGCAACCACCAGAGTTTAATTTGTCAGTGGCTTAGTCTTATTTGGATTTAATTTCATTTTTATTAATGGAGAAGTGTTGGTGATCATGCCAGTATGTTTCATTGTTTTTACCTAATGTAAATGATGCCCTGAGAACTTGATCTTGAATCAAAGATCTATTCAAAATGGTTACTGTTTGCATTGAGGTTTGAAAGGGATGATCCTGGGAAAGAATTCTTTTCAATGGGTGTTGAGGCCATTTGTATATGGTGGCACTTCTCTCCAGTTATTCCCAATAGTCTTTGCTAATTTGATTCAGAAAAAAAAAGTTATATGTGGATTAAATATGGCTTATATGTGGCTTTGAGCATCTTGAGATCTTCCCAGATTCAGTCTCGCATTTCTGAGTTTGGTCCTTAATTGTGAGAAACAGATCAATGAACAATGTGCTTTTTCTTGAATTTAGGCCAACAAATTTGAGCAAGTGTTCATGTGGGTATTAATTATCTAGTTATGCACTTTGCTTTAGCCTAATAATTAAATACTATCATTTAGTGAAACACATTTGATTTACGTTTTTGAAAATGGGCATTTAGCTATTTTTAAAGTAGGGTTACATTGTACAATTGATGTTATGTGTCCAAGTGCAATGAAATTGAAGCTGATCTACCATTGGAAAACATGAAGCATGTATCATAATTTTAGGCCTACATTCATCTAGTGGTTTGGTATCAATTCCTCAGTCTCCCTTTATTTCTTGTTGTTTAAGTAAAGCAGTTGTCTGTTTCCTGATTGTGTCCATACTTCATGGGTAAACCTGCTTGCCAGCATATCAACACTTAGCCCCATGTATTGTAAAATGCATTTTAGTACAGAATAAGTTGCCGATAAAACACATTGATTTTTCTTATTCTAGTAAGTAGCTGAAGTCTGAAGATGGATGCTTTACCTTGCAAAACTCTGCTTCCCCCATCTGTACACAGACACACACTTGCAGAATTTAAATTAAAGCCTTCTTATCCTGAGGCCCAGGTTGGAGGTATTCTGAATTTCTGGACTCCTTTAAAACATTTCAAAGGTTTCATTTATTGCTTTGAAGCTGCCAGCCCTTTTCCTAAAATGTAGTTTAAGTAATTGCTCAGGTGATGGTATGTTTTTTTTTTTTTTTCACTGTTTTATCAGTGTTGTTCTTTTGATCTTCCATTTGAATCATTTTTTGGTTGGGTAAAAAGGAAGTTAAAAAAAGGGAGAGAAGACTTGAGTAATTACCCCCCTTGAGCGAGGTGTGTACTCAGCCCTATCAGTGACAAACACATGGCCCAGTGGGGAGGCCTATCTGTGCATGTCACTGGCAGCTGGCTCCTTCTGCCATGGCCATGTTTCATCTGTAGAAAAGGAGAAGCAAGCTTAGGGCTGTTCCCACTTCTAACAGCCTTGGGTGTATCTTAACTATTCTTAACTGTTGAAATTCTAAATGTTGGACTGCAAATCTGCTGATTTCTCTGCTGTCTTTTTCAACCCTCTCCAATAAAACTCTCTCTCTCTCTCTCTCTCACTCTCACTCTCACTCTGTGAGTGTATGGGCCATTTTATATTATTATCATTGTTATTATATGACAGATGCTCTCCTGTAACAACATTGGGGCTTGTTGTTTTGTTATTAGAAGATCCCTGATTCTGTGTTGGTTAAGAGCAACTAGCTGAAAAGGCCCAGCTGTGTAAATGGGTTATGGAAGGTAGGCGTAAGATTGGAATCATTGTTGCCCTGAATAGTGAATATTACCTTGGCTGTAATCCAGTTGTATAAGCTGCTGCTTCGGTTTGAGTATAGAGCATGAGAGACGTTTATGGTTGTACCCCCCCTGGTGCTGATGTCAGTCCATTTTGGCCTCAATACAGAAGTTTTTTTGCCAGCCACCTCCAGGCCTTTTCACTTGGGGGTAAGAGATTTTCTTGCGCTGCAAGATAACCAACAAGCCGCTTCATGTCCCTCAAAGATACTGTATCATTGATGTAGTTACGGTGCAGGATTCAATTGTCTGTTAACATGTTTTAGTGGTTGGTTCCCCCTCCATTGTTCGACAGCATTAGTTGTATTTTCCTTAAAAACAGGACGCTAACACGAAAAACCTTTGAGTCCTTCAACTCAGCAAGTGGGGGTCTAGCCCTGGAGTGCAAAATTCACTCATAAAACCATTGCAAACTACCTCCAGCTGGGTGGGTTTGACATTTTCTCAGGTACAGTCATTACAACTCCCAAGATTTGAACTGAATTTCTTTTCCTGACTTTGAAGGCAACAGCTGAAATGTAGCTTAGTGCTATATTTGCTTTTGGCAGCAATTAGACGCTAATCATGTGTACCCTTTGTTACCTGACTCAGCCAGGTTCAGTTACCAACTGGAGTTTAGAAATTCTGTTGTTTCTATGTAAATTGCTGGCCAGTTCTGAATATTCTATGTGCATTTTAAGAAAGAAACCATATGAGAAAGGCAGCGTTGAAGGACTAACAAAATTAGTCCCATTTTTTTTGTGCCTTTATTTACCAGGGAGGTCAATTAAGAACTCACTTTCTCTTTTGTTATGCCCAGAGGAATTTCAAGTGGGTGGGAAACGCAAGGGAGCATGCAACCAATTAAATTTCAGGTAGATGATGATTAAGTAACTGGAACTCATTTGATCTCACCATCATACTTGGATGAATACTACTACCTTTTCAAGAAGTGTCTTGCGATCTTGTTAACATCTCACCTGAAGGATGGGAGCTTTTACAGCACAATGTCCTAGTCACCATGCAGGGGCATTGCACTTTTTAAATATGTAATATGCGGTATGTAAGCTAAGTAATGTATGTAAGTATTTAAGTAAAATCGAGACTTTGTTAACCTCTTACAACCAATCAGTGCTAACCAACCACAAAACCTCATCTGCTCAAGAGAACATGATGGCTGCATCTCTTCAGGTGGCCTGGCACCTCGGCAAAAGGAAAAAAAGACTTTTTTTGACTTCGAGTTGGTGAAGACATCTGTAGTCGATATGTTAAGTGAAGTGCTTAGTCATGACCCCAAAAAAAATAAATGCAGAGCACAGAACTTCAGTCACAGAACTTATCAAATACCATCGTCAGATTAAGTCAATATTATTTTTCCTGTTTTTTCAATCATAAGGCACATACCTCATTTTATGAACCAGACGGTAAGTAGTAAGCTACAAGCCCATATTTCCAACAGTTTCTGGCCTAGTAATGAAAATATTATATTATATTATATTATATTATATTATATTATATTATATTATATTATATTACAGGCCTTTGATATTATATTATTATATGATTTGTGCCCAACTGGCACGCCACTCTATTCACAAATGTGAAAAGTGGCCTACTAACCATATTAATTGAAAATCCCTGGTCTAGAAGATAAAGTGCCCCCTTCATACCAATCAACATCACCTCCCTGTGATGACTTTGTTAAAAGAAAGATATGAAGTAAGATTTAGTAACAGGTTTAATAGTTAGTTTGGATGAGCAAAATGTCCTGGAAAATCATTTTTTGAAAAGAGAGGGAGTCCTGATTTCAGTAGAAACATTTTTTTTTTCCTGTTTGAACCACGAGTGGAGTCGAGAAACTGTTGACATGTTCCTTGATTCCAGGGATTGAGGGAAGCCCAAATTATCTGAACTTCCCATGACACAGTAGGCACAATTTTGTTTCGCAAAAGTTGGTTTGTTTTTCATGAAATCACATCTGGCCAGTTTTTTTTCTAGGTAATAAAATATTTCATGGTCCTTTTTTTTCAGCAATTAATTGTCCTTTTTGAGATATGTGTTTATACAAATGCATGTTTCTCTGACTGAATGAATATTATCTGTGGTTCTGCATGTGGGTATGTATGTTTAATGGTTTATGTAAGTATGTGCACATGTGAGCGAATGTTTTTGTGTATTTATGTGCAAGCCTGTGAGCGTGATGACAATCACGATGAGACATAGGTTATGTTAATATGAATGTAGACCTCTAAAACAGTTGGATGTTGTTTTGCTGTTTTTGTGTATGAGAGTCCAGTGCTGTATGAAAGTGTGTGTGTTTGTTTGTTTGTGTGTGTGTGTGTGTGTGTGTGTGTGTGTGTGTGTGTGTCATAAGGGAGGCCAGGGTCACATTTGCAAATTCAGGTGAAATGTGACCCATGGCAAGTCGTGTGACTCTTGCGCCTGAGGTGGGTGGGAGGGACAGCAGCAGTGGAGATGTTGCAACCCAACCCCCCCAGCCCCCTCTACCAAGTAGTCAAATATAGACCCTGACAGCAATGGCCTGACTCGGCCAGTCCATGAGGAAATTTGACCTGTGCAGTAGAACTCCACCTGTTTTAGCCTTTTTTCTGGAGTAAGACGAGGGGAACACACACACAAGTGTTGGTTTGTGGAGGATTGGGATGTCCATTTGTCCAAACTGCCCTTCTAGTTGAGCTGGTTAATTGAACGGGGTGGGTAGGGGGCATGAGATTATGGGTTATCTTTTTCTGGCTGCATGTCTGTCATCAGGGTGGGGCATGAAGGTGGAGCACATGCAGCTACATTGTTAGGGAATGCTGCATATGCAGCTGTAGTAAATGTGAAAGATTAAATGGCCACACCTTCTCCTTAGGCACTTTCTCTGCTACAGGCCATACAGAGGCTGGGCATGCTAGGAGGCTGTACCTTTCCAGTAACAGACAGATGAAAGCAGAACCTGAACACAGGGACCTGGCTCTATACTCTATACACTGCCTTATCTACTACACTAGATAATGTGCTATGCATTTATAAAGATGACTGTATCCACTGAAATGTGTAGGCTTCCACAGTTCTAAATGCCACTTATCACCTGCTGTGTCTTGAGAGTAATTTAGCCCTCTTCACCATGATCATGCCTACAGCAATGTCATGGTTGGGGCTCCAGTTCACAAGCTTTTCAAGCACAGATATGGAATTTACTGATCATAAAATCAGCTGTGTGTGCTTAAAACATTGGTGGGTCTGCCTAGGCCAGTGCTTTGAATTACAGGCTAATTATGAATATTCATAAAAGGACTTGTTGACACTAGAACATGTATAATTAGCATAGTAACATAATGCTGCATGGTAAGTCTCTTGCTACTCCACCAAGCCAGAGCAGAGTCTGTGTATAAATCATTGACTCAAAACTATAAACTGTGTGTACATCCAAAAAAAAAAAAAGGGTTTCCAGGATTGTGGTGTTCGGCCTTGATGCTCAGTCTGCAGTTTGAGACAGACTGACAGTCTGGGTGACTATCACCACTCCAGCACCTTGCTTTCATTTGACCCCAGACTTGAGTTTAAGAGAGTCTGTTTTTGTGTAAGAGAGTCTGAAGTATGAGAAGAGAATTTGTCTTCCCTGCATGTATCTGTGATGAGGCTGTGAGCATTTAGTGGGGTGAGATGGCATACAGACAGATATACAGATTTACAGACAGACAGAAGTCCTGACGCCTCTGATCCTGACCTTCATCTGGGAATCCGCCGCCATTGGCCAGGTTCCGTGGCTGGCTCTCCCGAGCAGCCTTTGTGTTGCGACTCCCAGAGCTTTCCCACAGTCACATGACCGGCGGCGCGTGAAAGGGCTCTTTGTGGAGTGGCCTAAGACCCCCTAAAACCCGAGCAGCCTGCAGCTCGTAAAGCCATGAGAAAAGAACCGAGCTGCACCAAGCCTCTTTGTCCAGAATCAATCAGATCGCAGAGAGGGCCTGGTTTCACTCCTCTTTACACCGCCCCTTCTCTGGGCATATACTGCCTCAGACCATAGATCCAGGATCTGCTAAGTTGAATGTATCCCTTACACACCCCTCATTTCGTGCAAAAACATTAGCCAAGGTCTGTCCAGTGTTACATGCTTTGCAGCTCTTTAGATTGATAGAAGAAAACACTGCTTTGATACATGTTTGTTTGCTGCTCATCACATCAGAACTGTGTGGCAGTAGCTGATATTTCAGATGTTTGATTGGCCTGTGATTGAGTAGAACTCAACTCCGTAAGCTGTGAGTAATTGGTCATTAATGTTATTACTGTGAGAAACATGGCATTTTTTATCTGCACCATGCATCCTGTAAAACATGTGCAGGCCACCCACTTCTCTTTGCTCAGTGATCTGCCAGCTGATCTGCATGTTTATGTGGGAAGATTGCGCAGCTGAGGCAGGCAAGATCAGCGTGGTCACTTTCATTGGGTTTACTGAAGCACTCCTCACTCGGGAATATACTGCGGCTGGTTGTGAGTTGGCACTGCCGTGGTGAGGACTCAGTTCTGTGATTTCAGAACCCCTCTTTAGCGACAGTCCAGACTACAGTGCTCCGGACCAGCCTATGAGCAGGCCATGTGAACACAGAGTCTGAAAGACACTGCAGCGCTTTTAAACCAAGCTTGAAATGAGGGGATTGGATATAAAAAAAGCACTGGAAAAGATCCTACTTTGGAAAAATCTGTCTTTAATAGGATTACCAGAGGATGGCCTTGTCCTTTCTCTGACAGCTTATCAGACCTGTTAAAACAGTCAGCACACTGGTCATTTAAAAGATCCCCAGTTAAAATTCTAATTTTTAACATAAATATAAATCTCCTGTAAGCAGTAACAGTGCCATAATTAATATTTGAATATATCATGTACCTAGTTTAAAAGCTTGCTATAAATGGAATGGCTTTTAGAAGCACAAAGCAACAATGTCATGCTGTGCCTTGTCAGTCATAGCTGGTGTCCCCCACCCCCTTCAATTTTGAGAACTTTGGTTTCCCTTCTGTAACAGAATCTTTCACTCCAGAGAGAGGGCTGCAGCACACACAATGTAGAAACGCTATCTTAATGTATATTTACCACATTGACCACATTGAACACAGGATGGATTTCAGGTTAGTCAAACGTAACACAAATTCAGCACACATCGCAGCAAATTCTGTCTGCGGGACACATGCTGATGACCTTGTTTTCCCAGCTCTCATTTTTCTGCTCCTGTCATACATCAGAATTGCGCTAGGTAAAAAAAAAATGGGCAGGACCCAAGGAATGAGCTCCACATCTTCAGATCCACGCCTTGGTGGTCGAAAGTAAATGGTTTGCGTTATGATTTCTGTTTCTGGATTGTGAGACTTAAGGCACTGGTTTATTTACTGAATCATCAGGGCCACGGTAATGTACGTTCTGGTTTGGTGATGAATGTGACCCCCCCCATCCCCACACTTTGAAAAAGACTGATTATAGACAGTGTTTCCCTGCTTGTGCTAGTCATTTATGGTGGTTTGAGGAAGCTTTAGCTTCTATATCTATTACTTCCCCATCAGTGGAACCAGAGGTTATCCTGCCGGTGCTATTTTTAACCACCCAAGTCATTGTGTTCTTGTGTTAAATGAGCAAAAACTTTTTTTGGCCCATCAGTTGAAAAAGGTACTGAAATCACATGTCAATGGATGGACTTCCTCCTGATGCAGTTGAACATACCTCTTCTGGAGGGTCAGAGGTGTTTCCTCCGATGGTCTGTAAGTATACTGGACCAGTAGCACCTGCTACCAGTCATCTGTGCCATGAAGCCAAGGCAGGTGGTGTGGATGGGAGGCAGGAAGATCAGATGGCTGGGTCCCTCACCTGAAGGCATCCACTTCTGAATTTCAATGATAAGACACTGTACCCAGCTAACATGGAGTTAGTGTCCTTTGTGCTATGTCACAGTAATTGTGCTATGACTGAATCAAGAGAACAGAAATTGTATCACATAAATGTTCTGTTTGGTCAGGGCCTGAGCTCTGCGGTTTGATACTCTGAAAATGAAGGGTTTTTTTTTTTTTTTTTTTTTTTTTTCACCACAGTCTAATGCTTCTCCCAGGGTTTGGAGTTTTCTTAGCTTTAGAAACTGTAGGCAGACACCCTATCCTCAGTGTTAATGTTTGCCCAGTTTGTACTCTCTGCGGTGCATGTGTCTGGACCCCCACTAGAATAGTTTCTGAGAAGCCCATGGTGTGAGAGACAGTGTGCATTCTTGAATGATTAACCATTTTCTAATATGTTATTTTCTTTTCAGTGCAGCATCATTTAACTCACGAGAGGGGAAATGTGAAGTAGTAATCCCAGCTGAGAGAGATGGCAAAGCTTTAGCAAACCAAGCCGGCTGCAGTGAGGAACATAAAATTAGCAATATGGCTATGTACACCAATCAGCCTGTCAGCTGTCTATTTGTCAGACAGTAAAGCAAGTAGGTCTGCACAACTGAAGTGATAGAACCTAATTTCTTCTGGGAGCAGGATGCAGGTTATAGTCGTCCTGTCTTTACACACAGTTGCATTTTACCACTGTCCTTCATGATCTCAGGGTGTGACCCACTCAGCCAGGACAGGATGCTTGTCAAATGGAAATCAGAGGAAAAACAGTACATTTATATGCACAATAGAGGTTTATTTCTTCACATATGCTTGAAACGACACTGTGAGTGTTTTTTGTGGGGGGTGACAGAAAGAGGAGGCGTTGGGTTTCAGGGTTCGGCTCGCATTTCGGCTCTGTTGTTTCAGTGCCTGTCAGGAGGCAGGCAGGGTTACAGGAACAGGAGACCAGAATCTCGGGGGCACCGGTACCTGCTTTGTTCTCTAGTGTTCAGTTCCCATGGAGACGCCTGCCTCCCTTTACAATCAGCGCCCTGCGCTGACGTTTTGCTCTGGTGAGGTTGCCCCTCATGCTTATGTTCCCATTTATTTTTCCTGGTCCCGTTTCATGTGTGTGTAGGTGTGTTTTTTTGTGCCAAGGTCTGCCTACAGAGCTTTTTATCAGTGCCACAATATCACTCTGTCTGGCTAAACTTGAGTTTTGTGTTTGTTGGTGAAAGGCTTTTCAGTGGAGGAGTGAGGAAGGCCATGTCATCAGTGTTTGAGGGATGTGTCTGTACTTTTGCGTTGGTGACACACACTGAAACAGCCTCTTACCTTCTACCTGGGTATGTGATAAAGCAGTAGATGATGGAACCCTTGTGCCCTAACACCCCCCCTCCCCCCCCCACCCCCCCACGGCTCTCTCTCTCTCTCTCTCGAGAACACTGCATTTAGGATATCAGTTCTCGCTGCTCAGAGGAGCCATCGGGGAGAGAGGGTTTTGGGTTTCCATCGGAAACGTAGGGTTTGTTTCGCCAGGACGGGCCTTTTCTTCTATCAGGCCCCCGTTATCTGAGTGGTAACCCCCCCCCTCCTGTCTCTCCCTCCGTACGGTCATGTTTTATTCACTGCAAGAAAATGGAAAATCTGCTGGCGACTGAACAGAGCAAACGAGCAGGGCCAGACTAAGGCCTCTTTTGGCACTTTAGAGAGCCCTCCACCTGTACCCCCACATTGCTGGAGTAGGGGAGAAAGCCGATGACGGAAGGCCACAGATTTAGCATCCATTATTCAGGGCACAGAGCACAGAGGCTTTAATTATACATCTCTTATTAAGCCATCCAGATCACAGCCCCACTGTGGCCTTCCCCCACATGATGAAACCGGAGCACAACGTCTGAGAGAGCCCACAGACGCTTTTGTTAGCGAAACCAAAAAAAAAAAAAAACACAAACACTGCATCATTTTGATCTTGTTGTGTCTGGAGATGTCAGATCGTCCATCACACTCAGGAACAGGAAGTAATCTGCCAGATAGGCCTTGGAATCTCACCTTTCCTGATTTGCAGTATGTGGTTTATGGTATGGTATTGTTTGTGTTATTTGTTCCAGTGTTTCATAGAAATGTACAGTGTAAGCTTAATGCATGAGATGTGTAAAGGGGGTGAGTCCGAATGTTTAGGCTAGGTGTGGCTTGATCCTTTTTCCCAGTTGAAACATCTTTCAAGTGCACCTACTTGAAAGTGGGGATGATGAGCCTCCTGGTTGTCTTGTTTTATCACTCATCTGGTGCAGCATACTGTTTACTACTGTTTTTTGGTTTGTGGACAGAATTATCCTCACAAAGAATTCTCGAACCAGAGAATTCCCTTATGGGGTAACCAGTCATGGCTGGTTCCAGGAGCTGACATAAGCAACATTATCTCATAAAAATGGAGATGGGCCTCATTTGTGGCTTGATGTGTCAGTGGAACAACAGTCCATGACAGAGTTTTAACCCATTAGAACCAGTCAATGGCAGTGATTGCCATAATGAGAAAGACCCACCTTCCAGTGCATTTGGCCCAAAATGGTTTACAAATTCAAGTGACCTGTGAAAATGTCCTGCCGGGATGCAGGAGTGGAGATGGTTGGGGAAAGGGTCAGGCTAAGCAGCAGAGTTGCCATGTGGATGAGCTCCTTGCTGTGAGTAAAACAGACCCCACACCCCCTTCCCCTCCCTCTTTGCCTGGCCTGGAAAACCCATGAAGCAATCTTAGATCATCATGTACTGGGGTCTAAGAATAACCAGCTTCAGGAAGTTTGATGGGTGAAATATGGAACTGAGAGGAGAACAGCTCGTCTGATTAGAGTAAACGAGAGACAAGAGGAAGACCAGAGCCTGTGTAGCAGCCGATTAAAAAGAGATCTTTCCTTGAGCTTTAGTGATTATTGTGCCTCTGTTTCACAGTCTCTGTGAGACTCCCTACATAAATTATAGTATTAGCTGTGTGTCTGACAGGAAGTGTTCCTCAGCACTTTAAGTACACACATGCCTGGTGACATTTTGATGGCACTGTAGTTTTCATGGTTTATATTTCTTCACATATGCATTATTTTTTGTATCTTGTGTTCAGCTTTTGTTAAATTCAGCACAGCAGTGTGGGTGGTGCTGATACCAAACCATACAGCTCAAATAACTGTAGTGTGTAGTGGAAGAGCTAAACTCAATGTGGCCAAGTAGTGTGGTCAGTGCTTAACTCTATGCATGAATACCGTTGTCTTACTGCTGTGTTACCCATGCAAGTAACTGAATTATTCGACCAGTTCATATTAATCATGGTGATATGGGCTGCATGTTACAACCTTCTCCACAGTGTGGCTGGAATGTGTAACAGCCCATATTAATTTGATTGCAGATATAGAGTAGGTTGTGTAATGACATAATGGCTGTACAAATATAAATATTAGTACATGATGATTCTTGCAACCTGGGTTAAATGAGATACAAAATTACTGTCCTGATGTCTCAGTGATGAAAAAATGTTTTTTTTTTTGTCTTTTTGTTTTTGATTTTTTTTTTATTATTATTATTCTTTATATGTGTACTTTTTATGCATACAATCTGAAACCTTAGTTAATAACAACATTTTAAAATTATTCTTATCATTGTCTGAAAACAAACCCAAGGTGTTGTGAGTCATGCACAGTTGGGGCGATTCACCCCACGAAGGCTCTGTATGAGCGCCATGCAGAGAGGAAGATGAGAAGCTTCCTCAGCATGGAAGAGGAGGAGAGAAAGCTGCTCTATACTGCCCAGTTATACCATATGTCCCAGCAGTGCATTGTGAGATATTTATTGAATTGTTGTCTGGCACAGCATTAGGACACATCTGTATGGGTATCATATGGGTATCGTTTTTGGGTGGCGGCACATTTGGCAGGAGGGAATCTGTTTGCTCTGTTACAGCGCACAGCTCTCTCTGGTTTTGGCTAATTGTGTGTTTTCATGCAGTCTGCATTTATACAAAGCTTTCAGTAATGGCCTTGCTTCACCCAATCCCCCCTCCCCTCCAAGTTATGAAGCCCCCACAAGTTCCCCAGCTTTTGCCTTTTTTATGAGATGAGTTAGTTTTTGCTGACTCCCAGCTTTTAAGTGTTGTGGGTCTCCTCTTCTGAAAAGCTCTCTGTCAAGATTGCATTTTAGGCTTTTGTGTGCCATGGGTACAAGCTCTGGAGCCACAAACACTTTCATCTCCACACACACAGGGGATTTGTGCTTTTATCAAGACTACTCTTTTATCTGTGTCTGCTGAAAGCCTGGGTATTGAAATATTGTGAATAAAATGAAAATTCAGTCATCTTCTACTGCATACATGTTACAGACATTACGTATGCCCCACACAATTTTGTCTGGCTGGTCCATTTGTGGCATGTTTGGGTTAGCTCAAGTAATGTAGCTCCTGCCACTCAGAAGAGTAGATGCCAGTTTCACATTAAAGCACAGGACCTATGCATTTTGTCAACTTAGTTTACATGTCTTCCTGACACTGTCTTTGTGTTACATTTACTGTATTTGCATGTGTTAGGACCTGTTCGGTGCTTTAATGAGCGTGTAACTATGTTTGTGGTGTATCTTGTCAGTTTGTGTGTAATATCCTGTCTCTTTTGTAGGAGCTGCTGGGTGTGCTTTGCCACGGATGAAGATGACCGAACGGCAGAGTGGGTTCGGCCATGCCGTTGCCGTGGCTCCACTAAGTGGGTGCATCAGGCCTGCCTGCAGCGCTGGGTGGACGAGAAGCAGAGAGGGAACAGCACGGCCCGTGTGGCCTGTCCGCAGTGCAATGCTGAGTACCTCATAATCTTCCCCAAACTGGGTATGTGAGAGCTCCTCCAGGTGCTGAAAAAGAGGAGAAATGTGGGCATACATTAAAGCCTAATTCTGCATTGAAAAGCTGGCTAGGAAAAAGGTGTGGCAGGATTTAAATAAGTACAGATTTTCTTATATTTTAGAATTCTTTTTTTTTGGTTAGACAGGGTATAGCCAATGTTACATGTACTTATCCATATATTTTATCATATAACTGAAATCTGATTTAGTTGCAAGTTTTTAATTTACTCCATACCACTTTAAATGGTATCACATCTATGGACTACCATGTTTTTGCTAGCTAAGCAAAGCATGATTTTGGCACTATATCTATGATTGTGTGGCTAAGTTTCAGGTAAATCTGAAAATAGTTTTTGTACAGTTCTCACAGTCCTCACAGTTTTAACAACTTTGCTTTTGTTAGCTGTAATTGTCAGCTTGTCCCGCAGCGGCAATGTGTCCAGTTTATTAGTTGGGTAGAACACACATGGTAGTGCATTTGTACTGCTGTCCACCAGCACCAAAGCTCCCACAATAGGTAACAGTGCAGCTGTCTCAGGCAGATCACAGGCATCTGGCTGAATTGAGGAGTCACTATTGTGCAGTTAAGTAGGGTGTAGCCTGGCAACTGTAACCCTCTCTCCCTGGTTGATGCTACTGCCAATTATGTCTCTCCTGACCACAGTATGTGCTTACTTGAACTGGATCCAAATCCAGGCTATGAAACACATCCCTAAACATAGAATTGATGCTTGTGGGACATTCCAGCCAAAAAAACTTGCTGCATTTCAGGAACTTGTCACGCTTGCCATTGTACAAGGGCATCCACTAAGCAGACACCACATACATATGACTGTCACGGCTTTCTGTGCTATCCAGGGGAGCTTTGCAAAGTGTTCTCTAATTCCAGTAATCTCCTGTCTGTGGAGTAACCTTCTGAATTTCAATACTCCCCCTTTTTTCAACAGTGCTTGACAGAGCTCCCTGGGTCTGTCTCCTGATATGTGAGCAGATGCTGGTATGTAAGGTAACGTTAGCCTAGCCACATCAGCGCGCTGTTCCAATAACCTTGTTTTCCTCCAGAGGCCGCTGCATGGTTATTTCGGGATCAGTCCCCATTTGCGATTCTCAGCCTCCTCGGCCTCGACTGGCCATGACAGCACACTGCACGTTTCGCCGATAACCTTCACGAAGGATGACAGAGCGAGATGTAATGAAATGGGGCTCTTTCTCTGTCTGCCTTTACTGCAGTGCAGAGGGACCGCGGCACGCTGCACAAATGGAAACAGTTGAATTAAGGTTTCTGCCCTCCCTCAGGAATGAGTGGCTGCACACTCATCGCTCATGTGACTCCTGGCTTTGAAATCCATTTCTTAAAATCAGCTGAGTTACTGCAACTCCAAGGTGGTTGGACAGAGATTTTCTCTTTTTTATTGCCCTAACATTAAGGCTGTCTAGTTAATTTTTTTTAATGAACAGTTGAACGTGTACCTGTTATATCAAGCGTATGTTTTTTTGTAAAAAGGTCATTTTAACTAGGTTTAGTGTTTAAATTGAAATGTCATATAATAATACCTGTAGGATAAAACTACAGTCAGGTTACCCCAGCTGAAGAATCAGTCCCCACACTGAGGGAGACTTGAGCTTGTACTTCACCTAGCCAGGGCAGACACACTTATAAAAGGAAGCATGGCTTTGACTAGACAGTGAGCATGAAATGACAATAAGGACTCTGATGCAGCATCACTGCTGAATCAGAGGCAGAAATCATGGAGGAAAAAAAACCCAATTAGTAATGCATAGCAGTGGGAGGTGGTGCTGAGTTTTTAATCACCTTTGAAGCCTCCACCTGGCTGCTCTATGCCACTTGCTCATGCCCCAGCCCTTCCTCTGGCATTGAAAACAAAACCCATCCACATCGTGACTGTTTAAAACACATACCTGGTCATTACTCAAGCAACACCGAGAATTTTATTTGATCCAGGATTCATTTTTGACTGTTTTGACATGAAGCACATACTTAAGGGAAGTTTTGTGTACTGTGGCTGCTCAAAGGCCTGGTCTAAGTTTTAGTACATAATGCTCTTTAACAGATGAAGAGATTTAAAAGATCATTTCACATTTTTCTATTACTTTATGATCTTGGTAAAAGATTGTGACTCAAACCCCTGATCACTGGGTTCAAGCTTTGCTTATTGAACCAGCATATTTTCAGTCAGTTATACTGACAAAATAAGCATTTTTGGTATGTTATATTTCTTGATATGAGATTTGCTCACTAACAGGTTCAGGACAGAACTGTAATGTTCAATCATCCATTGTGTTTGAACCTGAAAGCATTCTCTCACATTAAGTGTGTGTGTGCATGTGCGCCTGTCTGTGTACACAGATGTGGACGTGCATTTGTACATGTTTGTGTTTGTCTGTCTTTGTGTATTGGACTGGAGGTCTGTCCAGCTAGCTGAGTAGAATGTCAGATAACAGCAGCACAGTCACGGTTGGTGAAGTAGGTCATGTGACAGGAGCTGAGACACATCATTAAGAGTTCTGGCTGTCTCTCCTCTTGCTGGCAAAGAGGCCTTCTGGGAAGACAGTGAGGTAAGTGTCATTGTACCAGCTCACAGTGGCCTTCAATAATAGATTGATTACTGATTCACATTTGTATGGTGCTTTTCATCCGATTTCAGAACTCAGCCTCTACCTCAGCGCTCTCAACGAACACATCCCATTAAGAGAAGAGAGGCCAGAGCTTCATCGTCTGCATTGTTCTACCACTTTGCAGCCAGAGATACAAGAGTGTCACAGCCCATTAGGAGAGATAACAGAAGAAAGGAATGTTGTTGCAGTAGGCTTACAGCTGTTTTGTGCTCTAGTAGTTTTAATCATAGAATCTGCTGCCAAGTGTTGGCAAAAATATTTTTTTGTTTGTTGTTTAGTTGAAATTTCCAACACCCACTAGAAATTACCCAGTTCTGTCTGCCTTGAATACTGCAGTTCTTGTACATAGAAAAAAGGGGAGCAGATATAATGCTGATTTCATCAAAATGTGCCAGAATTGAGACCTCAGGGTTGATTCAAAATGTAATCCCTTCACTTTAAATAGTAATATGCCCTGCTCTACCATCTGTTGGCGGGGCAGAGAGCTGCAGACATTGTTGTGACATACAGAAGGGAAAGACATACACAAAGTATGAAGCAGTGTCTTGGAAATTTGAAACTTCACTACCTAGATGCTTCAGACTGATGCAATTGTAATGCTTTTTAGATTTTTTGAGTTTTTTGGACTTGGAGTTCCACCACATGTATTTAACTGGTTTAATGAATAGAGGACATACCCAGATCTAGATAATTTACTTATTGATAAAAATAGACCAAATATTCTGTTAAACCGACATTCCAAGATGCACGTTAACTATATCAATTAGCATATCCCCCACTCTGAAATGATTGGATGTACACATGAGAGTTTACCATATGCCTTAGGACAGTATTTCATGCTGAACACTGAACCAGGTCCTTCTGCAAACCTTATGCAGGACTAGAGCTTAGCAATGTATCCTGTAAAGGGGAAGGGCCAGGTATAGAATATCCTTTGCTTGTTCAAGCCAACCAGCAAGGTACTGAACTTTTTGAGGTTCTGAGTCTGTTTTATGGCTTGATTTAGATTGTAGCTTGTCATTATGGATGTGTTTCCCGGAAGTGTGGGGTAAGTCATTTAAGTTGGGAGACGGCTGTTTTTGGAAACGGCACTTTTGGAAAGCGTGTTGCGCTCACACATCATTATTCAGTCTGCCCTGTTGTGGGTTACCAAAATTAGACTTTATATTTAAACCCTTCCAAGCACATGTCCCATGATAACTTGTGGATGCATAAATAGCTCAACAGAAGTGGCTGCCGATTTAAAAAATGAGCAAATGGGTAATGTGATATCGGAGCACTTTTTAAACTGAATATACATACAGATCATTACACAGCAGCCTACATTCAGGCATGTCTCTCTCTCTCTCTCTGTCTCTCTCTCTCTCTCTCTTTCTCTCTCTCTTTCTCACTCCCCTTCAGATGCACTCTATGTCTCTCCCTCTCCTTCTTTATTTCTTTGTGGGTTACAGAACATTCCTTGTGTGTGTGTATGTGTGTGTTTGTTTGTGTTTGTGTGTGTGGGTGGGTGGGTGTTGAAGTAGGCATTCCTTTTTCAAAATTAAGTTTGACTTGTTTTGAGATTGGGTTCTAACACAGTGTTTAACTTGACACCACAGACACAAACGTAGTGCTTTCACACGAGAGAAGTGTGCTGGGGGAACTGTATAGAAACATGCCCCTGCTCTTTTGGCTGATTGAGTTGTGATTATGGAGAAATTATGGTCTGCCTTTTCAGACGAGACATCAGCCAGCTTTGTAACCGTGACTGCAGTTGCTATGACAGAGAGCCATGGTGACAGTGCCACGTCATCAGGTATAAAGTGGCTCACACAAGCTGCCATCTCTCTGGAATATAGTGGTGTCAGCCTTTTTTTGAAATGCCATGTGTCATTTCTATTTGATTACCTGTAGGATTTAGTGGTCCCTTATTTTCAGGGAGCATAGCGGGTGGGGGAGGAGTGAAGGAAGGCTGGTCTCTTTTCTTTGACCTAAAACATATAGCTGTTATTAATAGACACGTGTGGCACACATTGAGGCATGGCGCCTGCCCCTTTCATTGGCGAATGCACACAGGAAAAAACTCAAAAGCAATGAAAAGCCTTTGATTTTGTCCATCAGCATGAGTTACTGAGCCTGGCCTGTGTGTGATAGCGGGACATAATCCTATCAGCACACAGCAAATGGACACGGGGCGCTGCCACATCCGTCTGAGCTGCGCTGATTCCCCCTCCACCTCCTTATTCCTCCCTGTGCTTCTGCCCTGTGTAAAAATAGGGCCTGGATGTGTCGGAGTGGAAATCAGGTTGCGTTCTGCTAAATATTACATGATCTCTCCGAATGGAGCTAGAGAGAGAGAAAAAGGAAGGTGGCTGAGAGGGAGGGGGAAGACATATCTCTGAGGTCAGAAACGCACCGCATGTGAGACACCAGCCTATCCTGGCTCTGTAGTCTGTGTTAACTGAGTCACTGGTCGAGGTCACCAGTACATTTATATGATGGCATTAAAAGATGCTGACTCATAGTGAGATACAGAAAAATCTGTCGGAGCATGTGTGATTAGAAAACATTACACTCACTTATTCTTATTAAGACACACATCGACCAAATCTCACAGTGATGCCTGCCACAGAGAGGTGGGCTGTACTGGTGATTGTTTGCGCTTGCATATGAGACTGGTGCTTAACCCATTCCAAGCTGAAGGACTGAACAGAGTGTCAGATAACAGCTGTGCAGCAGCAGTAGCAGCACAGCAGACAGTTGCGGGACTAAAGTAGGTCATGTGACAAGAGCTGTTGTTAGGATAAGATATACTGCCAGCTTGTGGGTCAGCAGTAGGCCCATCTCGGTCAACCCCCACCTCCCCCTTGCCACTGTGCTGTAAGGAGGGCAGCTGGCTTCTCACCTGCGGTTATACACAGGACCTGTCATCTGAGCATGCTCAGACCCCTCTGGTTCTAATCTGGACTGGACTGTGAGTGGAGGTTCTGGTTATTCATCTGGGCTCATAGCATATTTGAGTAGTATGGAGTAGTATGAAGCGTTTAGTGTGTCACTGCAGATTTTCTCTGTGGGGGAAAAGCTAAATGCTCGTACCTCTTTGTAGGAAGGATGATTTTCCTTGTCATGCTATGTTATATTCAGATTATGTTCCTCTGCTTCTGATGTTGATGTTGATGCTAAGGTGTAATTAGGACAGGAGATCTCATAAACCAAATGAAAATGATTTCTGGTGGCTCACAGTCCTCAAGGGTCAAAAGATCCACTGGTAAAATCAGCCCTCCCCACCCCTCCCCCACCTCATCCCCATGAGAGCAGGGGAACCGCCGTTTAAACAAAATGGATTGGATTCATCATCTCTCTGCCGCCAAGAGAGAAGTTTCTGCTGTGCAAATCTAAATCCAAGACTGCCCATAGCCTTTGGGAAAACTGACAACTTTGAAAGGGCTTTCAGTGGACAGTTTCATAAAGAGGCTCAGACTTGGCCTGGAAGCGGGGCTGTCCTGTAGGCCTATCTATAATAAGAACCGGACAGGCGTCTGCAGTGAGATATTTAAGATTGTTGCATAGTCATGGTTTATCAATGCAGGATGTGTGGATCTGGGAGGGAGGGGCTGTGCTGTTGTGTGGAGGTGTGGAGATGATCGGGTGGGGATGGGTTTGAGCAGTAAAATTTTGAGGCAATTGGGGGGATGGGGTGTGTAGTGTAATATCAAGGCCATCAGTTAAATTTGCTTACAAATCTTCCTGGAGATGTAAAAAAAAAAGGCCATTGAAAATCAGTCAGTTGGATTGAGGAAAAAGCAAATAAATAAAAAAATAAAGCCTCCTCCCCCCAGAACCCAAAAATAGAGACTTCTGAATTGTGCTGTGCATGGGAGGAGGGGGAGGGGGAGGGGGAGGGAGTTCAAGTGACAGGGTGCAGAGACGCACTGAGCATGCTCCAGCAACAGAGGCAGAGATGAGGGCTTATGGTGACCCCTGCTGGAGAAAAGCGCAGACACTGCTACTCCAGGGTGGGACGTCCTCTGACTGACATGTACTGCTGCAGGGCAGCCCCACAGCCCCAGTCCTCCTGTGTGTCTGTGCCCCTGCCTCTCAGTTCCACAGTCTACAGCAGCATGGCCTCTCCTCCCCCCACCTGTGTATTTCAGTCTCTCTTCTCATCTCTTTTTCTTATCCTTTTCCCTCTCTGAACGGCAGGCAAGCAGATTTTAAGTAAGGACATTCATAGAAAACGGCAGTCTTGAATCTGCGTGGTACTGTCTCCTTTCTCTCTCTCCCTCCTTTTTCTCTCTTCATCTCCCTGCCTCCCTCCCTTTCTCCACAGGGCTCACTGTTCCACAGCACTGACGCAGTAGAGCTGCAGCACTTGTGGCCATTCTATCTCTGCACAGCACCGCACTGTAATTCTGTAACCATGTGCAATACTCAGTTGATGTTTTGAGGAAATTGAGAAGTTTTCTTGCCTAATCCTTCAACCTTGTCAGTGTATATTGTCTGTGTTGTGGGTTGGGTGAAACACTTCATGGCTGTTAATAAACCTTTTTTTCACCAGAGATTCTATCAAGAGCTAATTTGAGTTGGGCATGGCTACCATGGGCATAAACCTTTTTGCTGCTGTTGCTAGGTCTGTGTAGGACACAGCCGAGTAACACAGATGTCTCCTTGCATGTTCGAGACCCTGTGCTGTAGGAGGTGGCAGGCACAATGGGTCTATAAAGGTGTATGTGACTCTGTTAATGCAGCATCATTCCTCCCCTCATAGGCCCAGTGGTTTATGTCCTGGACTTGACTGACCGCCTCATCTCTAAGGCCTGTCCTTTTGCTGCCGCTGGAATCATGGTTGGCTCTATCTACTGGACTGCAGTCACCTATGGAGCAGTTACAGTCATGCAGGTTAGAACAGTGACCATTTTATTTTATACATTGCTCACTATAATAAGATTATTGTCATAACCTCAAACAGATTGTTATTTTCAAATGGGTCAAACTATAAGTATAGAAAGGATTACAGACTAGACTTTCTATGGTCCTCTTCCCTTTCTGTGTATTTTGTTTGATCCACTTGAAAGCAGAGGACATCTTTTTGAGGCTCATGACAATTTTTTTAATATAAGATTTGAATGAACGATGAACATGGCTGTGTTGAGGTTGTGAAAAACAGTGTTTCAATTAATCAATCATTAGCCATATGGATCAAAAGTAGCAGTAACACTCTGGTCTCTGGCTTTATTCTGAGGCCTGGTTTTGAATTACTCATTTTTAGAGTGCCCACAGATAAAGTGAAGAATCATATTCAAGTTTTGGAGGATAAAATGTGGCAGAGTGAAGTTCTCTCAGGGAGCTGTTTTAGACACCTCTGACCCCTGGTGACACATGCATGCATCACACAGTTAGTGACATTAAGGAGGCTCCCCTCTTTTGTTCTTTCCCTCAGGTTAGCTCTGGTCTGTGTGCAATAGTTATGTGGGCTAGGCTTTGGTAGTCCCCAAGTCTCAGAGCACATTTGTATTTTTATTGATGCCAAATGGATATGATACACAGTACCTAACTTGTTTTCTCCTCCACAGATGGCACTGCGGTTGTACATCGTCCAAAATGGTGTCAGTTTGTAATTATCTTTCAAAGTTGTTGACAGCATTTTGGCTAACCCGGTTCTGTCTCTTCAGTCTGAACTACTGCTGCATAGAGCTGCTGTAATATCCATCACCCCTCCATGTTTGTGGCCCTCCTTTGTATTATCTCTTTTCTTATAATTTGTTTTTGCCACCTCCTCACTGTATTTCTTCCTTCCCTAGGTGGTTGGCCATAAGGAGGGCTTGGATGTGATGGAGCGGGCAGATCCTCTCTTCTTGCTTATTGGCTTGCCGACCATCCCAGTGATGCTGATCCTGGGGAAGATGATCCGCTGGGAGGACTATGTCTTGCGTCTGTGGAGGAAGTACTCCACCAAACTGCAGATCCTCAACAGCATCTTCCCTGGTTAGTCCTCCTTGTTACCACAGGGAGGTATGGCCCACCCACTCAGTCTCATTTTTCAATCTTGGTTTTAAATTCCTAGTTATTTCAAAATTAAACCCAGGGAAGTGTTTGGGTGGATATACAAGAAGATGGCCCTGAATTAAAAAGGACTGTGCACTAAATGTTTTGTGGTTCCAACAGAATCCATTTTATGGGTCAACTTTAATTTTAGAGGGTATTTGCTTGTGGGGTCTCCATCCAGAGTGGAGAACCTACCTCCCCTGCTCTCAGGATTGTCAGACTGGTAAATTTGCTCTTTATTGGTTTTGTGAAGCTCATATACACGACAGAACCAACCAGACTGAAAATGATTTGTGAAGTTAATTCTTTAAATCAATCCATTTCTAGTGTCTGAGTATGAGTGTGTCAAATCTGGTGTTTTTTGTTATTGGAGTCTCACCCCCCTGCTGGTGCGCTGATGGCTGGCCAGACTACAGGGGTTTTGGCAGTGTCTATTACCGTCTCTCCCCCCCCCCATTTTCCACTGACCTCATCAGTCATCAGGAGAAAGTGGACCCCACTTGACCCTGTGACCTTTCCCAGAGCAGGCTGAGCTTGCAGGTGTGGGATGCCAAAAATCCTCCTGCCAGGACAGTGGCGGGGCTGACTGTTCCCATTGGGGGGTGTTGGGTTGCAGGCTAACTCTCAGACACACACTCGCACACATACACACTCACCCCCACATGCATAGGCATGTGCACACTCAGGCATCTAAGATAACACACATATATACATACTCTCAAGTAAACCCATACTCACTTACACACACATCTACTTACACACCCACACAAATTCTCCTTTGGCTGTAGCTTTTCTGACTTTGTCCACATCCTGTGCAGGGATTGGCTGTCCTGTCCCCCGGATCCCAGCAGAAGCCAGCCCCCTTGCGGACCATGTGTCAGCCACTCGTATCCTGTGTGGTGCACTTGTTTTTCCCACCATCGCCACCATTGTGGGGAAACTCATGTTCAGCAGTGTCAACTCCAATTTGCAACGGACCATCCTGGTGCGTTTTGTCTGGCAATCCAATGTGACATCATAAAGTGACTGTGACATACTGACTCACTACTGACAGGGCCATTGATAGAGTTGTGCCAATGATTATCCGGAAGTTTCATGTGGTCACATAGCTTTTAGAGGCTCAAATACAGTGTTCCATCATTGGAAACTAATAAATACTAGCCGCAGGTAACCTTAATTGGTAACTTGAGTCATTAAAAAGATGTTTTTAAAAAAATCCTGTTCATAGTGAGGATCAGAAATTTTTTTGGTGGAATGTTTTAATTTGTAATGGTTATCTTTTTCTTAAAATACTTCATATGATTGCAAACACTGCTTGTTACTGGCCACTGCTTGGATCTCCTAAAGGATGATTGTGAAATAATTGACTTTGTATGATTGGTGAAGTGAGAGTACACAGAGTAATGGTTCACCATCTTGTTCTACCACAGGGGGGAATCGCATTTGTCGCTATCAAAGGGGCATTTAAAGTCTACTTCAAACAGCAGCAGTACCTGCGCCAAGCCCACCGCAAGATACTTAACTTTCCTGAGCAAGAGGAGGCTTGAGGATCGCCCCCTGCTGGACTACTGATCCAATGACACTCAACCCCACATTCACCCCCATGCACCCACCTACATTGTCCCTTCGCTCACCTTTCTGTCCTGTGACGTTTATTGTTATGCTGCTGGTACTTTACTATCATGATTCTTACTATTAGGATAATATTTTAAAATCTTAAGTGGTGACACAATGACACACGCACACACATGCACACAACCAAATTAACACACAGTGGATCATCTTCCCGGGAATGTGACTTTTTGTAAATTGTGATGGGTTTCAAGGCTTATCACAGACTCTCCCATAGCAATTGGGGAAGGGAGAGGTTTTTTGTTTTTTTAACTGTGTAAACCAGTGCACCTAGTATTTTACCAGGGGATATGGAGTATGTTAAACATATAATCATACAGGATGATTTTATAATTATAAACAATTGTTTTATGTTGTGTTTTTGTAGTAATATCAGTTTTGGAGCTGGATTATAAATAATCCCCTTCCTCACACGTCTGGAAAATTAATGGGACCTCTGCATATTTTGTATGTCTTTAACATTTAAAAAAATCTTTTGCAGAATTGAATATTTTCTTTTTTGTTTTTAGCCACATTTTCAGATGTGTAAGTAATATTCCAAATATATAGCAGTTTTAACCAACTCCAGGGAAAGACCTCCAACACTTACCTGTCACCTATTAATGCCTGGACTGGGTAAAATTGCAATGCATTGGGGTCATTATTTCCATCCCTGATTTTTGTTGTGAAAAGTTGATTTAGATCCAGAGGGAGAGTCAGATGAAATCCAATCAGAAGACTGGAGCAAGTCACTGGAAAAATCTTAGGTGAGTTCCAGGTCATGCTGGGAGGTGAGGTTTGTTGAATTAAACACACACTGCAATCCTTTGCATTGGACTACCACCCCCAATCTACCCCCAGTCAGTGCTATCAAAAAATTGTCTTTCACAGATTCCAACGGAGGCTCCATAGCTTGAACCTCTTATAACTTCTGCTTATGAATTTCAGCTACCATTGGGCTGCTTGCAGAATATTGCAGTGTTATGTACCTCTTGCTGAAATGGTCTCACTTACATGTGAACCGAAAGACAACAGATATTAGAGGCAGTCATTAATTCCAGCCGTCAAACACATTAATTCCGGCCAGCAAAGACATTTACAGCGTGTTTCTTTTAAATCCCCACCAACATGGGCTGCAAGACTAAGACTTTCATTTTTGAGTTGATCATTTTTCACCTCTAAACATAAACACAGTACAACACTATCCTGTAATCCCAAAATGCATACTAATTTATTCATGTTAGAGGTGTTAATTTAATGTTTAAGGTATGTTTAGGTTCAAATGTACAGTAATTAATATCTTGGCCAACTTGGTCTTTTACACATTATATGCCTTGAAGTGTTAATGTTCATCCTGGTTTGTTTTATGATGTGTACAGTTTTAAATGATCACTTGTTTTTCTGCCATGATATTCTGGAGATCTCCCCCTGCAGTCAAGTCTTGAGAAGGTCAACACTGAATGTTCCTCAGACAGGATGCATGCTCAGACATCATCCACAAGAAGGGAATTTTTGATTCAACAAACTATTGTTTTTGTCTCTGGCTCAGGCACATTAGATGACAGTGTGTATCAGTGGGGGAACAGGACTTGACACCACAGGGTTTCAGGTTTGAATCCTGTCTAAACCGCTTCATGTAAATGTGTGAAACTGTAAACTGAAATAATGTTGTATGTTAAGTGTAGGGTTTAGGAATGGAAAGGAATCCTGTAGGATGGGGGGAGGGGGTGTTTTTTCACATTTAAAGAGATTAACACAGTCAACAAAGGACACTGAATGTGCCATTTTTGTGTCTACAGACACACCAGTTTGCACTGGCACTGCTTCTGGCTGTGCAGGTTAACCTGTAGCTGAAGTCATCCAGAAAAAATGCAAAATTCCCAACATTTCTCTCTCAGTTGAACACCATGCAGATTTACAATGGAGACTGAGAGCCAAAGATAATTTACATTCACCAATGTTTTGTATGTGTATTTGCAATATACATATACATTCATTTATTATCCTTTTGACAGTTAAAATGCATAGAATATGGTAATTACCAAAAAATCGTGAATGTTTCAGAGGCCACATCATTTTGTTCCTGAGATCTGGCCTGGTCTTCAACCCCAAAGTCACCTGGAATATCTGAACACAGCAAAGACAATTTTCACTTCCCCAGTGAAGTGATTTTAAATGAAGCAGTGCAGTCTGCCACAAAATAATGTAGTTGAGGTATTGTTTGCGAAGTTTGCATTGTTCATAATTTCATTTAATATCAAGTAGGTAAGTATTTGCAATTGGAGACATTAATGTCTCCCAACATTCTGATTTGCCCTCCAGAACAAAATGGGTAGGGTTGCCATAGAATCCAAGGAACAGTCACCACAGTGATCTTGTGCACTATATTCTCTGTTTATTCTGTTTTATGGAATTGTTTGAATAGGGTGTGAATTTATTTCTCAACCAGGGATGATATGGGCAGACTCTTTCAAAATAAATGATGTGGTCATGTATTATTTTGTGTCATGGCCCTTCCCCCAAAAACCAGCACCTTCCGCATAGATAGATGCATACAGTTTGCTAAATATTCCAGCATTCCCACGGTCTCATCCACACACTGTGCAAACACACTCTCCTCCACAGTGCACACACTTAATTCCCTTCATTCTGTTTCATCTCATGTACCTCACTCATGACTTGAGACAGGGAGACCCCACTTATTCCAATTGAGAGTACTGAAATTTTCTTTCTGGAAGTAGTGTTAGCTTCCCAACATTTTCAGGAGACATAACTTCCTAAAGGTTTCAGTTGATTACCCTTCATTCCAGGAATTTAAACTACTCCCTGAAAGAAGAGTTCCAAGTGGTATGGTTTGGTTAAGGGGTGCGGTTATGACACCAAAGATAATGGCTCATTTTTAAAGTTAATGATCTGTTTTTCTGGTGGAAGTTCTCTTTTCCTTCCTCCTCCTGTGTATGTAAAAAGGTGACTGCACAGGGTCTGCAACTGCAAAAAGACTACAAACAAAATTTTATTGTTTAATAGAAATTTAAAATGCCAAAAGCGGAATATTGTTGTATAAATGTATGCTTTGTACAGTTATATTGCTTCTGAATTTATAGTTTAATGGTTGATAATTGTGAATAAATGTATTTTTCCACAGCTTGATTTCTGGTGTTGGAGATGTTGTGCTTGTTGTGTAGTGAATCTGTTCTTAATTACTTTTTACACCAAGAGCTGTGATGGTTTGCTATGCAGTGGCTGTATTTCCATTCCTTTAAATTGTGCACATGCCATTTTCCAAGTCCAACTTCCACATACTGAAATACACCTCCTGTTTTAAAGGCAAAATGAGTCAGCACTGGCTTGTTTCTGTGGAAACAGAGATAATGGATTTTTGGGGGAGGCCAGGTCATGACCTCATTTATAAAAATGTACAGTCGACCCTCCCACATTGCGGGGGTTAGGGGCTCAAAATGTGTGTATATTTATGGTATTAAATGATATTTATGGTATTAAATGATCAAATACTTTAATATTATACACTGCATATACATGCATTTATAACTTACTAAACTTTTTTACATTTTCTTTACGTTTCATTTGCTATGTGCGTAATCTATAGTGCCACGCGGTTTCCCCACACAAGGCCACAAAGCTCCCAAAGAAATTCCCATTTGTTTGTTGCTGACCCGCGACAAATTGAAGCGGTGATGTGGGAGGGTCAATTGTATTTTGTTTTACTTTTAACTGTATCAAGAAGTAATTCCTCAAATCCGTAAGATTTATAAAAATGAACATGCACTCGATGAAAATGTCCATCCAGCACATCTTTTATTTGTACATCACAAATATTGTGTGCTCACATGAATGAACTTCATGACTTTACGATGGTATGGTAATTGTATTTCAGTCGCTGGTTTTGTTTTGTATATTATATACAGTTGTTAAAAATCAATAATTCCACTTTGTTTGGAATTTTACAAATTATTCATGAGGTGCCATATTGGCCAGCTAAACAGGGTTGTTCTTGTTTTGCAGTGCAGTAAGTACATAGATCTATAAACTTGTGCACTTCTTACCTTACACATGAAGTAACACAGCACAGTCACATGGAAATGTTTGTCAGGTCAAGAGTTTGTATGGAGCTGTCAAAAATGGTTTGTAAATACCACATATTGATGTGGATTTTTAAACACATTTCATAGATCATATTTGATTGTACAAACGTTTGATAAATGAGGCCACCCAGAGGTATGGAGACCAGGGTAGCCTTGGTGACCACCTGTACTTCGGGCCTGCTTCCTAAAGCCAGCCTTACTTGCATCTGAAGGAAGAAATACTCAGAGAGGAGCATTATTTTAATACTGTCCCTTACCTGAAAAGAAAAAAAAAATCCATACTGGTGCTGATAAGTCACCTGGGGTTATTTATGACCATTCATAAGCTTTTGCTCAGTTTCTTGAACCACTTGATGAAATTGTTCACTGGTCACCATTTGTAGCATGTGTACAGCTAACTTCAATTCCAAAATCCTGCTACTCACTCATAGATGCATCCATGGTCACGCACCTACATATCTCCAAGAACTCATCACTCTGCAGTCCTCCACCCGTACTCTCAGATCCACAAACACCCTACTCCTCCAAGCCCACAGTACCAGGCCACTCAGAGCCTAGACTCTTTTAAAATAGGCCTGAAAACCTTTTTATACAGAAAGGCCTACAGTTGAGAACTACGAACTGACTGTTTTATTGCTTTCTTTGAATATGTTTTTTAAATTTCCTTTTTACCTTGTCAGCACTTTGAGATCCTGCCAATAAAAAGTGCTTTAGAAATAAAATTTATTATTATTATTATTATTATTATAACTTAGCAAAAATCACAAACTGTGTTAGTTTATGCATCAGTTTGTTTGCTGTTGTTTTTATACTTATTTCATGGTACTGCATCAGAGCATTTTTCCCCAAAAAATGAGGCACATTTTTGTCCTGAATACTTGGTATTTAAAGCAAGTAGCATGAAGGCTCTTCCACCTATTTCCACATTAAGCTTCAGAAACTCTCTTTGCTTAAATCATGTGTTTACAATATGTATTGAATTGAATACTTTTCGAAATCCAAAAAATATTTTGATGTTTCTTGTGCTGTAAAAGGACGGGTTTCGCCCTTGGGCCATAGTTCAGAGAAAGTCTTGGTTCTTTGGACACTTGTCAACAAATGGCAGGAGACTGCACAATCCATGGGAGTTATTCTGCAGGGTACAGTTCAAAATAAAACGGTACAACACAAAAGTAATTTCATATGTTATTTATTGTAAACAGAAAGGAAAAAAATAAAAACCTCACTTCACACCAGCTGTGCAACTGTACCATGCACTTGCTGTCTGCCACATCCAGTCAATCAAAACAAAAACTCTTGAGCGGAGATTCCATTGGAGGCAATTTTGGTTCAAGCACCTGCCAGCATTTATTCCTGGATGAAAAAAAAAATATATTTTTTCTTTAAGCAATATACCAGAATCTAGTTTTCAGTCCTATTTGGATAATGACTTGAGCCAATTCCCCTGGAAACTCCGCTCATGTAAACAAATTGGTTTGTTTACAAGGATATTAATAAGCAATGAATGTGAACCGTTTACAAAGGCCTATGGTTGCATTCAAAAATCATTCAAATACTCCCTACATAATAATCTCTGGCCAGGGTTAAGAATGTGACAACCAGAAGCAAATGAGATCAAATTACTGCAGCCAAGAGCAAAAGAAGAGTTTAGAATGCAACCTTTGTGCACAGTGTTTCTACTTATAGATGACGCACCTTTGGATTTGTAGAAAAAAAAAAAACAATAAATCCTTTGAAATGCCTGAGTTTCTACTTCATAGTGGTTAAACATAGTAAAATGCTGGAAAACCATTAGCTAAACTTTCTGTACTGTTGTAAACACTTAGTTTGGTGATGACTCCTAATTCTTAAAAGGATGCCATTCTAAAAAATACACATTTTAGAGTGAACAGATTTTTGTTTTAATTTTTCCACTCATAGAAAATGCAGCATTACTTAGTTATACAGAGGAGCCTGAGAACTAGCAGGAGATCAAATGAAGCTGATTTTGTGATACAAAATGTTGGGCGATTTAGCTTGGCAAGTTTCATAATCATCTAGCCCTGAGAGATGAAAACAGCGATTCGTGGCGGGGTTTTAATTTCTCCATACACTTCAGCCAACAGCCATACCCTTCACTTAAAGTCACCTGCTGTTACAGGCTGTGTGAAACCAGACAACGTGAGGCTGGGGTGGACTCTGTCCAAACCCCATGACTTGGAAAAGTGCATTTAATCATCCAAACTCCAGCAACAAGACATGACTCTGCTGAACATTCACTGCTAACAAAATCTCTCCATGTTTTATTGCTTAATATGAGAAGTGCATATTTACAAGCACAGTACTGACATTCCAAAGGCTCCTCCTATTTTTTTTTTTCTGCACTCAACCTGATTGACCAACCTTTGAATGACAGAACAGTTAAAGGGTCACACGACAACAAAAAATAAAAACAAAAGCTCAAATCAAACTAGACGTCACAGAGCTCTGCTGACAAGGTCAGTCCGGTGACAGCAGCAGCTTCAAAAATCAGCAGCGGCAGCGGCAACCCATGATCCTTTGCGACCAGCCTGCTGCCTCTGGCTCATCATTGCTGGGATCACCCTCCTCATGGAGAAACTGGAGGCACTTTGTGCATTGCCGAGGTCGCTGCTGGTGAAACGGCCCTGGTATACTCTGCCGGAAAAGGCCCCATTTCTGGTAGAAACCACCAAGTAGGTCTGATTTTATGGACAGGTCCTATCATGGCCCATTTTTAAGGAGTGCTTCCAAAGCACTGCCCAGGGAGCTACTTCAAAGTATTAATCTTGACTGCGCAAGTGAAAACCTAAACCCAAAGATGGGGGGCAGAGAGTAACAGGAGTGGTGGGAGAACAGAGAGATGCCAGGAGAGGTGGGGCTAGGTTCACACCTTAGCAATTTCATGAGTCCATGGCGGTTTCATTTCCATGTTTGACAGAGCTGCGATGTTTAAAGGGAATCTATTGCCCCCTGTCCAATCGCAAAAAGCCATTTTGATTTTAGCAAATGCTGTTAAAAGTCCAAAAATGAACTAAAAGAATGGCTAACATTAAAAAGATTTTTTACTTTCCAATAAAATGAAACCCAAATTTCAGCAGCCCTGAGAATATGCTTGAACAATACAACACGGTAGAAAACACTAGGTAAAAGGGAGGTCACAAATTGACACCAAGGATTTTCTTTCTATTCCAATTAGCAGTTTTAAAACCAGCAGCTCAAAGGCCCCCAACATTTTACTAGTTTAAATAAAAAATTCTATGACTAAATTTATCAAGAGATTAAAACTGAACAATAATTTTCCATAATGCTGATGCCTTTTTGTCAGTACACAAATATTCTCCATATTAGTGTGTTGCTGCAGGAGCAGTTTTTTAAATTCATGACGTGGCTTCAGGTGACAAGAATATGAAATGTACCATGCCTTAATCCCCCTCCCCGTTATGACTAAACAAACATGACAATCTGTCCAGGGTCTCTGACATGAAAGGATGCATCTCCTCCACCCAACCGCCACCTACTAAACCTGATAAACGGACTCACAACACAACTCCATCCCTGGGCCTCACCAATACATCGCCTGTGTCCCTTCGGATATCCATTTACAGGAGAGCTGAACTGGGTTTTGAGGGTTGTACAGCCAGGTTTGCAGCATTCTACATTTGTTTTTATTTTTTTTTTACACCATAAATTCTAAAAATCCTAAAAATGAAATGTCAAGTGGGATTTCTACTTTGTCAAAGCTATGACCAATAGCACAGCTAGTTATGGATCACACTTTTTGTCCCCCCCGACAACTCCTCACTCTTTCCCCCTCTCTCCACACACGCACACACACATACAACGCACGCATGAATGCATGCATGCAGACAGACAGACAGACAGATGTGACTCCTCCTGGTTCCAGTTGCAGTTTGGTGGGGCCTTGCATCCAAGACTCCACGTTTCACAGTTTGGCAGCCATGAAGTTGATGTGTGGCTTAGCCAATGGGAAGAGAGGCAGACTTCTCTTAAACTCTGTCATGTCCTGCACCAGTATAGGCTGGGGGGTGACACATAGAGAAAGGTGTCAAATATTTTCCTTGGACAAACATATTCCAGCAACTTCCTTCCATTTCCAAATTCCTTTAAACCAATGTCTCAACCACATCATTTCAAATGCACACCAGTGAAGTAAGGTCAGTTAATGTAAAGTGGGCAATAGAAACAGTACCCATGGTAGGATTACAACAGTAGTAGTACAATAGTAGTGTACAATAACAGTGGAATAAGCAATTGAATGAGATGCCTCACCTGAGGCAAAGAGGGGGCGGGGGCAAGGTTGACATCATTTTGGCACGGGAACTCCCCAACCACGGGGCCTGGAATGAACAATGCAGAGAACTGAACAAAACTGAAAGGAAGGAACAGCATAATGTATGCAAATCTTTCACACGATTGTTTACATGGAGTCATGCACCCTCCACTAACCCCTCCCGACCCATATTCCATCACTCTGAGCACAGCACTCACATGAGTCCATCTCACGAGATAGCACGTGGACAGACACCTTGTGTCTCTTGGGAGCGTCCACAGCCAGCAGATCCTACAGGATTTAAGAGGGAAAACAGGAAGAGACAAATTTTTAAATCTCTCAACCAATCCTTTTTAAGTTAGACAAATTAAAAAGAATTAGATCAATTCATGACTCTAATCAGCTGAATATAATGAATCTTATTCCCATTAAGCCAGGATGATCTGAACGGCAGAACCACTGAGGCAGAGATGAGGTGAAAGAGAGAGCAGGGTGACACAGGCACTACCGCAGAATTTAAAGATGAAACCCATCACCTCCATCTCGGAGTCCTCAGTTTTATTTCTCACAAGTCATACACTTTCCACATGTCCATCTGAGCAGAGGACTTCCCCACCTTATACCCACTTCCTTTGCCTCCCCATTATCAGCCCCAGACAGGGGCCATACCCCCAAACCACTGACTCTTTTTGGAGTCTTTTATAGCTAGCTCTGCTTCCAGGAACCAACTGGCCCTACGTGGTCACAAGCCCTGACCCATGACTCCCAGCTCTCAGTCAGACAGGTGCCCACCAATAACCCTGCTGACACATCCACACTCATGCCTTTCTTCCTGTTGTCATTCTGTCATTGTGCTTGAGAAGTGTCACCTCTGGGGCTATTAATAAACTGTCAAAGCGGATGCACAGAAGACAATGTGAGCAGACTACAGCTTGATTACCACAAAGGACAGGCGGACCAAGGGGATGGTATGCAGGTGGGGGTGGAAGGTGATGTCATGGTGTGCCCCCTTCCTCAGGGAGCAATAGCACCCCAGGGACGGAAGTTTATTTACACTGTTTGGGTTGGCGGTTGACAACTGGATTCATTTAGAGAAAGAGTATCACCTCTGTTGAATCTTGTCAAACATACATAAAACCAATACAGAAGGAAGAGATGTCAAATCACTTACCCTATAGAACTGCATTATGTTGTCTTTAGTCAATGTCTTCAGATATGCTACTTCAATATTATCTGCGATGAAAAGAGGAAGCAAATGATTTAGGATATGGTGGAAAAAATGTACAATAATAATACTTATATCATGGCTTGGTTAACTTAATTTCCTTCTGACTGGAGGGTGTACAGCAAAGATCTCAAATCATCAAACCAAATGAATACTACTGCTATGGTAGCTACTACCAGGGAACAAGATCATCTTGGACCTTCACAATATGCAGACTGGGACAAGCTAATTTGGCCTGGTTGACATGCAATCTTCACAAACCAGTAAATCATTCAACAAAACGCTTTTGTGGACGGGGTGCAATATTTATTAAGTTTCAAAATATTTATGAAAATAGCACTTTAGCTAGCATTAGAAACATACCCTGTGGGCATAGTCGTAGCAGTTAAGTGTGCAGTAATTCTAAAGTTTATAAAGATTAACATAGCTAGTAATCCCGCCGGAGATAGCAACATGGTTTCCATATGAACTTCACAAAACCATTTAATCTGTGAATACATTTTCATCTGGCATGTTTCTATTGGACTAATAATATTAAAATTCATCTGCATTCTCTCTTATAAGTAAAAATAAATTGCAACTTACAAACAACTAACTAACAAAATTTTCATGCGGATGAAATAAGTAAATCCTGTTTTAAGAAAAGAAATGTAACTTGGCTGGATCGACTGTGCAGGGAAGGCTTTCTCTAAACCATTATCATCACCAATAAACCACTACTTCCAGAACCTTCATTTTCATATAGGGGCTCAACTGTTTTCTGAAAAACACAATCTTGACTCTCAAAAAGAGGAAATTCACTTAACCAAATCCTAATTATGCAGAGTGTATTAGTAACAGCACACTCTCTTGATTAAACGTTAGTCATTGTTAATGTGCTCTCTAGTCTACAGGGAAAATGCTTCCTCGCGCCTCTGTTTAGACTGATATTGCCAGGAGAGCTGGTGTAACCTCTCCAAAGGGACTTGGCATCCGGATTAGTAACACATAATCTAATTAGGTGAATATTATTCCACCAGAGAAAAAAAAACCTTTGGAGAATGGCTGGTCGTAGAAATCTAAGGTAATCCATGCAAATTACCACAGAGAGTAACCAACCAAGCCAACCTCTCCTTACTAAATGACTCTGTTGACCCCAGAGATCGTATTCATTCTTCACAGAGGCAGGTAAGATTAAAGCCAAATTAAAGGAAAATGAATAAGATACCAAAAGGTACAACTCCAGAAAGATGACTCAGTATGACAATACAAGCTGTAACTGCTATACAGTTCAGCACATTAGTTCATAAAAAGCTCATTAATTCTGATATGAATTTGTGGGGCTGTTTCAATGCAGATATACTACTCCATGAGTTTCTGACATGCATTTCAATAAATCAGATATTTGAATATTCTGCAGCTCCCAAGATTGATTATCCAGGCAGTCCAGCTTTTTTTCCATTTCACTGACCACTGAAAGGAACTCTTATATCACATAGAAAACGACATAGAAAAAGTAACAGAATTTACATCCACAATTTAATGAATTAACCATCACCAACAAAACCACCTGTTACTTGATGTAGGTCTCATACAGCCCACATGCATGGAAATATTAAAACTGACAGAAATTGATTTATTCAAATTCAAACAATCAAAATCCTGACTGAAAGTGAGTGGGGTGGCTCACCTCTGTCGAAGTTGTACTGCTGGGAGATGATCTCGCCCCAGTACTTGGCACATTCTGCAGCCAGCTTCTTGGGCTTGTCCAAGCGGCGGATGGCCAGGGCCTGGACATGCTTCTGGAAGGCTTCTTCACTCATCTCCTCCACACACTTCTCCATCGTGCACAAGAAGGCCTCCACTCGGCTCTCCAGATAGTGGGGTGCCTTCTCTGACTGGATAATGAAGCGCAAGCCCTGCACTCCATTGGCCCGCCGTGGCCCACTGAACACAATATACCCTATGTATAGAACAGCAAGCATTATTAGGTTTTTGCTATAAAAGACATTTTACAATAAACACTTCAGTTTATGAATTTCTAAGCCATGAGAGATCGTACAGATTTTGAAAGAGGAAAAAAAAAGTTATTCCTGACTTGCACCTGCATTAGTCACTGAAAAAGAGAAGTTATTCAATGCGTCAAAAGGAACAGGGAAAAATTTCGACAGCGTATGCCATACAAAGAAAAACTGCATCAGCAAGTGCAGCCACAAGACGATGTGTCAGGATCAGACATTTGATTTATGACTAATTCAATGTAGGAGATTTAGTAGGGTGAGTGTGGTGAAGAAGGGTGTTATAAACCAAGTGTAGAATGGGAGTGCAGAAGGGTGAGGGTAGTGTGGGACTCACCCAGCTGCTCCTTGGTGCGCAAGGTGTTGAAGCAGGGTTCAGATATGATCTGACAGAAGAGCTCCAGCAGCATGTTGTCATGGGTGTTCTGCATGTCAGTCTGGTAGTAGATCTCAATGCCACAGTTGTTGTGCACCTCGTTTCTCTGCTGGTGAACATACCATCCCCCTGGGGGTCAGAGAGAAGCACAGGGGTTCCTGTCAGAGACAGCGCACAAACTACAACAAGAAAATGACCAAAGATATTTCACACTGACCTGACAATACATACAGCAACACGGTGCTTGTTCTTGGAATTAAAAGTATCATTTCACATATAAACAGATTTCAAAGGAAATGCTGCAACACTGTTCACACGGAGGCCAGCTGACACAAATTTCATACATAAGTCACCACAGAAAGGAAACACAAATCTACATCAAACAACCAGACAGAGCACAGGAAGTATTTGCTCTAATAAGAAAAGACATGAGCTTCTGTTATGCTTCATGTTCTCATTATACACAGTTGCTGTGCATTGGGATAGCCTCTTGGTACTCACAATTCTTATTAAAGCAGTCACCTCTACTCAAGCAATATCAAACATTCACAAAGAGTATGGGGGGAGGGGGGTGCACCACTAACATAGAACCTGTATTTTCCCTGGAATCCAAGAGACCCCTGGCCCTATAAATGTAACCATCCATGTTTTTCCCAAAATCAACCAGCTGACTATATGTGATCTAAATCCATGCAGCACATTTTTCTCTATCCTGACAGTGACACTGACAAAACACAAGACAGGCTATCTAATAACCTTTGATCCACTGGAGGCAGAAATGGTGAACCCACTGTATACATGACCGTACTGCCAGGAGGTGGTCAGCCAATCAGAGTGCACTGTCTCTAGTTTCACCCCTGCATTATGAAACACAGGAACAATGTGGTGGCGACTACACAACATCCAGCAGAGAACCTTGAGCTGAAGGGACAGAGGGGTTGCAGCTGACGGAAGGCATACTGTGTACATGCCACTTACCATCAGGCACCTGCACCTCCCTGTAGCGAATCAGCTGGCTTGGGAGGAGGGGCTTGGTGTGGGCATGCTCAATCAGTGTATCCTCAACCATCTGCATCATGCCCAGAGCAGACTACAGGGGGATGGGGGACACAGGGTCAGGGGTCAAAAGTTAACAGCAGCTCACTGACATCACTTTTGCTTCACACAATAGTCTTCACCTACCCTCCGACCCAAACGGTACAAGGGAGAGATGAAGGATAGGGAAAGGGTAGAATAAGGAGCAGGGGGAGAAAGAGGGAGAGAGACCTTGCCAACTCTCATTTATGTTTTTTTTGCTGTAAACTCTCAAGACACTGTCTGCTGTGTAAACTACAGAGATAGTCGAAGTGCATGTTGTTGTGGGAGTCTCTATTTTGTCAGCTAAAGGGACCATATGTGTAGATGGTATTTTTGCTGTAGATTGAGTGAGTGAGTCTGTGAGGTATTTGCTGCAGAGGAAATAAATCTCTGTCATCTTTGGTGTAAAGTCACTGGATCTTTTTGATGTTTGCTGTACACACGGTCACTCTGGTATGTATGCTATGGGCTGTAATAGTGTTCACTGCACAGGCAGTGTGGTAACTCCTGTGGAAGCTGTGAATCTTTACTGTGAGTAAAATGTCTGAGGATGAAAGTCACCCCTGCTCCTGAATTAATCCCATCCTCTCTCTCTGACATTGTCACAGGCCAGGGTGAGCTGGGACTATGACAGCTGGGATGTTACATAAACTCTTACTGGATGATCTGATCTCATTACAGTTTTTGTTTTCACTCTGTCTAGCAATCCCAGAGGACTGGTAAAATCACATAAGAAATACACATCCCTATACATTTCTAACCAAGGCAATGATTCCTCATGCACACTCTCACACACACTCATGCACACACACTTTCTAAATCACAAGCCCACTCAAAAAAAAAAAAAAACCATACACAAACCCACATGAAATCACAAACCCACATGAAGTACCAACACAAACATACATACACTTTCCAACACAAGCACACAGATGTATGTGTGCACATACACACATGTACTAGCGCACACAGTCATGGTCCATCCACCTTGCATCTGTTTTCAAGGTAAAACCGCAAACTGACCTGTTTGGTGATATTGCCATGGATAAGAGCTTCAATATGTAACCGTGACAGTAGCTGAGGTATGAAGGCCTTGAGGCGAGGGAGAGTGACATCTGGAACACAGATTCAGATAGCAGAATCAATCACAGAGCCGTTTTCACGGTGACGAGGACAGATTAGAATCAGAACCACACATGCATCATAATGATCTGAGCCCGGGCTCCAGCTACTGCTGTTCTGGATGGGTCTCACAAATGTGCGTAAGTGCCCCTCTCAGGACAGTGGTGTCAAGTGGGTGTGTGAACAGAGGCTGACTGCCTCAGTCAGAATGCTATTCTTCATCCAACCCAGTATCTAACCCACATTCTGCTGTGTGGCAGCCATGGGGTAGAGATAGCGGTCTCCAGGGAGTGGAAGGTGGGGGTAGAGGGTGCTATAAACTCATTTGTCAATCTCTTAACTACTATCCTGTGTTTACACCCAAAGCAAATCTAGGCAATGTAATCACTTTGGTTCCTTTGAGCTAACTGCTTGTGGGAATACTCTATGTATGTTCTGGTCACACTTAAGTAATTCCCATGTGCTAGTTACAAAGCATATAATGTGGTCAATAGGCAATTCATCAGCATATAATTTATTCACTGAGTCACTGGTTTATTGGCACATTTAATTTAAAAAAAAAATCACTTGCTGTAGATACGCAAATGAATATAATGCCTCTAGGTGGGTTCCCTTCCTCATAATATTGTGTTCTAGACGAATAATAGTGGCTATAAATTGCACTGGTGCAAACGCAATTGTTCCCTTCAACAAGGAATCTGAAACCCAAAGGATTTCTAACTACCGCTGTAACCCACTAACACTAGAAATGAAAAAGCCCAGTACAGCCCCAAGCATGTGACCAACTGTCGTATCACCTGAGCTGCCTCAAATTGCCCTGTCTCATCTGAAATGAGTGGACTTTGAGCAATGGGCTGTTGATTTCAGTGTATATACAAGGATAGCCTTGCGAGCTTTTCACTCTGATGTGGTACAACCAATGGTCAGTTACTACTTCAGTGGAATCATGATTTCACAAGGGCGGTAGTCTCAGGACTGGGTGCATGGAATGATACATTTCACTAGCCAAAACAATATGCCATCAAAAATGTGCTGGCACCAATGAAACTACCATACAAAGAACATGTGAGACTTTCACACTGACCACAGACATTTATGACTGAGAGTGCATGTGTGTGAATGTGTTCATACATGCATGTGTGTGCATTCACAGGCACATCTCTCACCATCCAGTGCTTCCTTCAGCTCATCTTTAGTCCAGGCCACCTCAGTCATCAGCAGGCGCAGGTAGTACATGGCGTGCTGGTGGGGCTGCTCTGCCCGGAAGTTGTTTAGAGATCTCATATACTACAGGGTTAGAACCACAGTAATCTCAAATGCCGATACTCCAAAAACACCACTCTATAGAGGATGTACTGAACAAGCTGTTTAAATACATCCAATAGGCACATATACATTGGATAAACTTCACAAGTTATACAGTCCTGGGATTGCAGAGGGATAGCTTTTCTAGGAAGTATCTAGAAAGTTTCTAGGAAGTTTCTATTATAGAGATATAATCTTACTGACTGGAAAAAACACAAAATAGAAAGTTAAATACCTTTAAAAAATGTAATTTTCATGTCATATTAAAAAAATACATGTAAAATTCCAAGAACTGACTGACAAAGAAAACTGATCAGACTTAAGGCAAGAGTATAATATTCAGGTACTACAGGGCCACTGTGTAAGCAGGGCTCAGCCATGTTGCAGCGCTTATATCCCTCACTTTACTAGCTGAGAGACTAAAGAGTACACATAGCTTGTCTCCTAGGTCTAAACTGGCTGCTGGTCACTAGTGCTGCCAGGGGGTGGGACTTACTGCCTCCTTGATGATGTCGAAGCGTTTCTCATCAATCTCAAAGGTGGCCATCTTCTCTATGATCTTCTTCAGCAGTATGGGTTGCTTGTCATTGTAGCCCTTCACAGACAGCTGTGCAATTAGAGTGAGACAGCATGGCATGAGTATGTGTTAGTTCTTGTGTGTGAATGTGACTATGTGCACGTGTATGCATGCATATATGTGAATGTATGTTGCATGCCAGTCTGTGCATCTGTGCATGTAAATGGTTATGTTTGAGTGTGTTTGTGAATGTGTTTAAGGGTGAGAGTGATTGTGTGTAAACCTGTATGTGTTTGTGACAGTGTGTGAATGAACATCCATGCTTGTCTGCGTGAGAATCACAGTCCTGCTTGAAGATGAGTTGGTCATTAGCATTCGTCTCCCCATACCACCCCCTGGCTTGAGGCTTTGGCAGTTTCTCAGGAAAGTAATTATTTCACTCAGCAAAATGCCAGCTCTAGTCACAGAAGGAATTCAAAATGGTGGTCACACACCATTAAAAAGTCACTCAGCTCTCCTCAGTCCTCCATGCCTTTCCCATGGCAGTGCCACCAAGCACCACATGGCAGCACTGCCACTGGACTGGCAGAGGGCTTCAGAGGCACTGCACAGAATGAGGAGGGGCAAATCTGGCTGCATGACCTGGGCAGCTTAGGTCTTACAGCTGAAGCCTGCCAATCTGAACAGGAACCTTTTGGGGGTACGCAATGTCCCATGCCATGCCTGGGTAAGAGTGCACTATAGCTCACTCTCATATAATTTACTTTGATACCTAATGTGACTAGAATATGTGCATGTGTGTGTGAGCATGCATGTGTGAATAAGAGTGTTTATATTGTCTTCTAGTTCACCTGTATAAGGGGCTAGAGGTTATTTATCACCATACTTCAGCCACATTATCAAACCAAAATTTCACTCTTCGCATGTCCAACTCCCCACAGCATTACTCACGTGAGCACCAACACAAACACCACCCTCTGGTGAGCAGCATTATGGCCAGGTGAGCCATAGCGGTCTCACAGTGTAGCACCAGTAGGATGACTGTGTTGAGAGTTTTGCAAATGGTGGCAACAAATTGAGCAGAGCTCAGGGATGTTGGGTACCAGCAGGAGATGCTCTTTCCTACATAGCAGAATATTCTCTATCCTGCCTTTCCAATGGGTGCAACTGTCTAGAATGTGAAAACCCCAAAACAGAGCTTACTAAAAATCCAGCTGGAAATTATGACGCCTCTATATTTAGGTTTGGATCCAGATATAAACTTCAGAAATAAATAACAGCATGAAGTTTCTATATAACATTGTACTGGTGACTCACACATGCTGTTGAGTTAAAAGATGAATGTGATGGACAGGCCAGAAACTGCTGTTAGTGAAGGTCAGAAAAGAATAAAAAAAATAAATAAATAACCACCAGCACCACAGCACAATCAAACAGAGAGGTTAGAGAGAGAGGAGACAGAGAAGAGAGGAAGGGGAAGAGAGAGGGAAAACGGTCTGTCTGCTTGGATGAATGAGAAAGGTACAGATAAGGGAAAAGAAGAGACAGGAAGGTGGGTGTGTGCGTGTTTGCGTGTGAGTGAGTATGTATAAGGGTCAGCATGAAATTTGTGAGTTTCGGCTGTCTGTCCATTCGTTGTTTTACAGATCACTCTGCCAAATCTGATTGGTGAATATCTGTGAAAGGTGCACACATCAGCTGCAGGCTGAATCACTGTAACATTCTGCTATTTATAGCACAGGGCCCTACACCCCAATTCCAACCGCAGCATTCCAAACCACTTCTGAGGCTGACCTGGGACCAGCCATTCAGAGCTGGGTATCAGGGTATCAACACGTCACCAGGGCAGACAGAGCTCCCCATCCCTGCCAATAAGCTTCCCTGTATGTGAGAGAGGTACACAGTTTCTGTGATGTATGTGTATGTATTTCATAGTGGTGTCAATGTGCACATGCATGTGTTTCTCTTTATTTTGATTTTTTTTTTTTTTTTGAATAGACTGGATCTGTGAAACAACCAGCAAAATCTAAGAGTTATAGGACTCCACTCTCAGTGAGAGAAGAACAACGAGGACAACAGGTAGCACCGTGACCTCCACACGGACACACACTGACAGATGGACGGACAGGCGGACAGCAGGAAAAGATAGACAAGGCCAGCCCCGCGCACTCTCAAGCCTCAAGCTCCGCCCCCTCTCCTCTCTGCTGCCGTACTTACGAGTATGGCATTCATCCCTGAGGCTACAGCATACACCAACCCTGACAGCCGGGCTGCATATGTATACTCTTTTAAATCATCCTTCAATAACCTGAGAAACAGGTAGGTCATGTTGCAGTGGAGGGGGTCTGCGTATAGGTAGCGACTGACAAAAAGAAGAGAGAGACATGTTTGTTGGTTTTTGGGCGTGGGAAAATCTTTGAAACAGAGGACAAGGGTGGCAGGCCGATGGGGAACAGGGGCTGGAGACTGATAATAAGAGTATGTATATGCAGCCTGTTGACCAGCTTTCCACTCAACAATGGAGGATGGGGGAGCGGGAGGTAACTTCACTACGACTACCTTGTCACCGTACCTTACTGTGCATTATGGAAGACCGCAAGTTCAGCCTGTTTCCTTTTGAGAGGTGAGAGGTTTCTTTTTTTTTGTTAGCTACCAACTTATGGGTTTGAGGCTGTGGTAATAGGCTCAGATGTAATACTTCTAAACAATACAAACTGCTTACAAGAGAGTGAGGTTTCATGAACCTCACATATGGTTGAGCAAACATGTGTGTGTTAATCAAAATGTGTTGCTTTCTATGGCAAATCACAATGACTGATGCTGATCACTGAAGAACTGACAGTCTAGTGTAGCTCTGCACATTTTATGGTCACATGAACCCTCATTCTCCAATCAGTAACAAAAAACTTCAAGTGACCAAAGACCACCATTTTAAGGAAGGAGCATGCCCCTTTCTGCTGTGGACTCTCTCCAAATCAAAAGGAAACCGACACACCTCTCCTCTACGGCCAGGTTCCAGGGAAGCTTGTAAAGGGAGGAGGAGGAGGCGGGACCGATGCTGGAATTGGTTGAGAATGGTCGGATTATGGCGAGGAAGGGTGGGGGCGGGAGAGGGAGGGTGGAAATTTGGGTACTTACATACATCCCATAGATGGTATTTTGCAGGTCATAGTTCAAGCCGGCTAGCTCGGCTGCATATGCATACTCGTTCAGGGAGTCCTTGAGCAGCTCAAGATACAAATAGGCCATGTTACAATGCAATGGGTCCACGTACGCAAAGGGGCTGTGAATAAAAGAAGGTGATAAATAAAAAAATCTTATACTTCTACACCAGCCAAACCCCCTTTACTGCTGGCCACCCAGACAGACTTAATGGGAAACAGTGAGCACATAAAATACAAACACGCCTCCATCAATAATGCAAACAGACTTCTGACAACAGAGAAAACAATCATTGGTACAGTATGTTACACCACTGTTTAAGAACACACACAGAAATCAACATGGGAAGAGAGAGGGGATGGAGGACCCTGCAATAACGAATATATCATGTTAAATACAAAGAAGCAATACATGGAAGAAATGTAAACACACTCTAAAAAGTACATTCTGTTTGGTCTGACAACTAATCAGTACAGTATGTATTTATGTACAAAAACATGTTAAGCTCCAGTTAAACAACAAACAAGTTTAATATGGCAGTTTTCAGAGTATTTCATATCTTTCAGATGGAAATGCAATGGCAGTCCTGAAAAGCTTCTGATAAGGAAGTTCAAAAGAAATTTGGGTGAATACAGCTACTTTTCTCTCATTTTTATGCAAATATGTGAAAGTACAACAACACATAAATGAACATGTTCTCTGAGAAATTATTTGTTGCTAAATCCAGTGTCTAAAGGAGATTTCATGCTTACTTTGGTTTAAGCTTGCAATAGTTCAATTCCTGTTCCACACAGATTCACTGGCAGTGGGTCTATGACTTCAAAACTTACATTTCCAGTCTTACCTATCACTGTCTACTTTCTAAATATACAACAACTTATAGACTGATTGCTGAGTGGCAGCCATTGGTTACAGTCACAGAAACTCAGGATACCTTCATTGCGTTCAGCTTTCTGCTTAGGAGTGTAGTGTTGAATACGCACCTGAAAAACTCAAAGTTTAGGCAAGCCTTGGGCAGGAAAAACTTGTCGTCCTGCTTGAACCATACTTTACTCATGGCTGTATCCTGGAGAAAAATAAAATGGCCGAAATGTTAACTGCAAAGAGTACAACAAAAAAAGGAAAACACATGTTGTGATGCTAGCCTCAGCTATAACATAGATTACAGACTCACCATCGGCATGTCATATCTGTCTAAAGAACTTTTAAAATGAACTGTCTGTATTTTCAGCCACTAAGTTCAAGTTCAATAAGGAAAAAACATTAACAATTCTGACTGACTGATTTACACCACTTTGTTTGTTACAGTGCGAGTCATGTGAACTAAACATTTGAATTCATAGGTCAATATTTAACTTAATGTTAATTGTAAATTAAGACCACTGGGCTACAGCATAGCCAAATCCTTCTTCAGATTTAGTCCATGACCCTTGTTACCCTACCCATACTGCACTGCAACAATTGATATGTATAAATAAAAATAAAACATCAGCACAAAATGTTACATTTTATTGGACTGCATATCTGTCAATTCAATTCGTAGAGCAGTTCAATAATATGAGAAATACCTTTAAGAACAGGATGTGAAGACATGTCAAGATTTTAATTTTAATTTAGAATTTTAATCTATTTTCATTTTAGTACCTTTATCAAAGTGGGGAAAGATGGGGAATCCTTCTCCAGAGGGTAGATCTCAAAGTTGGTTGGGATGAACTCATTTTTCATGGGGAGTTTAAACTTGCCATTCAATTCTGCATTTTTCCATTTCTGAAAGAAAAAAGAACCACAGTCCTATGTCAACTAGCCCCTGAAGCCTGTCCATATCCTGATCCCATTTATGTCACCGGATACTGTGAAATCCAGAACACTAAACTGAACTCAGCGTAATGAATGAACTTATGATCACACAGGCCAGCAGTGCAATTCACTCTGGATAAGGCAAAAAGAATAACTTCTTAGACACCTTAATGACAGGTGGGAGCACATGACTTCAGTGCACACCCTCCATTCCTAACATTTGTAAGAACATTAATCCGGCTGGTAATCCTGGTCTTAACCCTCCACTTTGGCTCTTGTTCCACAGTACTTTACTGCCTATGACATGTTAACCATTCAGAACACAGGCATACGCTCCACATAACCAATCCTAAATTGCATTATTATACAAGAATTATGAGGGAATGGAACATCATACTGAATTAAAAAGGAGATATGACAGCTGGATGGCAGCACAGGACAATAAGCGTCCTGGTATAACCTTCTAACAGTGTCCCCAAACACCATATCCACATCAAAGAAAGGGTAGCTTTGTTAAACTAATAGAAAATGAGGACAGTATGACATTTTTTTTCCATTTCAATGATCCATTATTTACTCTCTCTCCATCTCCCTCCTCCTGGTCTCTCTTCCTCTCCCTTTGCCTCTCCCCCACCCCCCTTCCTCGGGCTCAGTGGGCCCAGGCTAAAGACTGACTTGGCTGGTGCTGCACAAGCCCAGCCCTCCTTTCCAGAATGTTCTGTCCCTGAATCAGCCTGTGCTCTTGTCCCTGCTGCAGAGGCTCTGGTGCTATTTTTAGCCTCAGCTCTGGGGGAGCCGATGCTGAGGCTGGAGAGCCATTTCCACACAGCGGTCTGCCCTCCAGGGCACAGGAGATGGGACTGCACTGCTAAGTGGAAGAAAGTATGCAAATGTGAACATAGCTGGTCATGTGGAGGGTTGATGTGCATCTCACCTTGATGACCTCATCAGAAATGGCCTCCTGCTTGTACTGGGTGCCGTACCATACTTCCGTCTTATCAGTCTGCCCTTCAAATGACTTCGAGACAACTGCAACTCTGTAGGTAAGGGGAGGGAAGGTGCAGTAAGTCTCACTGTGTTTGTCTCTCAGACACTCACACAAACACACACACATGCCAGCATGACATTGATGCACGTCTACGATCCTGCTGCTGCAGGGATCAGGGGATAGATGACATCAGTCTAGAAACCTGCCAGTGGAGGAATGGTACACACTCTCCATAAGTACAACTTGGTTTGCACTGGCACTTTCTCCAAGTTCTCATCCTCCATCCCCTGAGGTGTGACCCCTCCCTCACAGATCCCTGCTTTCCTTTCAGCCAGGAAAATTGGCAAAGAGGGCTCCCTGGTGCAACTGCAGATGTTGTGGCTGAGCGACGAGTCGTAAGTGTAAAATTCACAGCGCTCACCACACAGCGGTTCACCTGCTGTGCCAACACAGGTCTGGAATTCACAGATGCCACTTACTGCTGCAGGCAGGGAGAAAGGGAGCATGCACATCATTGCCAGGCATTACACCTCCCATAATGCACCAGCACAGCCTTGCTGAGCAATGCTTGCATTACACACCCGCCTGCCTTGCTCATCACATTGCTGTACATGAATGGTATCAGCATCAGTCATGTCCCACCCACCCCAGGGCTTAAAGGCCACAAACCACTCCTGGACATGAACGGCCCACATCTCCTGCAGCCACTCTCTGCCTTCCCTGGCCATATCTACCCTCCTCCTCCTGGACCCACCCCTGTACAATAAAATAATGCAGCGGCTTGGCCAGATAACCCTCATTACTTACGCTATGTGTGATTTATGAGATAATTCTCAGCGCTTGCTGATCCCTTAAATGATATTTTAAATTTAGAGTTAAGCCCTCTCCTCTGTAATGTGCCACATCGGTTCATGTGCTGCATTTGAAATATAGATCCTCTATATTCTATTTCTATCAGCTTGTATTAGTCAATACTGACAACACAATCACGAATAAGATTTTCCTGATGCATGGTTTGCATGGAGGTTTGTTGTACCAGATAAAACACAAATATTTATCCCAAAAAAAACATATGCTTAGAGGATACCTCCTCAATCGCACTGCAATAACATGGTCTGTATATGTATGCCCTTTATATGTCCTTTGTGCAAAATACTCACTGTTTTCAGTTACTTGTCACTTGCTGTATCTGTTGTAATATCAACAGACCCAAAGGAAAACAGAGCTATCCTGACAAATCTTGAAGTGACCACCTGTGAGCTGCAGCTTGACATCTATCCAAGAGACAACACACCTGGAAATCTTCCTGAGCAAATACTGTTGGCTAACCATGTTATGGTCTTCAGTTCACACTTCCAGTAGTTAGAGGCCAGGTTTTCGAAACAAACAGCTTAATAGTTGTTAGGAAGAAAGTTGGTTATCAGGTCTGACTTATAAGCTAGCTAATTAATCAAGGCGAGAAACAAGCACTTTCACTGCTAAAGCTGTATCCCAGAATTCTCCCCTCCAGTATCCAAATTCATCAACTTGACTAATACCAACGGGGCAGACATACAGATGAAATGTTAGCGTTTTTTATAATTAAGTCCTTAAGTGCAACTTAAGTGACTATTACACATATTTTTTTGCATTCTGCATGCTTCACCACAAGCCCAATTACCCCTGTAAATGAGAAAAACACTGAAAAATTTTAATTTTCTCATCACAACCTCATGGATGAACACATTTACGGTTAGACTGGCTAGACTGAATCCATGATCTTGCCCCTGCTCTAGATCTAAGCACCTGAGAAAGAGCAGATGAGGACTCAGCACTAAGAAAGGGGGTAAGAAAAGGGGGTGAAGAAGGGTTATGTTATGTAAGTCCTTCATTTTTGAAGTCTGAATATGGAGCACAACAACATGCCTGGCAGCGAATGGCTAATCCTGGTTAGCGCATATGCGTTTGAAGCAGGATGTAGCCCAGGGATGAATAGATTCCTGACAGCTACTCACCTTGACAGTAAAAAAGCAGGAAATGAAAGCTTTCAGCTCCAAACACGCAACAGAATATCCCTACCTGTTCAAAGCATTTCAAAAAAATGAAACAAGAAAATTGTAATGCTGATCACAAACGCAACAACAAACCACTTAGTTATCAGAGCCAGTGGGCCTGAAGCAAAATAATAAAGGCTGCCAGTCCATTCAGAGTTTTCCTGTACTTTGAAGAGTACGAATGGAGAAGCCTCTGAAATGTAAATGTGGCCCTGCCCTGTTAATCTCAACACAGCAGGCCACTGCAGGAAAGATGTTCTTGATAGGCTCATTGGATTGTGAGATCAGAACACACTTTAACTCCACAGGTCCCTCTGTTGCAACCTGGATGCTGGAGGGCAATGAGACCAACCGATCTATCTTACAGCTTACCCTCTATCATTGCCTAGTGAGGCTGGGACAGTTGTTGCGCCACCAATACAGACCTCCAGCCACAGCCAACAATGGCACAACTGAGATGCAAACAGCTGATCACAGAGCTCATGCTTAGCTTTTCAGAACAAGCATCTTTCCAGAATGAGCCACCCACAGTCTCTAGGGGATGGATTAGCATTTTGCATTATGCACATTATCTACGAGCAGAATGTTTGCTCCCTTAAAGTAACTTTGTGCTGTAGACATGTTTTACAGGCTGTAGTAGGTTTCAGAAGTCCATTTTATTGAAGTGGGTGTCCTCATATTCTGAGGACCTTCATGCTTTAGTTTGTTGAAAACTGCTTCACTATTTTTATGATAATCAGTCATTATTGTAATGAAGATTAGCATGACTATTATACCTAGGAACCCCTGCTTTGAGGTAGAATTTTTTTAAGAAAAGCCATCCCATGCTGAGGTATACCTGACATGTTCAGGCCGAAGTTTGTCCAGCACCATCTCTATCAGGTCTGGCCTGAAATCCTCTAGAAGATACTCTGCTGCAAGCACCTGCTCCAGAGGATAGTACTGAAACACAAGGAGATTCAGTCATTGAAACACAAAAAGAGCTTCTACTGTAACATGGGGGAAAGTGTTCCTTATTCAAGAGGGAAAACAGTTAATACTAATAAATAAAAAAAAAATCATATTATATTATAACAAGATTATCAACAGATGCCTACTTAGAACTCAGGCATGATGTGGAGAAACTACAGGACACTGTCTTAACATAAGAAAAATGGCATCACAGTGCATGCAGACACCATTCTGAGTCATTACAGGGATAACGGGACGTACATGCAGTAATCCAGCCACTTTAGAGGTGTATCCTCGAGGTCTTTCCTTGTCTTTAAATCTGAAGGCCACTGTGTTCAAGTCCTACAAGGAAAGAGATATTATTAGACACCAAAATTAAACTCAACACAGGAAAAACCTTCCCTTTCAGCATTATTTAAAAATATTAGAGCACAAGAGAAACTTTACTGGTTGGCTTAAAACAGCAAAATAAGCAAATTACAGTGCGCTATCAACAGTCCCATATAAATAATTGAATATAATGATTTGGGTCTGAGACCAGATGAAACTGGGACTGATGTAAACTTGATGGCATAGACACAGCACTTAAGGAGAACTGCAATGCAATACAGAACGCTGAGCCTAATCTGGTAATGACACATTACTATCACTTTTCAGGTATATTTACTTGTATTGTTGGCATGTTGTATCTAGACACTCTGTCAATGCCAGACTCACCTTACACTCCTGGAAGACCCACTCCTGTGGTCCTTCAGTCCGCAGCTTCTGAATGTACTGGAACATGTGGAGGATGATGTCTTCAACATGTACTGAGAGAACAAAGACAAGAGGGTCTGTAAGCTACACATATCCACTAACACAAATGAGTACAGAGTGCAGGTAACCCTGTTAATAACTTCACTTTGGATATGGGTGCGCGCACGCACGCACGCACGCACGCACACACGCACACACGCACAAAACCAGTGAGTCTTACAGAGCCCCTCTTCTGTCAGGTCCACATTGATGATGAAGAACATGAAGCCTCGGGCACCTTCCTTCTGACCTCCCACCAGTGTGTTCACCCAACCTGTACATCAATAAAGTAAAAAAGTTACAATAAAAGTCATACAAACTCCTTTTGGAGCTACAGACAAACATGTGCTGACTGATCATACAAGGGCAAACTAAGAAATTCTGAAATTTATAACATGATTATGCATGCCTACTTTATGTAATTTGCATATCTAAAACCTGTAATTTAGGCATAATATCATACCCCATGTACAATATGAAGATGCGTTGGCAGGTCTGTATGATTTTTAGCAGCACCATCTAAAGTTTAACTGCTGTTCACAAAGCTCCCATGACTAGCATGCATCTGCACTAATGAGGGTGATGTCCACTCACCTTTGGCCTTCAGTTCTGATAGCAGACTTCCTGGGCCTTCGTGTCCAATCAAGTGGCCTAGATAGTGACCTGGATTAGACTTGTAGTACTTTTGCAGGTCTGGGATGGGAAAGGTGACATACAGGTTTCTGATATCCTTGATGGGCACCACCTTGTAAAATTGCTGAAAAATTCAGAACATAAAAAATATACATAAATACAGGAAGAACAAAGCTGACAAAACAGGTAATGATGGTATAGAATTCTGTTAAAAGATTTCAATTATTTTACTGTGAACAGAGCCTATATCTTTCCAAATATGGCTCTGCCAGCTTCAAACTGCTACAGTGGGCAGGGGAGGAAATGACATGATTGATCTACCCTGAGGTGCTCTTCCTGGAAAGGGTGCTCTGGGAATTCTGGGATTGGGACACTCTTGTTCTCCACCTCACCAAACAGTTTAATCACCATTGCAGTCAGCTCATCTAAGGACTCTGAAGGCCAGGGAGAAAATGACAGAGAAAATAATAATGGCATTAGCACATCCTCCACCTTTCTTGCAGTGATTAAAAACACACTTGTAAACAGTTCCTGGTGTTGAACTGGAATAAAACAGCCATTCACTTCTTGTCTAAATTTCCACATTTTTTTCACAGAATAATTTGGAAATGCAAGGTATTGAGCATGCTTTTCCAGTGGAATGCTCCCTCAATTTGGTGGATGTACAGAATTGCCGATGTTGCTTAAATTTCTTGCACAAACATCCCTCACCCAGAGAATAATGACTGCAGAGCTGTGAAGGCATCAGTTATGAGGTCACTGTGTCGTAAAAGCGGCTGCCAAATGGCTTCTTCGCATCATCCCTGAGTACATGCTGTTACACAGATGCACCATTATGTCGGGACTGCTGCGCCTCTAATCGCTTTTCACAAGCATGCAGCGCTTTCAATGAAGAAATAGAAAATAAACTATGGGACAGACTCAAGAAGCTGTATGAAAAACGCATGCCTTTTCAAAGGCGAGGTTTCACACAGTAAAAATGCCAGAGACTGAATGTCACTCTCAATTTTGCATCCAAATGCCTGTTTGAGGTGAGAGGAATGATGAGGACAGCCCTTCACATGCCAGGAGGCAAGTAATGAATTCATCCGGAGGATGCTGGGAGTTTTACTGCAGTCCTGAAAGGAACAAAACAGTGGACGTCCTGTACCATTCCTCTGACCTCATCTGCAGCTCCAGTGCCATGCGGTCCTGTAAAAGAGCACTTCCATTCACCTCTGCCCAGGACACACAGTCCCATCAGGTTGGATGAGTAGTATGTGGAGTGAAATTTGAGCAGCTCCTGACGAACATCGATCCCCTCATTAGACGGCCTTGTTTCCAAAGTCAACTTGTTCCCTGCAAAAACACAATGTATAAGACAGCCTTCCGCAATCTAGAGTCATTACAACCATCTGACTTGAGGCTTGTGCAAGGGTGTTTTTCCCCTCATTTTTTTTTCAGAGACCAGAAGTATCAGCAAGGTTCTTCTAGTCAGCTTAAAGCAGAAAAGCACTCTGACCCCAACTAAGGTTTCAGTTTCTTTCTTTTACATTTTAGTTTAGTGCATTACCAGTTCCTACTGGTAAGTTTAACAGTAAAGAGCGAATACACCCTGAATGCCAGCACACATGCTTAAAAACTTCATTTGCAGCAATGAGATCACTAATTGAGATAAAATGTTGTTCTGCAATTAATTGAGAGGAGACTCATAGCGCCGGGAGATATGACCCACTGACCACAAAGAATTAACAAGTTTTAATGGGCCCCAAACATAAGACATCCCATGCTTAGATCATAGGCAACAGCAAAACTCCCCTCTCATAAAACCCCCATTCTCAAATCAATGAAAATGACTCAATCATTCCACGGTTTCTGAGAACAATGAGTGAACCTTTACATCACACAAAAAAGCTTTACTTGACATCCTACATTCCATGCAATGGAAAAGTGGATTTTGCTGAGATATGCATCTATGAGAACTAGGCAAACAATAACAACTTATCCAAAAATACTAAATAATAAGGTTAAGACAGACATTAAAGATTTAAAATTCTGCTTTTATGTTATAAATTGAAATTTCAGAAAGCATGAATGACCCTGAGAAAGTCCTTCTCCCACAAATTTAAACTGAAATCCAAAGTGACCTCAGATAATCGTGTTATTTCTATCAATTACATTTAAAGTCACCTCTCTACATGTTTCTGTCAATCAGGCTAGAAACCACACCTACATCATGGAATTTTCCAGTCCCCGATAGAGAGATAGGACCTTTATGGGCACAGTGAGAACTTTTATTACAACCAGCAGAGAAACTAAAAAAAAAAAAAGCAATAGAGCTATGTGAAAACTACTCTCTAAGATTAAAGATTCAATATTTCAAAAAGGAGTTTAATGTAGGTATACATCTCCAGACATATTGAATTTTGCACAATCAAGTTAAAGTAAAAAGGTTAATTAAAAATACTTCCGCTTCACAAAGCATGACTTATCATTAGACTACAAGGTTCAAATTGCAATACTGCCACCTATTGGCCACTGTGAAAGAAACCGTGCTGAGACTTGATGCTATAAAGTGAATTAAATGTTGCTGGCTTGAAATAGAAAGGGAGGGAACACCCTTTTTTATTCTAAAGACATGACTCCCTGAACTGAACAAAGGGTGGAGCTCTGACTGGTTGAACTGTGTTTGACTTGAACACACCTCCCAGCGCCACACCTTGCTCCTTCAAATTCCAGTGATTTAATTCCTCCTACCTTCTCAGTTCAATTCTTTGACAAACCGCTGAACCCTGGCACCTTTAGAAGGCTCATTCCTATAAGAAACATCAAGGTTGTCATACCTGTCCCAAACTTGCTAAATGGGTGGTTGGGGTTCCCTGTGGCTTTCTCAAGCTGGAACAGTCTCCAGGCATCGTTCATCAGGTTCTTTTCATGCTCCGAGTCAACTGCGTTCACCTCACGGTCCTTACAGCTCTCATCAAACAGTGGGCAGAGGAAGAACTGAGCAAACCTGTTATACACAAATGTACATCACACACACACACACACACACACACACACACACACACACACACACACACACACACACACACACACACACACAGTCTGCTGTCAGGATATAAGCCTAGAGAATAGAAATTCCTGGTAAAAGTGTTTGGCTTCCTGCATCTGGTTGTGTCAGGGTTATTTATTTGTGCACTTGCTGTGTGTAGCCAATTACTTCCTTGCACTGGCTGCCAATACCCAAAAAGCGGTGAAATACAACTTTCAGTGCTACAACAGTGGCAAACCATCACAGGTGTACCACTGACCTAACTACATCACCTGAATAACACCAACATATGCATGAATAGACGATAAGACCGTATTTTGAATAATCCCAGATATAGGCAACTGCCATGCAAATATGGAAGACCAACCTTTTCCACAATGGACCTCACAGACCAGCTATGCAGAGACTTAACATACTGTTCCTCACTGACCAGATAAAGATAGATCTAGCACACAGTAACTCACAAATCAGCAGGACAGCAGTAAGTTTCTTAAATCCCGGTGTACCACACACACTTCCATAGGCACCACCATAGGCACTTCCATACATCATGTATGGTAGCATTTGTGACATTTCAGGATTCACTGACATTACAAATGGCCTTGTAAAGGTTTTACACCTTCCAAAACTCACAAAGGTTTTGGGGTTAACCTCAGAAATAAGGTTTTCCATGAATTCGGTAGTTTTTTCCCCATCAAATTTTAATCATGTTTGATAACCTGACATGGAACATTCATAAGACGGTACTGATTAGTTCAGAAGTATGACTGGAACCATAGTAGATTAAGAGACACAAATATAAGTGAAGTGGGAACCATAGCAATGCCTGACACCGGCCTCATGAGCTTACAATTCTCAATTTTTAAATTCTTAAGAGTGTATATATTGGGTCCTTGTTCCTTTCACACCTGAGGCTGGTAGGATGAAACACCTGTGTACACAAACCCCAGGCACGGGATACTTGGGGACTTGTGTACACTGTGTGTATTGAGCTCCTGCAGGCATTTCTGATTAATTCGGGCCTAGCCTGAGGTTGTCTGGTCTCTGTACAGATGGTGAGTGGGTGATTCTGTTTGTTTGTCAGCACCAGGGCATGACAGATGCTATCTGCTATAATTTACAGCTCCAGAATAGCTGTCTCATTAACTGAATAAGAAAGGTGAGTGCACCCAAACAAAAGTCCTGGGTCAGTTGACCTGACTCCGCCCCCAGGTACATGTAATGCTACCTGAGTCAACATACTGAATACTAGTCAGCTGTCCAATCCTCCAATCCCCTCTGACCACATGACATACGATACAACAGACAGTCTTTGACATCTGTCAGTGATGAAATATGTAACACTCCTCTACTGTACTTATGTGAGCAAACCTACCCATCTTCCCACCCCAAACACGAGTATGGGTGAAACCTGAGCTATTCACACCAGGGAAATAAACACTTCTAAGGCAACCTAACCGAATCCACGTGCAGGGCAGACCACAGACCCCTCAGCACCTGCCAGTTGGCTTTGTGTTTGTGTGACCTGGCACTGCACTGACCCTACCACCTACTTACAGGAACCACCTATAATTAAAATCACTGTGGAAATCTCGCACTCACACATGTGAACCTCTGGCACAGAGGGTACAGTGTAGAAACTGTGACCCCGTAAAGGAGAAAGTGAAGCACTTTTAGGGCATGCATGAGATACATTTTTAGGTACAGCAAGTGCAGTCAGAATGTGTACACACAAATAAACTGTTTCACAGAAAAATGAGGTGGAGCAGTTACAACTTCATTCTGTTCTGTTCTCATCAACAAACCTAGCCATGCTGTTTTGGGAGGATCTTACCCCCATTAATGTGCTACTGAAACAGGAAGCACGGTAAAATAGCCCAGATCTCAGGAATGTTTAGTGAGTGGTAATCTGCAGTATTAGGCAGATTTCATAGGTATACCATATAACATTGACTTGCGTAATACATGAAAAGCCTCTCTCTAACACAAGCAAACAGTCAGCGATGGGAAGATGGATAACCATGACAGGCAGCCTTAGGAGAAGAGCCTTGGGGTGACGCAGTTTAAGCACTGGCCTAGGCCCTCTGGCTGCTCCAGTCAACAGCACACCGAGGCATTCTGACCTGTCAAGTGCCCCCTGCAGGTGCTCATGGGACACATCGAAGTAGTAGTTGGTGTGCTCGCCACTGGTGAAGGCGTTGGAGCTGCCTGCATGCTCGCTCAGGAACTGGCTGTATTCATTCTCCTTGGGGTACTTCTCTGTGCCAAGGAACAGCATGTGCTCGCAGAAATGGGCCAGGCCCGAGATGTTGGGTGGGTCTGAGAGGGAACCTGAGCAGGAGGAAGTGCGTGGTATCATCATCATCACAATTACAATAAATGTTATCCTTATCACCAATATCATTATTCTGACCATTATGCACCATTAGGCTGGACATTCAGGTAAATTTGTAACTAGTGCACTGGCCATTGGCTTTTTGAAGTTGCTGGCCCCAAAAATGTAACAGCTGGCCCAGGACATACCGGTGGATTTTGATGCTGCTTTAGTAAGTGTTTAGTGACATAGCCTACTCAATTTCTCCTGTGTAATTTCATAACAAGATCTATGCTTGGCTCTGGTTATAACCTTTGGGTCAGATTTGCACAACACACTTAGTTTAGATCTTTATAAGAACATGAATTCTGACCTCCACACAGTGATGAAATGGCTGAAGAGAATATAACTAAATGAAAAAACATAATATGATGAGATGATAGGAAATGTAATCATCACTGCTGATCATTAAAAAGAAAGTGCTAATCTGTGGAGTTGGCATAACATGCCTGAGGATGCTGGAAGAGCACTCAGAAGGAGCAGCAGAGGGGCGCATTTGCATCTTTATAGTAACTCACTAACACCGAGGTTAATTAACAAGTCTATGGTCGCTTTCCCAGCATAACAAAAATCAGACACTTCATAGGCTGTAGGACAGCCGTGATTTACCGATCTGATCACACATTTGCCTCCCTGTCTTGCTAAATGGATGAAAAGCTTCCATTTACAGTGATAAGCTTATTGCATAGGAAGTCTAAAATCACTGATAATTTTGGCTGAAATTATGAAAGGTGTGCTTACATGCTGAATATTTGTAACTGAGTGAGTGTAATTCAATTTTTTGTAGATTAAACATGATAATATTTGAGGTCAGATGTTCTGTATGTCCTTCTCAGAATGTTAATTGTAGTCTTGGCTACCACAACTACACAAAGGTGAATAGCAAGAGCTCTATTGGCCGGAATTATCCATCAAAAACCAAGTTTGTTTGGCCTGATCAAGAAGAAAGGTTATTCCAGGCCAGGGGTTCAGTGGGAATGTCACTGATCACATTTACCATTATGACCAAACAAAAACGTTGTGCTGTGACAAAAACAGGGCCTGCAAAACAACTGCACACGGCACAGCAATTCATGAAGCATCAATCTAAGGTATGCAAGCAATCACAGACACTGCTTAAAATATCATTAAAACACATCTTTGCTTATCTGTTCCAATAAAAGACCCAGAATAACAAAGAACGGCAAACCATCCTCGAGCCATAATCCAAACATTTTCCCCTCACACTCCAAGCTCAGGACCCATCTGCCAACACAGATTTGAATAGTAGACGCCAGTATACAGGCGATTTGAATCGCTTCAGCATTTACATTATGTCCATTTATACAGGTGAATATTTGCAAGAGTAGTTCAGGTTAAATTAGTGTTTTCTCTCTGGTATTATTAACCCATTTTTTGTATATCCTCCCTTCCCCTCCCAATGTTCCTCTTTTTTTAGTTTGGTCTCACACATCAACCCTCTCTCTCTCCCACTGAATTCAAGAGGAGGTAGCTGTGGACACAAGATTCCTCTGATTCACATGATGAGAAGCTCACATTTGTCCCCATGCAGCAAATGCACTGGCCTAGGTCATTATACATTCAGTTTGTGGAAACCCAAGCTACTGACAAAGAGTGATGAGATCAATGAACTTCACCAGCATAGCCCCAATCTTTCCCCAGTGAGTCTGGGATATTTGTTGCCTTCGCAATAAGGACCTCCAGCCATGGTCAGTCATGGCATGGCTGGGACTCGAAAACCAGCACTCAGGCGCAGGGCTCACACCTGCTTCCCTAAAAAACATCTCACGGCATGAGCCATCTGGGAACCCTGAGTCAAAGTAGTGTTCTGACATTTTTTAACAAATTTATTTCGGAAATATGCATTCCGAAATAAATGCATATTCAACTTATCCAGTGAAATGTAGCCGGCAGCCCCCTTCTGCACTAGCCACTACAAATTAAGCTTGGTCCCAAAAATCCTTCAAATATTACACTCAATATTGTTTGGCACTATACAGTCAGCTTCAACACAGTGTACCTCTGCTATTGGTACTCTCGGCCTGCAGGTGACTATCTTTTTCTTGAGGATTGGTCCTTCAAAAAAAAAAACTAGCAAAAATGTTAAACATTTATTCTAATAATCAGGGGTGTAATGGTATACAAAATTCATGGTTCGGTATGTACCTTGGTTTTGGTGTCAGGGTTCGGTATGTTTTCGGTAAAGCAGGGAAAACCAAAAAAATTTTTTGAAAATAACAGTTTCGTCATTTATTTTGAAACTTTTAAACACTCAACAGTGGTTCCTTGCCCAAAATTCTGACAGTAACAGAACTGAAGCACTTTGAATATATGCTTAAATCCTGTATTCTCTATGACCGAGTATGGTCACATATCCGCAGTGATAAACACTCCTATAGTATTAGTTATTGCTTTGGCACAGTCTGAATCTGCAGTGGGAGGCTTCTTGAATGCTGTGGGGAGAGGAACTCGCCTTCCTGACTGTTTTTGTCTTGTTCTGCTTACCTACATATTCAGGAGATGTTCTGTCCTCCAGAACCGCAACATGAGACTGTGGACATTTGTATCATGGTTTCGGTCTCAGTTTCAGAACCGTTACACCCCCACTCATAATGGATAAATAGAAGTCCAATGGTAACAAATTACAAGAAAAAATACAATTAGCTACACTGTTATATAGTTACATTATAAACAGTACACTGATACAAAAGCTCTGACAGCTGTTTTTGGTGATGTTGTCAGGCTTTTGGTAGTATGCAGATACTCGCCTGATCCACATTCTTTCATTTTTGTTACACTGCCAAATACCCTCATGAGGCTTCCAGAAAACTTCTAGTGACAGGAAGGCTTAATACACTGTCTGTAGTTATGTGTGCACATCCAATACAGGTTTTAAGGTTCAGAATATTGTTCTGACATCCACTGTGACATCATTTCTTTACTGCTCACTTGGTCAGATGCTGGGATCTGTGCCAGTTACATTTGGTTGTTCCTCTGTACTTTTGGGTAATTATCACCAGAGTGAAGACCTGGGGATCCCACAGCAAATCTGGATACAAGACAACACACTCCTTCACTCCAATGTTTCACATGTGGGCAGGAAGGCGTATTGGTTTTCCTACCATATGCTTTTGACTAAGCAGTAATGCTTCACCTATCTATTCTACAGCTGATCCTTCACAAGTACAGCAAGACACTGAAGACTGTTTAAACTCCTTATTCAGTGACCCAGCTGGCCACACACTGTCACAAGAACCATTTGTCGCAGTGCCTAGCAACATGGTAACCTATTTAGAAAAGTTTGTTTAAAAAAAAAAACTAAGACAGGTTTCCTTGGGTCATTCATTTGCAAATGTGAATTGATATTTCAGTTGGACTACTTCATTTAATAAAATAAATTTTGACCATACAATATGTATAAGATCTGTAAAAAGGCTGAAAACATTTTAGTTCAAAATCGTATGACCATGACCACATAAAATCAAAGTTACAGTTTTTCCAAGGCCACTCCATAATGAAAGTATGTCTTTTAAATTCTTGATACAGGGGATTGAAAACTACAACATTTAAACACAACAGAGATTAGAGATTTTCATCTGTTAAAATTTATGCCGACATTACCTTAAGTAGCACTGCACATCTTGTAGGTACTGCTCATCAGAATTGCACTGAACACTGCACATTTCTGAATTAACTGTGCTTTAATGGACTGTTCATGTGTAACTGACATTCTGCACAAGCAAGATCTTCAGCGTACCACCACACTCTCCCAATGGATCTGCTTATTCTCAAAATAAAGCTGAGAACATACACAGGGCTTCACTACTGCCATTACACCTGAGGGAAGTCTCGCTTTTACCCAAAAAGAGAATGAATAATTTACAGTCTTTCAGCCCCTGCAGTGTGGCACTAAAAATACACCAGGAGTAGCTTGGCCAGCTCCAGAGCTGAAATGGTAGCAACTGAGGTACTGTCTGCAGAGAGGGGAATGAAAGGGGGGAAAAGTAGTATAGGCTTAGAGGGAAAAGCAAGGGGGACAGGCAGAAAGGAGTGAAAGGAAGTGACTGTCAGAAAAAGGAAGTGAGGAAAAAGCTGGAGTGAAAGAGGAATTCACAATTTACACACAATTCCGTTCTTCAATCGGATTTCTGACCCCTATTATAACCTTATGGAACTACAGACATATATGCAGTCAGACGTTGCCCGATTGGATGTTATATGGTGCATAACTGTACTTACATGCGTTAGACCCACACAGATTTTATGCCCATACAGGTATTCACACCTTCTGCTTCCCTGATTAGTACTTAGTACTGTCCTACTGAACTGCAGTGGAACCAAAGGACAGACTAGACAAAGGAGGATATGAATTAAGAGAGGGACTGATGACGTTAAGAGTGCAAGAGATGTCAAAAGAAAGGGGAGGGGGAAGCATACCTATTTGGACATCAAGTGCTGCAGAGGATTTGTCTGTGGTTGGATCACTGACGAGAATGGCCTTCAAGCCATTTGTGAACTCCAGCCCCCTGTATACCCTTTTGTCTTCAGGAGAGCGGATGATGTCACTCACCACCCTCTTCACTGCAGGGTCAGTCATGCTGAGGTGTCGGGCTGTCGGAAGTCTGCAATACCAAACAAAAACATAAGGGGCGCTGCCGAGTCAGCACACAACACCATGTTGACCAATAAAGTAATCATCTTAATGGTGGTAATACCTGACAGAAGCCCTTAGCCAAGCTGAAACAAAGGGCTTATGTTACCTCTGACAGTTTCATAAGTACAACAGGGAAGAAACAACAGTACATCCTTAATTGCTTGTCTCTGGGGTATACCTTCTGTTTCTGGATGGCAATGTGATCCCAAAATCTTCTTGCCACAGGCCTCACAGATCATAATCATACTAGTGAAGGGGGTTTATAACACACATGGGTACAAATCTTTTATCTTCCAAATGTTCAAAAGTAGGCAATGATATAAACATTCATGCAAACTGTAACAGAACAACAGATGATTGATGGTCTATTAGAAGAAACAATTTCTTTTGCATTATTAACAGTGAAAGAGCAAAAGACACAGATACCAGAGAATACTCTGTGTACTGTGGAGGGCTCATCTTTCACCATCTCTTAATGTAGCGGAAGGGACTTCTTCCACACAGAAAAATAAACCATTAGAGGCATATAAAGTAAAAGAATCAAAGAAAAAGAAAGTAACATTTAAAGTTACTGGAAGTTGTTGTCACATTATGTATAACCCCATATTGTGTACACAGCAACTGATACATACATACGTACACTATACACACACATATATATATACATATACACATATATGTGTGTGTGTATGTATATACCGTATATATATATATATACACACACACACACACACACACACACACACACACACACACACACACACACACACACACACACACACTACATACACCTTATACCTCAGACAATCTATCTATCTATACACCAATGAATCTGTGTAGTGTGATGACCGAGATGCAACATTGCACCTCACCCTACTATTATGTAGTAGGAATAACTAACAATTCAGCAGTGGTGACTTTAGCCTACAACAGCAATGTACATAGACTGGTTTCACGCCACTTCCAACACACAAACATGCACACACCCATGGCTCTCCTGACCTTTCTTATTTGTGTAAGCGCATTTTGCAGGTCGCAGAAAGTAAGAGTGCAAGATAATGACACGGTGGGTGAGCCAGTTAAAAAGATCAATCGAAGAGACTGAGACCCCTACAACTCAGACAGAGCTTGCCATATCGAATGACAAAATCCCCTTAACTCCTTGTTAATCCAGTTGAAGCCACTCTCCCACTTCCCCCTCGTTAACGAGGTCTCCACAGATTAAGAAATGAAAACAGAGTACCTGAGCAACAGTCAAGAGTGAGAGCTGGCTGCAAAATAAGTACCCTAATATGAAAGATGTATATGAATGTGTAGAATTATGGGTCAGAACTCTCCCTCATGTTTAGATGATGGCTTCATTCCCTACCATCCTGTCATTTTCTAATGCAGTTACCCATATCAGCTGATCTTATGCTGGCTTAAAAGCTAGTTATGGGCAATGTCCCTATGCTGTATGGTTACACTGAAGCAACTGGCACTAAAATCCACAGAGATGAAACAATGAATGGTGAAAGCAGCCACTGTGAACTACAGAGAGCTAATTTAAGAGTAAACCTTTTCTTTGGTGGAACTGCCAGCCTTGGCCGGAGGACTGTGTCCATACTGATGAGGAGCGTGAAAGTGCAGATGAGGACATTTGCAATGTAATTTACTGCCCCTTTCAACCTCTGAAATATCTACAAAGTATGGACTTTGTATCTGCAAGATGCTTTCAGTTTCTTAATATTTCCAGTGGGGAAGCCACCATAACATCTTGATAAAATCCTAGGTGAAAAGAAACTGCACTGCCATTTAAATTATTTTATCCTCCTTATATGGGTTCTGAATGATACAGGTGCACCTCATGAATCAGAAGCAGAAAACTTCAGCACTACTGACTCCTTCACAATTTTTTCGAAGTGAATGACCAAAGTCAGCAACACAAACTTATTTTTAAAATAAAACACTTATCAACGACAAGTTACAGCTTAAACCCACATACTATTATGCATTTAAACTAAAGGTGCCTTACCTAATTACTACGCCAACATAAATCAACACTAATCGAGAAATACTTGCATTGATGATCTGGAAATGGCAAGCTGCAAAACAGTAAGAGAAATTACTCTATAGTTCTAGTTTAAATTGCATGATTCCAAACTCACCCTGATGCAAAAACGCTTTATTTCACTATTAATAAAAATGTGGAATAATTAAATTGTTTTTCAACGATGGAAAAGACATCCCAACAAGTCCACATCATTAAAACGCAAGGTAATTCGCAAAATGAAGCCATTTCACAACAAATATATTTGCCCACACGTCTCTTACGAATTACACAATTTCACATCGCAACACTATTTCCTACATGTACTCGTTTAACTTCAGTTTCTCTATCTTCTCGTCTCAAGACAATGTGGAAGTTCAATGTGCCAGAAATATACTACACAGTAAAGAATGTCATCAAATTCAGGAGCACGAGCGAGTATCACAAACACTTAAATTCTCACAGACTACAGTATGTGAACACTGTAACGTTCTGAAGTTGTGTACTGCGTGCCAAAGACTAGTCATAAACAGAAAAATAAGCGACCATGTAATTAACGGTATATATAACCACATGAAAGGAAAATATTAATCGGTTATACGACCACAGTACACGCCAGAATAAGTAAAACTAATTCTGGTAAAACGTCAGCCCACTCAAAGGCAGATTGTTGTGTACTGTGTTGCTTTTAAAATCATGTATATGAAGTTACCTTGTTAGGTTTGACCTCCGCAGTTTTCTACATGCGCAAAAACAGTACACAGGGGTACTACAAGGTTATTGCAATGAAAACTGATTTCCAAGTAATGGCGACCGATTAATCAAACAAGTAACATAATCTTAGCTAATTTTAGTGTAACTAGCATTAGATATGTGTAACGTTGAACTTGTTGCTAGCTATCTACCGTTGGGTCTCTCCTATTTTCACATTGCTAGTCCCTAATGTAAATTACATGGCATAAGACATTAAGGGTTGTCCAAAATGAATATTAAGGGCTTACAAAGAATTTGCTAATAGATAATGTTTGTGATCGTTACTCACATGGAAAGACACCAGACGCCGCTGTCAGGAGGTTGTTCCGACTCGAGGGGCCTTGTCATTACTACTGACAGTCGCCAGTAGTTAGCCAGACAGCTAATCCTACACTGACCGACAGACTAAGAAGATTAGCTGACTTTAGTTTTACCAGGAAACGTAACTGCCGACAAATACAATATGTAGTAAACTGTCTTCTCACTATCTATCCAACGTTGGCTACTAAATACTACAACCGGATCGTCGACTTGAAGATTACCAGATAGTCGGTTAGCTACTGAGGCTAAAATAAACTCAGCGAACTCGGCTAGCTGCCTGTTAAACACTGCTAATGCAGACTAAAATATTACTTAAAGTACAGAAAACAAAACCTGGTGGGCGCCATTTGATAAATAAGGCTATCATCATGATTAAGCAGCTAGTATATGGAACGATTATAAGACAGACTGCTTGAGCTATCGACAATTTAGCTATTGGTGACACAACTAGCCCAGGTTGCAAGTCTAGGTAGGTAAGCTAACTGGCTAGGAAGCTAATTTTACCAATTGATCTCAGAAAATAAACTGTAACCTTTTGATTCATGTGGATGTCAGAAATGTGACAAAACAGGTGTTTCCAATGGTGCGGTACTTACCCCAAACCTTGACGAAAATATGCACTATTTCTGAGAATCGGCAGGTACCTACTAAACTGGGCCGGTCGGCTAACACATTGCTGCATACTTCTGTCTCCGACAACAAAAAAACTCGTTTCTAACCCTGCAGCGCCATGATTTTTTTAAGACGAAAGCAATAGATTAATCTAACACTTAGTGCAGATCATAGATATATTAATGCACTAAAGCTTATACTCTTCTCAGCGTTATGAAGTCCACATTTACCGATTTTGAGAAACGTATAACCTGTCTATATAAAGCCTAACATATCATGAACTGTTTGATTCCAGGTCAATCGAAGATCGGGTTACTCGATTAATTCTACTGGTTCCATGACTTCAGCGTTACACAACAGCACTAGCTAGCGCTAGCAAATGGGCACCTATTTATGCCAACCACACCGGTGGTCTACTGAGAGTTATATGCAAACTGGACGAAATAGGCGTTTGACCGCTAGATTAAGATTTTACTTATATGGAATTGCAGGAACAAAAAATATTATGTTAGTATTTTTGTAGAAAAAAAAAATCGAACTTGTTCGAGATCGTTTGGATCCTTTATTATTGATGTAAGGGAGATTGCTGATATAAATGTATTTATTGTGAAAGTCAGTTAGCTTTACTGACATCTTTATAATTCGTTAAGTGCAGAGGCTCTGAAGTATAATACTGAAACAAAATGTAGACACAAAACTGTGGAATACAACATCTCAAAACAAAAACCCGTTGTCTCCTGAAGTGTAGGGCACAATCAAAGTTAATTCACTTCTTTCAAAGCGCAAGTATGCTAGCGCTGTTCGACAATAGTTCCTTATACAGGGAGGGCAGCCTGTTTATCTCCTCAACGTTATGGTTGGAATGAAACAAAAAAGCAAAAATGAGGGTCGCCGAGACAGAGTTTGAGAAACCATGCTTTGCGTCTCTGAAATGTTAGCTCTGTTCACGCATATACTGAAAGGAGATTTGTCTTCTTTACCACAGGAAATTGATGTACTCTACATTATTCACCTATGTATTAACATTTCACTTTACTGCAGGACACCCCTCTCCCTCTCTTCCCATCCATATTTCACCCCTTGACACTGGAATGCTTAAAACTGTAGAGGTCATTCTTTCAGAAATCAACCAATGCCTTCACCTCACTTCCTGTTTTCCTGAAGTGCTGTACATTATTCACATATGAATGCATTTACATTCCATTTTACTGCAGCACACTCTTCCTTTCATCAACATATCACCGATGGCACATGCCAACACAGACCCTAAACGTTACATTTTTCTATATTTCTGATCTTTTAGCATTTGTTTGAAAAGTTTTTACTTCATCTTTCGGTCCTCCCAAGTACACAAACAGAACTTCTGGTGAATTCTATTTGTAATAGCTTGGATACATGCTTGGGTTTGGGTCCCACTTGATCAGGTGACGATTAGCTTCCATACTTGATATACATACTAACCAATAAACAAGTATAAAATTTAGGACACATCCTTGGTTTTAGCCTTGGATTTTATCTATGGAGATTGCTGTTGGAATTAGAGGGTCTTCATCAAACTGAAAACCACAGCATTGACCGTGGCAGAAAACCAATTTGTAAGATGAGAAAACAGAACAATTGATTGAGAAAGACAGCACAGAAACTGGATGTATACATAAATATGAACAGGTCAGCAACCACAGCTGATCATAGACAAATCATAAGAGGTGCAAAGAATGATCCTAAACAACAGTCAGTGACATCACCTTCAATCTCCAGAGAGCAGGGGTGAAAGTATCAGAAGCCACCATTCACAGAACACCAGCACTAGAGGTTCAAAAGACAGTGTAGCTTCACTAACAGGCTCACCTGAGGTGGATTTGTAATCCTCACAGGTGTAAGTCATTGTCTTTATTTAGGCCTTCTATTGAACACATAGCCTATCATTCTGAAAGGGGATTTAGGGTGATGGTGTTTGTTTTTGTGGGGTTTCTGGCTGTTTTTTTGCATTTGAACTGCTTATTCTTTGGTTTTGTGCTTTTTCATATGCCCCTAAAAGTGTTTAATAAGAAGGCTCTTGACTACTTTAATCTGTCTTTAATGTTTTTCTTGCTTGCCACTGTGCCACAATGTGTATATCTTTTTCCATTCACATTGCATGCCAGATCACTGATGTTATAATTGTTTCCATTAAATGTATTGTAAGACTGAGGCCCCATGGGCACTTCTGAATATGTGGGTCCCCTGTAGTCTCCCCCTTGTTATTACCCCCTCCTCCACTTGCTCCACTACAAGACACAATAGTAGTGGAGCACAATTCAAAATGTGACAAACATTTCAGCATATAAATGATACTGAATGTAGACTCTTTGGTTGTGATGTCAAACATGACTGCTTAGAGGGCTATTTTTTTTTCAATATACATATTTTTTAACTCAAGAAGCTTACTCATCACTGGCAGTCACATTAAACTATGATTAGGTTATGAGAGGACTTGCCATTTCTTTTCATTTTTGACTCACATACATTTTAATTCCATAGACACTTGGAAAATCAAGTCATATTAAGAATTTACAACTGAACACCCAGTCTGGAGCCTGTACCACAATAAAACTTAGATTGTATGTCGACTGATTTTAAATCACTGTTTAAGCACCGTAGATGCAATCAAATCAATAGCTAGTTCACCCAATGGCTACTACCAGTGCAAGCCATAGCTACATTTATTGTCAACAAGAACACTAGGGAGAGAAAAATATCAGCCCCCAATATGGATCAAGCTTACATCATGTTAGTATATTGAAAGATTACAAATAATAATTGTCATTGTCCATGATGAAATAATAATAATACTGGCAATAACAATAAGCTTACATACTTTAGGCAAGGAAACCTAATTAATACATTAGTACAATAACAGCAACAGTGAAGTTGTTAAGTGGCAACCATGGAACAAAGCATATCACCTGAAAATTCATAATGTGGGCACATGGTGGCAGCAGAAAGCTGCATAATATATAATGTCACAAACATTGTGAGCAGTGTAATACTAGAAATACAATACAGTGTATTATATTTCTTCATATTTTTTGTAGTAGAAGTACTTATTGTTACAGTAGAAAGTAGTTAATGTCTGTCATGTCTGCCATGTATGTAGCACCGAGGGATGCAGAGAAACAATATTTTATACCTCTGAGTGTTTTTGACATATTGTGGAAGTGACAATAAAGCTGACTTGACTATAGTGTCCCCTTCCCCTTCTGTATTGCTCTCTCTCTCTCCTATGTACATTGTAAAATTGAAGGAGATTAATGGAAACCTTCTGTGTTGAAAGCATTGTAAATGAGCAACTGTGAGAGGCATAAAATATATTGGTCTATCCCGAGTGCTCTGTTCCTATCCTGGGGAATTGTACAACCAGGTGCTACTCAAAGAGGTGGAGGCCTCCAGTGGAGGATCCTACACAATTGTATGCTTCTAATAAACAAGTGAGCAACTACAATATTGTCTGAAGAGTTTCCATTGTGTGGCTCAGAAAAATGAATGCTTTCCTTTATTGAACTACACATATTCTGGGTTTTGTATTGTTTTCCAGTTTTGAAGAACAGAATTCACGACTTGCTGAGAAAAAGGAAACAAGAAATTCAAGTAAATAGTCACCGGCTGCGGATAGGACAGTGACTTGTGTGTTTTGCAGTTTTCGGAAATTCCTCAGGCCATTGCCAGCTCTGTGGTCTATTTGTATTGTCAAAAAAGGAACCAACCGAATGTGAAATACTGGTTCGCTCCTCCTCTAAACTTCCACTACAAAACGTAACTCGGGAAAAGCAACAAATATAATTGCTCTTTCAAGTTGTCGTTCTTGAAACTCTCGAAGACAAGAGCGTGGCGAGGTCCAGGACAGTAACCGCGATGGAATATACACCTAACGACAGCAGATCAACAAGCAAGCGCAAAGTAATCGCAGTAGTTGGAGGAGGCTTGGTAAGGCATTGCAAGTATGACACATAATCAGTTCAAAGACAACTGGCTGAATAAAATGGATTCAAGTATTAATATAGCATTTTGAAAACGAACTGGTTTTGCTATTGGCTATTTGTATGCTGCACCTGTCACATGTCATTGTTGTTTGTAGTTCTGAAGCCTGCCTGTATGGTTAGTATTTTGTCATTTGTTCTATTTTAGATGATAAGATTGTGAACACAGCTAAATCTGAACCCCGTTTAACATGGCATGAATTTCAAAGCTGATCATGTTGAGTTTGTTCTATTTTAGTTAGCTGTTAACGGTCAAATTTGCGAGGTCAAAACAGCGAGTGTGCAAACTCTGGCACCTTAATACTACGCTATTATTATTATTATTATTATTATTATTATTATTATTATTATTATTATTATTTGTCAGGCTATCTTAAGTTATGGCGTCTTATTTCACGAGACAGGTGGCGCTTGGAGGGACCGTTCTTAGGTCTTTTGAGGATAAAATAGATTTTTAAAAAATGCTGTCCATGAAGAAGAAATGCGATAGAAAAGTCCAAATCGTAACAAAAACAGTAATTGTTTGCATGGATATAGTGACGGTGTAGATAAGACTCACCTTGAACAACTATGTGTAACTTGGGCAATTCATGCCACCATTTTTCCCAGAATGGTCACCATCAGTTAAGAGGGATTTAATTATTGACACATTTAAACTCAGGAATCGTTTGGTGGCCAGGTCAAGAGAACCTGGCACACACGTGCTACAGGCTCTTTAAGGACCACAGTGATTCAGGAGTTCAGATTAATGTCTCCTCTGAGTAATGCCAGAAATGTTTTCCTATGGCAGCATTAAATCAAACCATGTGATCATTATCCAGCTCTGAATAGTTTCTTCAGATTAGGGTCCCACCTACTTAAGATCTTGGTTAGCCAAAAGTAGTTACTGTATTATGCCATAAGCGAGACAATAGAAAGTAGCTGTCATGATAGTAGCAGGTATTTGTATTGATATGTAATGTTTTTTTCAAAGTTAACAGTCCTTGTTGATCAAGGCCACAGTGTTGTTTATCAGATTAATATATTTGTTCTTTTCATTCTTGATTGCCTTTTATTACATTTGTCAACAAGACGTTTTAAGATGAAACAGTATGGCTGCTTCAGTTAGCAACTTACCAATATAATTGAAAGACCACAAAGTTTGTCTTTTTTCCACTATGTGAAAAAAATCCGGTAAGCAGAGGCATATTCCAAATTTCTACCTCAGTTATAACACCCAAAGACACTTAAAGGCAGAATAGAACGATAACAAAGAATATAATTTCTGCCTTTGTGTCTTTTAAAATGTATTAAAAACCACAAGTATAGGGTTGCTGGACTGCTCATTTGTTAAAGTAGTGGTCTATTATGTACAATATACTCTTCCTCTCCCTCAGGTAGGAGCGCTGAATGCATGCTACTTCGCAAAAAGAGGCTTTGCAGTTGAGGTCTTTGAATCACGGGAAGGTAAAACTGCAAAGTATATTGATTTTTCCCTTAAAGTCTGTCCTGTAATGTGAGTCACTTCTGTCTTGGGTTGCATGGGAACTCCTTTCACAATTTTTTATGAAGAAAAAACACTGTTTTATATGAGTGAAACTGTTGTGGTGTATGACTGAGCTCTTGGTACAGCAATACAAGACAAAGTCTTTTAGTTTATGCAATTAAATCTGTCCCTTAATATTTATTAACTCTTTGGTTCTGATGTTGGCCTCTTTTGCACATAATAATGTTGAAATAGTGTTTATTTAGGGTATGTTGAAGCATCTAGTGATCTTATTTATTTATTGCTTCTTGTCAAGGATTCCATTGAAAAAGAGAGTAGAGAATTAAGACTTACTTTCCTGCTAAAATAAAAGATTTAATTGAATTTTAATTTATATGAATTAAAAATTAAACGAAATGCTTAAGATTTTAATTAATCTTTAGATCTTGTGAGTTATATATTTATATTTGTAGATGGATGCATTTGAAATATGAAGCAGTTGAGTCCATCCCTTACTAGATGTTTGGCAAATCCATCACTGGGCTGGATCTCTTAATGAATTCTGGCTCTATATTTGGTTTCTCCTCAGATATCCGGCAAGCCAAAATTGTGCGGGGCAGAAGCATTAATTTAGCTTTGTCTCACAGAGGGCGGCAGGCTTTGAAACATGTTGGAATGGAGGAAAAGGCAAGTTTTTTTCCCTTTCTTTTAATGTTTCACAGTCATGCACCCTTTGCTTCTCCTTGTGAAAAGAAATCAAGTAAGGTGTCTTGACTTTGCGTTTTGATTTAAGAATGACTCTGCATAGTAGATTTAAGAGTGAACTGTGACAATCTCACATCAAGCTTGAGTTTAGTTTAGTATTTATGTTTGCTCACAGTGATGAAATGTTTTCAACATGAGGTTGGGCCAAGCGGGTTGACTCAGCCTGGCCTCAGATGGACTCTCCTTTGTGAGAGGGTCTATAATGGATCAGGGGTCAGAAATTAGCTATTATTTGTGAGCTGGTGCTGGGTGCTCAGAGCATATTTTACATGCCCCAGCAGTCATTTTACACTTCCATGAGTTTTCAGCTGAGTGAGTACAATCTTGCTGATTTGAATTTTTGAAACAAACCATCAAGGGCAGCTGCAGTGGCAGGTGGAAAATCACTCCCTCCTGAATAATCCTCTGCTTGTGGATTTTTGTGGCAGGAGTGAAAATAGGAGGAAAGCACCTGACTTCCTACACACCTCCCCAAAAAATGTGAAGTGCATGTGACATTTTGTGACACTGAATATTTTCATTGCAGATTGTGACGAAGGGAATTCCCATGCATGCACGGATGATCCACTCCCTGAATGGGACCCGGTCCCCCATTCCATATGGGAAAAAGGGCCAGGTACTGCTGATCTGAGTACAGTCATGTAACAGTCACATATTAATACACACACTGAGCTCCCATCTTGCACTTGTCATACTGATCTGAAAATGGCCAGCATATAAAATAAAAAATGAAAATGTCTATTTATGCAAATAAATACATATTTATTAGTTAGGTTGTACTGTTCAGTAAAATTGTTCAGCCAAACTGTGATGATAAATTACAGAACACAGCCATTCCTGGGTCAATGCTCTGTCTGTTTATTGTCCCTTTGAGCACCTCTTTCCCCTTACTGCCAGGTTTTTACTTTTAGCATATTTATCCTAAACCTTTAACGCAGGCTGAAGACCTTCTCTCTCCCCTCTAAATCAATATGACCTCCAATCTGAAGGTCCCTGTTAATGATTGCTGGAGAGGTGGCTTCAAAAAGGCTTGTGTCATTAGCTGGATCTGCTGTCAGTTCACAGGCAGACTGTGGGGTGTGCTTTACCTGAGGGGCCTCTGTTGCATAAGAGGCTTTTGAAAATGTTCCTTCTGATGAAGGCAGCTGTCAGTTAATGATTATTATGATCATAGAAAATATGATATAGCATAGCCAATAGACTAGACTTAAGAAACAAAGTCATCTTATAGGATGCTGATGTGAAAAAATTATGCATTCAAAGTAGTACACAATAACACTGTGTTGTGGGAACATCAAGGTACAGGATTTTTAATTGTAGTCTAGCTACCATACTATCAAGGCAATACATTCTCGTAGTCAAATTGTAATCCTGCCTGAACTGAGGTCTTTCTACAGATAAGACTAAATGGTGGAAGTGGCTTGCCCAGAGATTCTTCCTGTGAAGAGTACTAACTTTGTTTGCTATACTCCCTGCTTCCTGCTGATTCATATCCCTTTGAACAAAGTGCATGGCTAATTGTAACCTCACCATTCAGCTTGGCATTTGGCTAAGTGTGCAATAACTACTTGGAAATATAGTCCTTTTAGCATGCAGGTTCTAACTTCAGGCAGCTATTTCTGAGAGGGGAATAACTATTAAAATGCATGAAAATGTGTGTAGTTTAATCCCACGGTGACAAAAGCTACATGTCTTTATAGATGGGTGATTGAGAGAATGTTAATGTTTTGTTCTCAAGTCAGCAAAGGGCCTCTTGCTCATGCCATGAAGCTCCTCGATGAGCTTACTTGGATCAGTGTAAACTGAGTAATGTTCCTCAAAATGGCAGCAGTAAGGTCTAAGCAGGTGGGGCAGCAGAGTGCTGGACTGTGTGGGTTTTGCTCACTTTATGTCCTGCGTTTAGGTTCTCACAGCAGGTTTGACCAAGTAGAGTGCAGCAAAAAGATGTGCTGAAATATGATGATAACACAGGACTATGTTAAAGCAGGTCAGCATCAACACTGGTGGTTTGTTTAGCGCGAGAGAGATTATTGGATTGACAATGCAAGATGACTTCTTTGGGAGAAGTTTATTTTTTTCTCAATAAAGTACACAATTAAGCGTTCACTTTTCATGAATATCAAGCTAAACCTCATGTACACCAGCAGTAAAATGGTGTTTATAAAGTGTTTGGCCTCCCCAAAAGTGGGGAATGCAGCGAGACATTATCATACAATATACAACAATATTGTCTCACTTTCTGTCTTTTTTCTAGTACATTCTGTCTGTGGACCGAACCAACCTCAACAAGGAGTTATTAACAGGTAATATCAATATCCTTTTATAAATGTGTTGTGGTCTGGGGAAAAATCGTTCAAGAGGTGAAAATATAGCCCCTTTAACTGTTTAGCATTGTTAAAGACACTGTCACACAATCAGTAACAAACTTGTCTTTATGTACAGTACATAATCATCACTGTTGTTTAAGCAGCAAACAAAATAACTGCATGCCAATGTATAATTTAAATTTTCCGTAAGATTTCAGCTGATCAGATAGATTAAATTCTAAAAATTAAATAAACTGCCATATTTTCACTTAAAACTGATATGAAATGTTGGTTAGCTATTTTAACAACTTCTATTTATACAATTTAAAGTAGTCTGAGTATTTAATAGTCTTGGTACCCAGATGGTTAGATCTAGAGAACTCCCTAGATACTCTCATTTTACTGCCTAGAAATAGCCTGTACTATTGCTATGATAATTACGCCAGGTTCCTCATGGCCAGTAATCAGTTTACCCTGGAACTTCTTTGGCATGACACTGTATCTTCTCTTTCAGTTGGATAACCACAGAGTAATTGTTTTAAGTAAGAGGTCAATCCCCTCAAGTTTGTAAACATATCCCCACTTTGGGACAAAAATCATGTAATAATCTCTGAAATAGGATCAGAAACAGCATTGAAAGAATGTCAAAAGGCACTCTGCTCTCTGAATATCATGCCCAGATTAACTAAACCAGTCCAGATTAGAGTGATGTGGGGGTCAGAGGAAATGCCCTCCAGCCTCTAATTAAGCATAAGAGTGTCTCTTTATAAAGGCACTGTCAGGGAACCCAATTAAAGACTCCTAAAAATGTTGTCATAGACAAAACTCTATAGGCAAATTTGAAGAATACAGACAAAGAAGATCCAATTTGTGTGAAGGGTTTTGACATGCAGGGAGACAACATTGATCAATAATGTTAGGTATTTGGATATTTATTGAAATAATTTGGTTGTTGGTGACCACTACTTGTAACCAACATGTTTTAATAAACCATTAATAAACTCGGAAAGGGGAACTTTGTGTGAGTCCAGGCTGGTTTGCATTAATAAATTCCTTTTTTAGAAATATGGAACTTTGTCATGATGTCAGACTTTGGCTGATTTGTTAACAATCATCACTATTGGTCTTAGTAACAGGAACTTGTTTTTATGAAAGTTAAAAAACAATAGTCGTCTGAAAAGCCCCATTTGCTCTCAGTGGCTCAGTCATAGGCAGTATATGGTTGAAATGCAGAAGTGTGATTGTGTGACTGCTCTCTGGATAGACGTTCTTTGGTGTGTTTCCAGGGGTTGGGTCCTTGCAGTCAGTGACTGTACTCAGAGGTGTTTATGAATTGCCTGCAGAGAAGCAACTAACCAGAAACAATGCAAGACACAAAGTATGAATGCTCTCAACTAATGAAAATGACTAGTAATTTTACAATATATAACTAGGGTGCATGTTTTTTCACTGACTCCATGTTATGTTATGTCATGTGTCAGAGTAGTGTTATAAAAGCGTTCATGTAACATGCCATTTTGTAATTGAAGCTGCCGAGGCATACCCGAACACCAAGATGAACTTTGGCCACAAACTGTTAGACTGGAGCTTTGAGTCAGGAGCAATGACCTTTCTCAGGTAAACAGATTCAACATACATGCCAAAGCCAAAATGCCATGTTCAGTCTTTTGTAACACTGTTGTTTCAGGTTTGCACTGGATGTACCATGAAGAAAAAACATTTTCAGTTCTGTTATCACTTTCAGTTGCACTTTTTTGATCATGAATTCCATCCTATGGAGACCATGGTAGAAATTGGCATGTGAAAGAAAAATATGTTGACCCTGGATTTGATGTGACTGATCAATGTCAAATAACATCATGATTGTATTTGTGTGTGTGTGTGTGTGTGTGTGTGTGTGTGTGTCTGAACAGTACCTTTGGGACAGCACTGAGCACCTTGGTGGGACATTGAGCAATCACCTCAGGCTGAAAGCTTATGTTATATTGGGCTGCTGATTATTAGAAATCTGAAAGAGATTAATTACTGGGTTTTAACAATTGAGCGAGGACAGAATCTACATGGTGACAGGCTCTGTGTGTGCACACGCATGTGTGTGTGTTTCTGTTTGTGTGAGTGTGTATGTGCTTGTTTTCACAGGTGTGCTAGTGTATGGTTTTGTGTGTGTGAACTTTTTCATTCTTTTTTTGTTCATGATAATGTATTATGTGTATCAGTGTGCAGTGTGTGTATGTGTGTGACTGTGTGAGGAGAGAGGAGTTAGCATGCATCTTAATTAACTCATCACTGTATTTTCTGAGCAGGCCAGATGGCTCTGAGGAGCAGATCAAGGTTGATTTGATTGTGGGCTGCGATGGGGCTTTCTCCGCCATTAGGAAGCAGTTCCTCCGACAGAGCCGCTTCAACTACAGCCAGACCTATATTCCACACGGCTATATGGAGCTTACTATGCCACCACACAATGGAGATGTGAGATCTTTCTTACCTATTTACTGAAATCCTGTTTAATCATTTAATCCATGTCTTAAAATTTTTTTTCCGGGCTATAGTTTCTTGTGATTTTACCATGGTACATATATGTGGTACTGTTGTAGTCAATTTATTTTTCTGCCCTCTTCAGTTTGCCATGGAGCCCAATTTCCTTCATATATGGCCACGGAACACATTTATGATGATCGCTCTGCCTAACTTGGTGAGTTGATGATGTTACTTGTCTCCAACCATCACGTCCGCCCTTGAGCTTAGATACTGAAAACATCTCATACTTCAGTAATTAATGACAATGACGTAAATAAAAATAATTTCTGGCTAATATATGTGTTATTTCTTTCCAATACCTGCTGCAGTATTTATACAGTAGTAACGTTATATCAAAGATATTTTTGTTGCTCTAAATTAGTTTTAAAACTGACTTGCTTAAAATTATACTTGGCTTTTTTGATTAATTTTCTTGCTCAGTATGTCTAATCATGCTTATTACTGTGACAAATTACAATTTCTTGTTGTGGACCCTTCCACTATTGCTTCCTAGCATATCCTGTATGAGTTGAAAGATATTTCTGTTTCATTTTTACTGACAGTTTCAAACATGTTTCAAGACATGCCCATCCCTTACAACTGTCCCAGTCACATGAACATTAACACTCCCTAAAAGTAAGGTAAAAAGATACACACTAGGAGTAAAGATATAACAAAGTGAGAAAGAAGTACTGCACATAGTGAGAAAAGGAGAATTATGAATATTACTGCCATACTGAACCATCATTGCCTGTTGTAGGATAAGACCTTCACCTGCACCTTGTTCATGCCCTTTGAAGAGTTTGAGAAAGTCACCACAGAAGATCAGGTCATAGAGTTCTTCCAGACATATTTTCCAGATGCGATCCCTCTCATTGGGGTGTAAGTATTCTGTTCTTTTCATCTCTCTCTCCATCATTTATTCTTCCTCTTTTTCCTTAGCTATTATCTTATCTTTCTCCTGTCTCTCCTTTCTTAATCCCTTTCTCCTTCCTAATCTCCTTCCTCCCCCCATAACTTAATATATATGTTTTCCCAATTTTTCACATCCCAACTTCCTGTCTCCTATCCAGCTTTTACTGTCACCACCCCCACCCCCCCCTCCTCAGTGCCCTGTATGTCTTCTCACTCTAACATCATTAAGAGTCACTGTCCATGAAGTGTGAAATTACAGGCTTCTTCCAGACACAAGAGAAGGAGTGATTAGTTTTTAATTTGTACTCTGCAGTATATTGCAGGTGCCTGGGAGATATGATGTTTATTTATAAATTACCAAGTATTTTGCTCTAAAGATAATCTATTACAAATGACATCAAAAAATATGACCAGGAATCCTAAGATGATGTTTAGTTGTTGGCATGTGTTGTTGCTGGCTGATTAATACATACATTTTAAATGAATTTGTATTTTGTTAATAATCATGGAGACAAACATACATCTATCATATTGACTTCGACTGAGTGAAAATTTAGCAAAAACATGTGTTTAGTATTATCAATTTTAAAGTTGCTGTTTATATGTTGTTCAATTATGTTACACTGTCAAACAGAGTAAAAAAAATGAACACCTGCAGTCTCAACATTTTTGTATTAGTATTCTTTCATTATCAGTCAAGAATATCAGTATTCTTTACATTAAGAATAGCCCAACATGCCAAAGTGTCACCTCATTAAATTTGTTTATAATATACTGCACCATACCGTGGTTGTCAGCAGTACATTTCTAATGATAATGGAGAATGTGAAATACACGTGCTGTTTTTAATTTTGAAATTAATACCCATTTAGTGAGGCTCTGAAGAGAGACTACTTCCGCCTGCCTGCCCAAGCCATGGTATCTGTCAAGTGCTCCCCGTATCACATGGGTGACAAGTGTGTCATCATGGGGGATGCAGCCCATGCTGTGGTACCCTTTTATGGCCAGGGCATGAACGCGGTGAGTCCAGAGAGATGGAGAAAGACAAACAAGAAGAGAATGAGAGAGAGAGATAAAATAGGAAAATATAGAAAATAGGACATAGAAAAGAGTCCCCTCTGCTGATTGATCCTGAAGTTCACTAAACACAACAACACCACCATCAATCAGCTCAACAGCACCTCAAGAACACTTCCAATTATAATAAATCAAATTATCAAACTTTTTAAAAACTCTTATTTGGACCATTGGGAAACAATCACCAAGTCTCAAAAATGAATAGATTGCTATTGGGCCCTAAATAGAAAATATAAATTGGCAGAATAACAACTAAACATTAAAAATACAAAACAAAGACATCCTAAGTGTCAGTGACCACAGCCTGGCCACTATGGGGCTGACGTAGATATAGACAAACCTGGCTGGCCAGAAAGGACAGGCTGTGTGACCAATGTAAGTGCAATGAGGTACAGACACAAACAGAGATTCACTTTCTTTTACATTGTACAAGTTACGATCAAGAAAGAGAAGTATTCTTAAAAATATAACCATTGTTTTCCCTAATTTTTGAAAATGGAGTGATATGGACAAATTATCAATAATATATAGCCACCTGCCATAGTATGAGGGACAGAAAGAGGGAAATCTCTGTGTAAATAAAGGGAAAAAAGAAATATATGTATGCATGTGTGTGTGTGTGTGTGTGTTTCTTTTCTGTCATTATATTTATTTTCATTATACATAATGTTATTGTAACATCATTGTTTCTGTATATTGCTTTGGCAATATGACTGTTGTTGTCCTGCCAATAAAACAAATTGAAATTGAAATAGAGAGAGAGCGAGATAGGTAGGGGGCATAAGGAGGGATGGGGGAATGAGACAGAGTGAAGAAAGGGCTATGCATGACTCTGAAATCACTCCAATGCTCATGTTGGAGGAGGTGAAATTGACTCAGCTGTGTTTTAACGGAATGGCACAGTTAGGTGTGCAGGTGCAATGGGAAGTGGTTATTGAGCCATATTCATACTACAATCATACCTTCCTCCAGCATGTAAAATTGGATATGGAAAATATGGGAAGAAATTAGATGCATTTTTCCATCCCCTTGCTTAATGCCACCATTTTCACCATTTTTATTGATGAAGGGAAAATGAGAAAGAATATTGCTGTGGATTACTGGCTCTGTCTGCCTTCCTGCCATGTCTTGAGAGTCTTGTGTAAGAGATATTACACCTCAAGCACTCAGTAACAATGTAGTCTGAACAAAATCACATCTCATGGTTAAGCAATATTGAAAACATAGTTTCTGTTTTATGTAGGGCTTTGAAGACTGCCTTGTGTTCAATGAAGTAATGGATCAACTTAATGAAGACTTCAGTGAGTATATTTATTGAAATTAAGCATTTTATCCATCTATCATGAAAAGTGACCAAACATAGGTGTGTCTTCAGAGAAACTTCACTGGCAGTGTTTGCTTGGAAAGTGCCTTGTTGTACAGAATTGTTTGGTAAATATAAGGCATTACATATTTATTAGGAATATCACTAGCTGCATGTATTTGATTGAAAATTGACCAGTTGTATGTTTTCACCTTTTTTTAACCAGTTAGGCCAAAGCACAGTTCAGTTCTGCTTTTGATGATGGCCTGGGGAGCCAAATGGGGCGGGATTGGAAAGAATTGCATAATCAATGGAGTGTGACAGGGATGATTAGGCTGTCATATGTTGAAAGACAGTTTTTTTTAAGGGGGGGATTTATCAGGTCTGTTCTTAACACGCTGGCCTTGTGCCATATTAATTTTTCTGACCACAGTGAGTCAGCACCAGGCATAGCTTCTTGTACACTACAGAGCAAAGAGTGCCCCCTACTGGTCCTACAGTACCTACTCCAGCAGAAATGTAGCATTTCCAGGTGTTCTCCCACCCAAATGCCAGTCTGGTTCAACCCTGTTCTGTCCTGTTTCATAGAAGGCTGCAGAGGTCTGTGGCTGTAGGTATACAATTTAAAAAAAGTTTGGAAGGTGATTGGTCATTTGTGTTTATTTGAGAGGTGAATAATATATGTTTGTTTGAGAGGTTGTATATGCCTGACCAGTGCCATATTTTTATATGGAAGCTAAATGGTAGTTCATGTTAGTTTGAAAGCTGTTTGTCAGAAAAGAGGCAATGTTCATTTTGTCCTTAGGTGCCGTACTCAAAGAGTATACCAGAGTTCGTGTACCTGACGACCATGCCATTGCTGACCTTGCCATGTACAACTACATTGAGGTAACAAATTGGATCAAATGTGTGTATATGCATATGTGTGTGTGCAAGAGGGTCTTGGGGAGGGGGGGCAGTCTTGTAGGAAATAATGCTTCATTCCAGCTGCCCCTGCCAATATTGGCGAATAATCTCTTGCTGTGCATCTTCAGCACATGGCCATGTGTGTCCACATTAAGCCAGATGGAAGATAACCTTTAAGGAATTTGGATGGAGCCAGAGGCAGCCAAGTTCTAGTTAGGCTACTTGTTCTATCACAATTTTATAGTTGGCTTAACACAGGAAAACAGGAATGTCTGAGCTGTTTAACTAAGCAACCTCTGTTGTGTGTGGTGAGCACTTTCCACAGACTGAAGACCTCTCATGCTTTGCTTATCCTCTCACACTCTTAATTGTGGTGCATAGGATATCACAGCAGGTCTAGAACGTTTAACTTAATGCCAAATGTGACCAAGAAACTGCTCAGGACATTAAAATGTAACTCTCATCACAGTTAAAATATATTCAAGGAAAAAATGGGGAGTCATTAAAAAAAATAGAGCTGAGTGAAGACGGCTCTTCCCTGACTGTTTCATAAAAACTATTTTTATGAGAATGTGTAACTGAAAAACACCAAATTATATTTAGAAATCAATATTTATAGAGCATGTGATGGACTTTGATGTGTCTTGACAAGAACACCTCAGTAGAGAACTTAATTTATCCAAACTTCTGTAAATACCTATATATCTTCATATGGATAAATGTATAATGTCCAATGTACATTGATTTAACATGATACCAGTGTTTCCATATAATTTAGTGTATGTGTTTGTTTCTTTTTTTTTTAAAGATGCGGGCACATGTCAATTCAAAATGGTTCATCTTCCGAAAATACGTTGACAATTTCCTTCACTTTCTCATGCCAAAGACGATAATACCACTGTACACTATGGTAGGTAAAATACAGCCTGATTGGATAGGCTATCTTCTGCTTTCAGGCCCTTAGTAATTGCACCTTTTATGCATGTGAAAGGCCTTAGAGAGAAATTAGTTCTGTCTTGATATTGTTTAATACCAAGGCCTGCTTTTTGATGCATGTTATTGGGACAAATATGCTCTTGGTTTTAATAATGAAATAAATCTTGTTTGAGTCCAAACCATTCAATACATTGTGTCTCCTGCGACCATTGACCAGACATAGAGACAATTTCCTGTGGAATACATAGGAGAGGTATTGCATCTCAAACAGTGATATGTGCCACATCCTATGTTTAAGCATTATTGAAAATATTATTTTTATCCTTGATGCCTGACTCCATTTCAGCAAAATAATGGATCTGCCACATGCTCTTGATTTTTTAAAAAAAGAAATGATATTATAGCCCAAGTGATATCCTCTGCTTGTTGTGTTCAGTAGCTGGGACTTTAACAGGGGAATCATTAACCCTTATTCCCATCCTGTTTTTGGAGTATAAATCTACAGCATCTACAAAACAGTCTTGTAATTAGTTCATATTCAGGATGAATCTGAGCGCAGTGAGCCAATGGTCTTTTCCTTTGTTTTGATTCTGAAAAGTGATAACATAATCCTTTTCCATCACATTCATAATCCAGGGTAAATATTAAAAATGTATCTCAAACATAAGAACTTTAATTCTGTATTTTAAATATGGTTAAAATAATTTCTTTCTCTCACCCTCATCCTTCTTGCAGGTAACATTTAGCAGGATTAGATATCATGAGGCAGTGAAACTTTGGCATTGGCAGGATAAGGTAAGATAAAAGTTTTATTATGTGTGTGTTTGTGTATTTGAATGTCTTCTTAGAGAGGTATGGCACACAGAGAACCAAACCTGATTAAATAGTTTCGTTAAAGCTTCAGAAAAAGCCAGTGGAAACAAATAATCTCTTTGGTTGTCCCAGCAACCACAACCACAAATTGTTTGCAGTTTGAGGGGGAGGACAAGAGTGTGGTTTGATTTGTTGTGCCTTCAGTAGACCATTTGTGGAGAGTCCCTGAAGTATGCTCAGGTTACCTGCCAAGTTTGACAGCCGTCAGGTCATACTCTGAGTCAGTGACAGGTCTGGAGGCTGAGATAGAGGGTGGTGCCAGAACAGTTTACCATGACATATTTACCTCATAGAGAGGCCAGCAGAAGCTTACCTTTTAGAGGTGAAAAATATTTAATTCATGTTCTTATTACTGCCGAGTGTGTTACTCTGTGTTTGATGTCATTGCAGCAGCATCATCACAATGACAATTTAACAAGAACGCAGATTATTTCTTTTGAATAATTTAATGATTTTTTGATATTTAATTTGGTATTTACACTTTTTGAGTCGCTGGGGTTCTGGGTGCATACCTGCACAACTACTTCTCCAGTGTGCCTGCCCATTATACACCCAAAGGCCATACAATACTATAATAGCCAATGCAATTGGCTTAAAATTCCTGTTAAAAGTTGAATGTCTATTGTGTTACATAGTAACACAATAGACATTAGAAGGTAAATGACTGTGATGGTAAATGTGTAATGGCTGAGATGGTAAATATTGAATTGTTGTGATGGTAAATGTTGAATTGTCACATTGTTAAATTGTTCATGTTAAATGGTGAAACTGTTGGATGGTGAATGGATAAAGGCTGTCATGGTGCTCAGCAAAGTGATTTGTCATTTTCCAGGTAATCAATCGTGGCCTGAGCATTTGTGGTGTGGTGTCAGTGGTTGGGGGGACCTACCTGCTCCTCAAACATGTCCCGAGGAACTTTGGCTCCATCCCACAGCAGCTGTGGACCCAGGCGCAAACTCTGAAGTGGTTCTGATAACATTCCAGTTAACAGCAGGCTAATACCAACATTCTCACCTGCTAGAATGCAGCTTGACCCATCTGCCACAGTGAAAACATAATAGGAGGACTGTGTAACTGCTAGGGCTGTAATTAATTTTTGGTAAATTCATTGAGTGTTGATTTATTTCAAGCCCAATGGGCTGGATCTCATCAAAATATTGACCCACCACTCTCCCTTGATAGGTTTTCTGATAATTAGCCAAACAGATTATTAGTGATTGACAGATTATTTAAGTGAAGGTCAGTGTCAACAGCCTGGAGCAAAGAATTATGCCTAAAATGGGTCATTTCCAAATAAAGAAAAAATGTTAAGCATGGGTGTAAGACTTTGTTAATGTAATGGCATATAGCAACAAATATGTTTTACAGTCAGGAACCTTGCATAGTGTTCTGAATGAAGATGTGCAGTTTCATCCCATGGTTCATTTTTCATCTTGCTGAAGTTTCAGTGGTAAGAACATAATTGCTGTTAATAATTCAGTGAACACGATACTTGCCAAGGAAATTAAAATGTTTTGTCGCCCATGTAAATATATTATTTTTGGCCATTTTCCAAGCCTAACTGCTTGGACCAGCATCAGTGACATTGATAGGGATATTCAAATCCGGAACTTAAGCATTGGAGAAGGCAGTATGGGGCAATATAGGGGTCTTCATTTAAGGATGGCAATGTGGTTATAATGTTCTGTCATACCAATGATCAGACCATGGTTACCAGAAGACAACACAGCAGTTTTTCCTGTGGAGACAGTGGACAGAAATTGAATGTACATTTGAAGTACAAAGCCTAAGTACAAAGTAACATTGACTAATGAAAAAAATCAAATCACAATTAATAAGAGGCAAGCATCTCATGGCAAACACTTATTGAAAGGTAAACAAGGAGAAACACTGTTTTCAACATCCATCTTCAGTAATAAAAATGAATAAATGAAAATTTAACTGTTTTCCTAAACAAATGTATTTTAGTCATCCGGTGTGTGTGTGTGTGTGTGTGTGTGTGTGTGTGTGTATACATTTGTTTATGTATTTGTTTGGCAGAGAGTATTTGTATGTATATATATATAATATATTTATATATATCTGTATATATACACACACACATATATATGCACTGTATATACTTGCACTGTATATCGTTTCATGGCAATGAAAACACAAAAATGTGAGTACCTTAAAATATTACTGTTTATTTGTTCTGTACAAGATAGGGAGAGTATTGCAAAGGGCATATTCTCACGGTCTTTCTGGGAAGTGCCACCACTGCACCCCACGGTGCCCAAACTGTGCTGCTCAGCTCACCATCTGTAAAATGCCCGTGTTCATCACAACCCCTCCAAGTGGTGCTCTTTTGATGCCCAGAGCTCAAAAACTGCATATTTACTTTCCAGGATTACTGTCTCTTACAATAATTACATTACAATACTGAGATCTACATTATTACAACACAACAGACTGTCGTTACTGACGGTATGCTGTACATTTCTGCATTTACAGAACATGTTTGGGGAATGGGTCCAGAAAGTGTTTGAGTCACCTGTTGGTCGAACACTTTTCTTGGGGGCAGGGAAGTTCCCTGCATAAGGCTTACAATGGCAGAAGAGTAAATAAACTTTCTGGTCATTTTGGCTTGCAGATATTGTTGAAATGAAGTCTTTTGTAACTGCAGCATTAAAGTATATAGATGTCAAGCCATTGAGGGTGGGGACAGGTAAAATAGGAGTCACAGTGGCCGCACCTGGATGACATTGACTTCTGATGCACTGTTCTTGGAGGTGACATCGAAGTGGTGGGTATCATTGCTGGCGATGATGAAGACAATGGAGGAGGAGCTGAAGGTCACCCTCTTTTTCGGCCGGTCACTAGTGTCTCGCTGGGACATGACGATAGGTCGGATTGGACGCTCCGTGCAGGCAAGGGGGCGGTCCTTAATGGTGCGCTGCAGCCGTGATAGACGGTTGCAAAGCAGCTGCAGAACACACCGACGGAACTGCCAGCACAAGTTAGGACAGAGAAGAGGAAAACATGATAAAATAAAATAATCGTTGGTGATAAAATAATTAATGCTGTTTTTATAATCATTATAGTAAAAACACCTTCAAGGTGAGCATTACATTTTCCCATGATGTAACCTGCACACATGATGCAACTGCCTCACTAAGTCCTTTCTGTACCATCTTACTGTGGCTCCATTCCTAATATCATACCAGTGATTCCTCCACACACTCACAACACTAAGGCATATATTTGTACAAACACACACAGTGTTTTAAAAACAATTCTAATATTATTCACCTTTCAGAAAACCTGATGAGCAAGGTGGTACTTTCAGTCCACTGTGGGCTTCATCACAGTGGCTAAAGTGACTTTGATTTAAAACTACTCCTGTGAGGGGTACAATACATTCTGTCCCTACCTCGTCCAGGTGCAGTCGCAGTTACTGTTCGTCTTATGCTTTATGAATGAAAACTATTTATTCAGAGACAAACTTGAGAAAACTGACCTTTCTGCTCATGAAGATATAGATGATGGGATTGTAGGCGGTGCTGGACTTTGCGAAGAATGAAGGTATAATGGCCACTGTGGGCGTGACCACATGATTTTTGCCAAATGCCTCGATCATGGACACCACAGCATATGGCGTCCAGCAGATCAGGAAGCAGGAGATCATCAGCAAAAACATAACTGCCACTTTCTTCTCATAGCGAAGGATTTTAATGATCTGAACTGTCTGGAGGTCTTCAATCGACCGAAGCTGCAGTTAAAAAAGAGATTCAACACCTCATTTCACTGTGTGCACCGCAGTTGGAAATATGACAGTTACATAAGTGTATGATTATGTCAAATGACTGATTTTCCCTGGCAGAATGTGCAGTCGCACATAAGGGTCATTAATTACAGCTCTATTTATTACAGCAGTGGCTTAGGTCCTCTCCAATGAACCATTACTGAATAGTTGACTGATAAATTAATGCAGTTTATCACACTGATAATTCATCACATTCGATTTTTTTGGTTCTAAACTGATTGTTGCTTTTGATGTAAAAACAAAAACTAGCAGACCTAGTGGCTGTGCAGGACTCCACAGGACTGATGCAGATCACTGGATTTCAGTATATGTGTCATTGTGTCTTACACACTTTCTTATATTCCTTGCATTCAAATCCTTTACCTTCTGGTAACAAAGCCCAGTGCCTTGGTTGCAGCCCCACCCTGCTGTCTCTATCTGAGCTCCTACAAGGTGAGAAATGCACCCAGAGTGCCATACGCAGAGCCGTTCTGAGGGGTCATTATAGATGACTGCAGTTCTAATCACACTTTCTGTTTCAGCAGCGGAAGAGGGAATGTCAGTAAATCCCTCGGCGCTACAGTCTTAAGAATGTGTCAGTCCCACAAATCCCCTCAGTCAAAGCATTTCTCCTCTAATTTTATCCTTCTGCAAAAAACAGGCTTCCATCACTACTCTTCCTGTCATCTTCCTCACACAGAACTACTCAATCAGACATAGTTAACACTTAGCACATGCTCAAGTACAAACTGCATTATAACTTGCAAACACATTGGAACAAGTAGAACAAATCACTGAAAGGTCATGTGCAAATCAATCACAAAAGACAACATTACAACCTACAGTTTTATTAGACAGGAGCAAACATGCTTAGGAATGTATTCTTTTTATTATGAAATATAACAGCCTAAGCCTCAAAAGACCAATGCTATATTTTAACTGCACATGCCCCTAAAGAGAATACGATCATTTCATTGGGTCCCAGTCTCTGCTTTTCTGGAAATGTGTAAATAATCATATAAAAAGATAATTGCATTAACAGTCATACTACCTGCTAATGAATTTGCCTTCCATGTCTTCTACCCTTTTCGGGGCAGAGGTGGTGGGCAGATGTCTTATGTGACAGCGGGTGTGAACAGGGTTTAGTTACTCACAACTAATATCTCGCTTCCGCAAAGTTGTAAATACTTAACGAAGCACAGACTGTTTGAAACCTAGCAACCACACAGGGTCAATAAGAAGAGAAAAATCTCGGTGGGGAGGGGTGGGGTAGGTTGCATGTGTGTGTGTGTGTGTGTGTGTGTGTGTGTATGTGTGTCCATGTTGGTAGGTGGCTGCTGGCAATGCATAATTACTTTTGTCTATTGAGGAGCTCCAGAGCATCTCACCTCTGCCTGCATGAAAACTGAGTGACCCCTCCCACCGAGGGCAAATCGGCTCTGTGACTCTGTAGCAAAAATACAGTCATAGGCTGAGGCTGCAGCCATATAGAATTGGCTCCTGCAGTGCTGGTGATAAGATCAAAAGCAGAGTACAGCCTTGCAAAGGGAAAGCTATTTATGTGCAGTGTCTGGTTGAGCACTGTGTGATTTGAGTGGGCTTAGTGAAAACTGTGAACTGTGTGTCTGTGGATTATACCATGGACCAGGGCAGGCGCAGGTGAACAGAAAATAACCTGAAAGCTCTGAAGAGGTAAATGAAAAGATGCTAAACAAAGGAGGATTCCAGAGAAATGAGAAATTAAGAGAAAAAGAATAAGTAGCAGAAAAGGAGACATTGAAGTGATACAGAGAATAGAGAAGGAAGAGGAGAGGGGAATAAGGAAATATGTTGGGTTAGAGTTGGGGAAATCCTCACCATCCGCACAGTGTAAAGGATGTTGCCGTAGCAGTAGACCATAATTCCCACTGGCACGAAGAAACAGCCCATGAGGAAGAGGAGGATGAAAGAGGCATCATTTGGGTCCTTGGAGGCCCAGTCCAGGGAGCAGCCCAGGCGGTGGATCTCCATGGTGTAGCGGTTCCATCCCAGCAGTGGTGCACCCGTCCAGGCCAGCGAGTACAGCCAGATATGCGTTATGGCTCTCCAGGCCCAGGGAAAGTCAACCACCTTGGCATGCACTACACGAATGTATCGCTCATAGGCCAGGGCTGACAGTGTCATGATGGACACAATGCCTACATTTGCATTGGGAGAGACACATGGGAATAGAAGCGAGAAGGTTTAAAATACTACTGCTGCTGTTATGGCTACTACCTGTTCTGTCATTGCTGCAGCTTGTAATACTCATTTTACCCCTGCCCCTAATACTACTGAGTCTTCAAATACTCCTGCCTCTACCAGTCCTACTACCACAACTGAAAATAGTACCTCTTATTCCTAATAACTGGACAGCTGTGGTCCTCTATTGCCTCAGCCAGCATTGCTGTGCCAAGAAGATAATGAAATCGTGGGATGTACTAAAGTGTAATCTTCCACTTGTGGAATAATAGCAAAGGACACAGTCTGGAAACTTTTTGTTTTACTGTGTTTCACACCAACCACGTGTAAAAGGCTATTCTTTGTGGTATACCTCAAACTAAACACTGCACGCTACAGCATGTTTCTGATATTACTTTTCAAACGTACCAGAGTTTGTACTGTGACAGTCACATTTATCCATTTGGAAAATGAGTTTGTCCAAAGTGACTCACAAGGGCTTTATGGAAAATGACAACAAGTGTAAATAAAAAGAGTAACCACAAGCAACATGACAGAGTAGACTGTAACACTAATTATTTATTGAAGAGCTGGTAAGATCCATTCATTGAGAAAACTAGTTAAATGAGATTAACTACACAAATACTTATAATGAACAAACAATGCAGGAATGTTGTCTGGTCCCTGATATTGTAGTGAATGTGTGTGTATATCTGTGAGTATATGCCAGTCCTGTGTGTAGCCAGGACAGCACTGAAGGGCATGCCCTGCGAAGAACAGGACATGATAACAGCTAATCACTTGATTGACTGACTCAGCATCCCACACCAGCAGTACAGCAGAAGGCCATTTTAGCTAAAACAGCAGAGCTGCAGCAGAATCAATGCAATGACAAACTAAGCAGTGTCAGAATGTGTCTCCCTCTGTGACAGCATCCAGATCTCTGTTAATGGCTCTGTAATTCTGTGACCACAAGCATGCCACTTCTAGTTAGGATCACTTGTCAGTGGCTGATTCATTTGTTAGGTGATTGTATGGAAGCCAATCAATTTTTAAAGAACTTTTAAAGGGACTCAAAATGAATCATTTCGATTGTAAAAATTACACCGAAAGCATTAAAGATTTTTTGACTTGTTCATTTACAAATTTTTTTTCACCCAATTTCTAAAATGAATTTATCTAATTGGCCGAAAGGCAGCACTGCCATATTAGCACCAATCAAATAAAAATGAAGCAACCAGCAACTGGCAATCCTTATTTAAAAAGGGCATGCTTCTGAATTATGCAAAATAAATCAAACACAGGCTTGGAGTGATTTTCCAATAAAAATCAGTTCACTGACTCATATTTGCAGCTCACTGACCACCACTAGTGTGATTATATTACTCATTGTTGAAAGGAGTCCCCCATCCCACAGATACATGTTGATTCTTTCTCTTCCTAGGGGTTGGATGGCAAGGGTGTTACTTTGGTCTTAATTTATAATTCATAAACATAAAAGGTGTTCTTCAAGTGAATATTAAAGGACACAGAAACCTGGTCAGCTTTGACACTAAAATTATACAGGATGTTTTAAAATACAGTACACTATTACAAATAAAACATTTTTATTACATTTGCTTTGCTCTATTTTGTTGTATGGGGAATAGGGAGGTGTTTGACTTTTTAAAAGGAGATACTGAAAAAAGATAACTATAATTCTAGTTTTTAGCCTTGATAAATCTTGGTCTTTACTGAACTGAAAAAAGAGGAACACTACATCAGTCCAGAAACAGAAAACCATCTCACATCATCCACTAGTTTTAGTTGACTCTTCAACAAAGAGGTCTTTCAAGAGCTATACATGAAACAATGGAGGTATACTCTCCAGGAAGCATGATTAAGACTGACAGACAGGCTTCAAGGTCACCTCATATTTCACTGTTAACTCGGCCACCAACCACTTTCATGTTAGTCAGGGTACAGTACAGCTTCATCTGTGACTTTGGGTTTGGCTGAAATAGGAAAAGCATGCTGGGTATGTGATGAGGGGATGACAGAGATTATATAGCAGCATTCCCCAGCTGTGCCACATTGTGCTCCATGATCTGTATTAAAAACTGAGGCAATAAAGCTTTATCAATGATCAACGGACCTTACCCAGTCTCAGTGCTTCGTAACGCTGTGACATTTTTTATGGAGCCTGAACACCAGTGACTGGTAGGTTGTGATAACTTCACCCGAAAAGAATACTCTCTGCCCTCATGCTAGGTTGGCTATTTATCTCAACTTAATTGAATAGGCTTGAATTAGTTGTCAGCAGAATACTGATCAGGATGTTCTGTTGGGAGGTATGTGCTGTCTGTCCTTTGAAAGAAATGCAAATTCAACTCAAATCAGTATTCAATCAACTGCTCATTATGACCTCATTACTTAGGAGTAGTTGGAATAAAATCCAGCATGCGTCAACATGCCTCCGGGACCAGGCCATGGGAGACAGGATTATAGAACAGGTCTTTTTCATTTGATACCAGTAGGTCACTCTTGTAAGGTGACAACAGTCACTAAGACACATAACATCTTCATGCACTGATAAAAGACTTGTGGAGAAAAGTAGAGACAGCAGACACCAAACTGGTGATATTGCATCTTTCCTTACAGAATTAGTCACTTAATCATTAATTAATTCAATAGCATGCTAATGGAAGCCTGACTTTGGTAAAAGCGAGAACAGTCATTTGAAAACCGGCTGGTCACCTTCCACAACCAGAGTGAAAGAAATTTACATCAATATGCAGCTATAAACGTAAAATAATCCTTTTAAGAAGACCCCATGCACATTCACAAGCCTTTGGTTTGAAATTAATTACACATTAGACTCACAGCATTGGATTATTACTAAACAGGAGCTATAAATCATTTGTGATTTTACTGAGGCAGTGGTATGCAGAGGCCACTTTCACCCTTTTTTGTCAGAATATTGTTATACCTCCAAAGGCATGCAACAACTTAAATATCTTTTTAATGTAACTCACAAATCAATAGCAATTTTGGTCACTACATGCGTGTTTATGTTTAGGTAGGCTAATATTCAGACGGTATTTCAGTCTTGGTACTCCTCCGCCTTACCCCAAATGTTCTGTGCCAACAAAAAGCACTTTTTGAGCACTAATTCACAACTTTGAAGTGGGGCCAGTGATGTTTCTGTCTAGTTCCCAACACCCTCAACATAAAAATAAATCAAATGAACGGGCTGACGGGGAATGTTACTTTAGCCTGTGAGCATTTGTTTTATATTCATCCCTTACTCATGGGTAAAGGAACTAACACCCATCGCCACAATGCGAGCAGAATTAGAAGAAAACTACTCAGTCGGTATTTAGAAACGCGCTGTATTTCTTGTTTTAGTTCGAGCGGATTCAATTATGCACACCTTCAGTGTGGCCATTACCTCCAGGATGCCGCCTGCTCCAAACGACTACTTTTGATCTAGCATGTACTAAAACAGTGACAGTTTAAAATACCGCGAACCGTCCAGTACCAAGTAGGATAAGCGATATCCAGTAATTATATAAGCGTCCAGCACCAAAGCGACATCAAGTAATTGGCTTCAGTTGCTGCGGGCTTGTCTGGAGCTAAATGTCATGCGGCATGTTAAGTATTTACATCATATCTATGTGTAATTTGTTAACATAAGCAATAGAGACTAACTAAAGATTAATACAAATATGAATACTAAATGTTGTTACTAAGCGTTCAATAAATGACAGTGAGTTTACTTATATACAAAGTACAGTATACTTTTGAGAATCACAATATATGCTGAAGCAAATATCTACTTTATGAAACTAATACTGAAAACAACTGACAAATAGCTGCACAGTATTCTATAAAACAAGGTATGGGTAGAAACACCATTTGAATTTGGTGGCATAGTCAGAGAGTATACTAACCAAAAAAACTGTTGCTGAAACCATCCCAGACGCATGTTGCTGAATTCCAAATCCACCCTCCTTTTATGCATGAAATAAAGGTAAAGTTAATTCCAAAAAGAGATACCAGCAAGTCGCTTATACTTATGTTGAGCAGTAACAAATTCGTGGGCGTTCTGAGCCTCTTAAATTTGTAGTAAAGCACAATTACAAGGACGTTGTTGCAGAAACCGAAGACTCCGATCGTTCCAATGGTGAAGGCAAGAAGTTTGTAGGTGCCAGCGCCGAAAAGGTTGTCATCTGTCTCTGCCTCAGTCCTACTTTCATTCGCCGGATTCATTGCGTGAAGAACTCCGTGTCCCGCATGGTGCCATATGCGTTCATCGTAGATAGTGGCATGGTGGCATCATGGGTAAACGTGATCTTCTGCATTAGTCTTGAATTTCTGCTGTCGTTGTAATCCGATTTCCGTCTGTGGTCGAGAGAATTTAGTGCAGTTTACGGAGAAACGGTGAAGGGTTCAGTGTGTCAGCGCTATTAAATTCTTCACGTCGCCATCACGTGTCACGTAAAGTTAATGACGATCGGCATCTCTAGGGTAGAAAGTAGTACAATCTAAATACAACATGTATGCCTGCCAACGCTCCGTTGTTTGAATACCCAGTAAAGTTGAATATGGAACACTGAAACTAATAATCACAGTTTAAAGGAAGTATGCTTGAAATGTTATTTTTGAATATTTAATAAATGGAAAGATAGAAATGTGTCATTCAGAAAATATGGCACTAGTTTTTTATAGTTAGCTAGGTTTTAGTTCAATTTACAAATAAAAAATGATAAGAAACTCCAGGAATGCGTTATTTTATAGATATACATTATATGTAATATCCTATCAGTCCGGTTCCAGACAATCCTTTCGCCCGTGGAAGGAGATTTCAATGTCACAGATGTCGAACGAGGCGCTTCATTCAATGACATATAAACCCACGGCTGCAGTGACTCACGACTTTTATATCCTGGAAGAAATAAACATGAGATTAAAATCTGTCGCAGCGTGTGACACAGTTTGTTAACTATAAACCTTGCAAATTAATCAAATCATCTGGAGAAGGACCTACATTTTTAGACCCTGTTTATTATCTTGCGCTTGTAAATCCTCCATCTATAAACACTGGTTTTCAGTTTTTCACTAATAGAACAATACATATTATTGTTGTGATCTGTGATGTTGCCATGAGCTGTAGTATGTAAATACACCCCAAATTCATCCTCTGATTGACAATGCAGAGTTGAAAGTGTGTATTCGCGTCTGAACATTTATGGTGGTAACAGTGGGGACTATGATAAGTTTTTTCATTCATATTCATTCCAAGTGTGAGTATTATGTTAAAGGGAGTATTCATGGTGCAATACTCTCAGTTGTCTACCTCTCTACAGAGGTATCCCCCAAAGATTTTTTTTTTTTTTTTTGTCTTAAGATAATGAAGCGAGTACACCTGTCAGTTGACTTGGCATTCAAGATAACTGAATAAATCCCTTCTAGAACACTGATTTAGATTCAGATCAAGAAAAAGGATGCATTTTGGATTTTCTTAGTACAACCTAGTGTTTCCACCTTTTTGCTCTCGATATTTGTATACAGATGGTAATGTCTTAGGGGCTGGTTTTTTGTTGTCCATGCATTAACATTGGAAATACTTTTGTTCTGAGTTTTTTGTCCCATGTGGCTTTTTTATCTGTTAGCTTTCCAAGTCCAAGGTTGACCTTTGAAAATTAAGCACATTTCATTTTTTCATGAAATATTAGTTTTTAAATTATATAACACAAACATCACTACCACTGGATTTAAAAAAAAAAAAGAGTCGTTCTCCTCAGCACCATGGTGCTGATGGTCGATGATTTGGAAACAGCTGTTCAGCTATGTTTGGAACTAAGAATTATTTTTGGACACCATCAGAGTAGCATGGAAGGAAGCCTTTACAAACTTACCATTAAATTTCCTTTTGACATGAAATGTTTTTATGTGATCGGAGTCCTTGATTATGAATAGAAATATTTGTCTTTACCCCTGGTTGTGTCTAGGTTTTTTGCCATTTATTATTTTTAATATTTACGATGTGGGAGATAAGTTATTCTTCCCCTTATTTTCTTCACTAATAAAATGATTCTTAAAACTATTATTATTTTACATTTACAGCTTAAACTGATGAAGGAAGGTAGCAAAGCACTATCTCAATAAGATTTTATAGCAGACTTTCTGTCACCTCTTGAATGATTTTTGCCTACAGGAAACTGTTTGTTCTCTGTCAAGGATGTACTGCAGTGACCTAATTTTTGTGTTTACCACACAAGATGTTACATAACTATCTTATTTAGACAAATGCATTTCGTCAAGCAGCAGTTTTCCATTAAATACCGTTGTGTGATGAGATGTTTGTATATTGTCTTTGCTCTGTGTATCTTTGCACTATAGGATCATGGGATGGCATCCCATGTGTGACTATGCTATTAAGCAAGGAGATCAGAATCAGTCTCACCAGTAAAAAAAGCAACACCTCAAAGGGAAATAATACAGACTGAAAACAATTCTGTATTGTCAGATCCCACAAACTTTTGGTTCCGAATCTGGCGTGACAGACTGGGGTTATTTAGAAGCCTCTTCAGATCACTTTCCATTCCCTGTTCACAGAATGCCTCCTGTGTGGGATTCTCATGCATGAGGCCTGCCCCTCCTGTTCTCTTGGTTAACAAGCTTTCTCAGCTGATGTCTTTGTTGATATGTCCTGCAAACTCAACAATCCCCAAAACAGGGCATGCTCATACATACTCCAGTCTTAGTCTCTGGAAGTAGGTCAGACCTCCATCAGGGCTTTTTCCTGTCTTTTTTCTTTTAAAGGGAGACACACAGTATGGATTTGTGCACATCACCGACTGTGCTGAATGAAATGTAATTATGCAGGATTTCTATGTGAATGATTTTTCTTCTTCTGTCTGCATTGGTAATGTGGCCCAGTTTATAGCATACAGTACAAAAGGGTGGAGAGAGTAACTTAATCCCTGCCCACTTACCCACCATCATCACAGAGGATTAAAGCAGACTCTGTATATAGATTAATTTTTTTTAATGTGAATGTCAAATGAAAGCTATTGAGAGAAAAAATTGTGTGCTTGCCCACAGTGGAATAATATTCATGCAAATCAAGATATAGCTGTAAACAGATACATCTAAAGAGAGACTGAATCTCCAGAGCCAGAGTGTGCAGTGACTGAGAACCAGACAGTAACTCAGAGCACTCATTCATGGCCTTTTTTGAACAGGACACACCAAAGCACTTCTCTTCATTCCTGAAACCTACTGAAACCTCTACATATATGTCTGGATTTATTAACCAGCCAATGCATAGAAACTGGTTAAAAAAGCAGCACACCCTCCATAAAAATGTATTGAGGCCTTTAAAGATCTTCTCGTGTTTATGAATGATGAATTATTTTTAAAAAGTGAGCCATTGTTGTATCTGCACAATATTTTATTAGAGATTAATTGTGAGATTATAAAACTATAAATATATTTATACAGCTGTAAATTCCATGCCACTCATTACAAAATCTGAACTTCCATTAAATGAAAACAAATTCAATGTGTTGAACATTTTCTTAAACATCATTCATATTTTATACTTGGATTTATATTATATATTTGAGAGTATTCCTTTTCCACAAAGGGGAAGGTTGTACTTTTCGTTAATTTTGAAATGATACATTGGTACTCACTTTATGCCTCAACATGCAATTAGTTTAAAGTTATGGGGCAATTTCTAATATGCTATCAAACACATTTTTTATATTGTAGATGATATATACATGTATTTCTGTCCAATTAAGGAGTGTAAATGAGAAATATCTCCTCTGCTTTGTACAGCCTGATAAATGTCATATAAATGCAGACTTCTGCATGAATATTCAATGGATTTGAAAAATTGGAATGCTATAATGAATCAACAAAGAGTCAATACATGTGCAATGACGAGGACTGAAGTGTGACAGTTACCTGATCCATAAACCCAGGGAGGAACGTGGGCATGCATAAAATAATGGGTACAGAGAAGTCAAATACAAAGAATATCTTAAAGGTGGCCTTGGACACAATTCTTTTACTTACATTCAGAACTCCACAGAAGCTTTATGTTGGTAAGAAAATCTTCAGTTTGTGTTGTATCCCCCCCCCCCCCCCCCCACCCCCCCCCCCGCCCCCCCTCCCCCCCCACATAAAAAGAACTTTGATTCTATGCCTGCATTTTTTACAGTAAATAAGTTTTGCTGGATTTTGTCAGCTATCAAGAAAATTGTCCTCTCACACACATTCAGAAGGTTATTATATCTCTCCTCTTTCCTCTGTCTTACGGCCAGATGGTTATAGGTCCCAGCTGAGCCTTTGCTGCAGTGTCCTTAGGCCAGAGAAAATAGCACCTCCAGCTAACTGCTGAAATGTAAACAGCCCCATTTAGATCTGAATGAAGGTGGGGGTTACTGTGGGGTTGTATGATATCATAAGTATCATAAGAAATCCTTGTAATTATTTAAGAAACATTTAAACTGACTTCTTAAATATATAATAAAAATATGGTCTTTTGGATTTTACTTTTTTGGAAACTGGAAACCCCGTTGTGTCTAAAACATTTCTTCTGTGGGGCAAAACTGCCTTCAATTCCACAGATGAGAAGAAATGCCAACAGTCTGGAAGTAGAGAGCACGTGAGGTGTGATGTGGTTTTGACCACTCTCGGGTTCTCTGATTTCCCTGCATGCTCCTCTCTTACTTCCCTGGCTTCTCCTCCCTCCTTCTGTTTCTCTCTCTTTAAATTGCTGAGTAGAAGGCTCAAACCTCCTCTGCTCTCCACTTTTTCAAAAACATATTTGACACAAGCTGACAGGCCAAAAACTTGGAGGCACCAGCTGATCAAAAATCGTTGAGTAACTTTTGGCTGTTTTGTGTTTGTGTGTGCATTTGTGTGCTACTGAAAGTATGCATGTGTTTCTCAGGGTTTGTCACTGTGCAGATGTCTGTGTGTATCTCTGTATGTGTTATTGTATCTGTGAACGTATGTGTACTTTATTTTTGTATGAATATGTTTGTATGTTTGAGTGTGAGTGTCACTTATTGTATGTGCATGTATGTGCATTTGTGTGCATATGCTCATAAAAACACAAGACCCTAAGGCCGGATAAGACCTGACAGTTTCTTTACGTGTAACTGTTTCAGCCCTCCCTACTCAGGAACACACTGGTGCTGCATGGCTCAATGTTTCCTATGTAATTCACACACATACACACACACACACACACACACACACTGCAGGCAAGGACATAACATGAGCAGACACTCAGCAGACTGTATAATTGTCTCTTTATGTAAATGCTTCTCAACTGGAAATTGGGTGGCTTGAGGAAGAGGAGGGGGGGGGGGGTGAGGGCAGATTTTTTAAAAAATAAATTGACCCTGTCATCCTACTGTCCTACTGTCATTCCATAACTCTGTAATCTCTCATTTCATTGGTAGGTGGAAAGCCATGACAGGAGGAGAAAACTGCCTACCTTTTTAACTTTATTAGCCTAATTCAGATGTGATTTAACCATTTATATTTAGCCTACCTTTTATTTCCTTAAACTTAATGTGGCTGCACTGGTGTTGCAAACCTTCATGAAATAATGTCCATTTCAGGTTAAACTGTATTTAGATTTAACACAACCAAGTTTATTTTTTGTTCTTACATGTTTGATTTCAATTGGTTGTAGGTTGCACAGCCACAATAGATATGATGAAGAAAGGGAAACATTATCTGATGACTGATGCAGAGTAAACTAGGCAGGTTTTAATCTCCACAAACAGGCTGAGGATAATTATCATTTAAAAGATTCAATGCCTCCCCCATCTCAATCTTCCCAGCTACCACAGGAGCATTTCTGTCCCATTTTGTGCCCACACTGCATCTTCAACTAACGTGGAAGTATAGCTTTCATTATGCCTGTTGAAGGTGATGGCATTATGAAAAGCCTGGTGTTATGAAACATGTTTAGGTCACAACCCATTATAGAGAGTACATGTGCGAATGTTTCACAGCAGGGAAATGAATGAAAAGTAGACGAGACAGCAAGGCCAGGTGTAGAAAATAAATAATTTTGTAAAAGAATAAAATGTGTATGTTCTCTTAACAGACTGAACTTTTATATTTTATAAAGGCACACTTCCTCAGTCTGCTCCTCTTATGTCTGCAACAGTAAAAGACATTCTCAGTTCCCTGTTTAAAGATCATGACCTGAGAGCCTAAAAGCTTCCAGTCATTTGAAAAAATAATTACTCCTGAAAATAACATTAGGACACACTGTATTGAATGTCATTCTCTAGTACAGTGTCAGACAGCAATGATTCCTTTTAAATAAATGCATTAGAACATCATTAATCATCTACCGCATTTACACATGCGTGCACATGCACAGAAAATCCATATCCCACATCATTTTTGCACTTCTGTGATGTACCAAAATGTGTGGAGCTCATTTCCATGAAGGCATTTCCAGTTAAAATACCTACAATGTAGGTGTTGCTGTCGTCACAGTCACAAAAACTGACTTCGTGATTGTATACAGTGGTGTTGTGGTGATTGAGAGAAGTAATTAACAACACATCATAGCTCTCTTTATCATGGTTTTTTACATTTACATTTTTACATTTTAGTCATTTATCAGACATTTTTAATTCAAAGTGACTTACAAGAAGTGTATAATTTCTTCATTACCCTTTTAATGCCTGTAGAACTTGGAAAAGTTAATTTCAGTTTATGGATGTTTTTCTCCCATGTTTGTTACTGGAAGTTGCAGATGTCCATTTTTGCTGCTTCCAGTTTGTTTAATTTGTTTTGAATAATTTCTCTCTGGAGGCAGCCGCGATGCACTGCTCACTGCTGTTTAGCCATCACCGAAACAAAATCGCTACATACAGTAGTGATAGTCACACGCAACTAACTGTCTTTGGGTCACGTTTCTCATTTGGTGAGGCAAAGGGACTTAATTAGCAGAGGCGTGAATGAATCAACACATTTGTTCAAAGTGTAATCCCTAAATTAGATTCCTGTGGGAGTCAGGGCTTTATTAAAACCTTAACCTTCCTAATTTATTTTTTAAAAATTCCCTGCTGAAAGGAGGGACGAGTCATTAATAATAATAAACTGTGTGTGTGTGTGTGTGTGTGTGTGTATTCTTGTGTGTGTGTGTGTGTGTGTTTGTAAAAGAGAGAGAGAACACATTGTGATATGGTTGTTACAAAATATTGTGTAGAATTCTACTGTTGGTCTGGTGGCCGTAACTGCCTTGAATGCGTGTATAATTAGTGTGGTGTCTTGTTCCTCTCGTACATCCTCATCTGAAGTTACATTCCCCCTGGGGGGTGGCTGGGGATGGTAGAGACCAGAACAGTACCGAAGTCCTGCTCCTTGTGGTGCCATCTTGATTCTATTACAGATTTCTATTTTGAAATGTATCAACCTTTGCTTATACTTTGTGGATGAACTCATTGCTGTTTATATTACTTGGTTATAATTATTTTAATTTCATTTTTTCACTGAACAGCACAGATACAATTTACTATGACCAATACCTATAAGAAAAACTACAGTATACTTAATTACAAGGCGCAAAACACTTGTATCTTTTCATCCTGAATTACTATGTTGGCAGCATCAATTCATGCATTAAGAATCCGATGAGTAGGCCTAATTTCATATAATCTCTCTGGGTCATAGTTTCTTTGTCTAGAATCATTTACCAAAAATGAACCCATTCATTTTTTCACAGGAAAATTTGTGAAGGAATAAAGAGCATGGCCAGACAGTGCGATTGTGAATCTATGCCATTACCCAGTGTTTTGTGTTATTGTCATCAATCTGTCATTTCAAAATCATAGATAGTAGGGGGCATTAAGGCATCCATGTTAGTCAAAATATTCAACCCACAATCACATTTAAGTTACATTAAAATTAAGAAAAAGAATTTTGGCCCATAAGCTGTTGCTGTTGACTTTGAGTGTGTGCTCCATGGGGTGTGTGTGTGGAGAGAATGGTAGTTCTCACCTGTGGCGTGGGCCTCCCCATCGGTGTGGCAGGCACTCCACTGTTACTGTCTCCTGACCCACTTTCCATAAACATCAATCCCCGTGATAGCTGGCAGAGCCACTATGCTGCTCCCTGGGCTCTCAGTGAATCTCAACTCAGGCCTGCCATGCTTAGCCTTAAGAACTTTCCCTTCCTGTCGCTGCTTCTCTCTCCCCCCTCTTCTGTCTCCATCTTCCACTGCTTCGGCACATTCTCTCTTTTGCTTTTGTAAGTGTATGATGCTTCCTCCTACCCACATATATGCATTCTTAGCCAAAATCTGTTGGGGAGTTTAACCTATATGTCCCTTTTTCTACTTTCATAGAAAAAGCAGCATTGCTCCAGGTTTTCAACACTGTATGAATAATGTCTTAAACTAGTCTACTAACCCTGTAACTAGTTACTGTCTCCAGATGGCATAGAGGTGCTTCCCAGGATAAATGAAGCATGCATGCACATATGCAGGTAATCCCTTATGTAAACACACAGACACACACACACAAACACATACACACACTTCATTGAGGGTCCTGGCCAGAATGGAGCAAAGACAACATGTACAGTCATAAACCACCACAGCAGTCCTCAGTCACCATGTTAGCCTTAACGTCCAGAAGAATGCCCATCTCATTGCTTCTGTGGATGCACTCACAATATCAGCATTCCAGCAGAGCAGGTAGATGGCCCAGAGCAGCCCATGTGTTTCCACACAGCTGGCTTTCTGGCCACCCACAATTTTCAGTCCTTTTTCTCCCTCATGCACAAGTTCTTTTTTTATATGTCATCTTTACAGATGGCTACTATCGATGTGAACCATTCAACTGTGTTTAGAGTTATGAGGAACATGAGATATAGTTTTAGCGGATGTGTGATAGGAGTGAAAAAACCTTAAAATGATTCCTCTGAAAACCCAGATCAGCACATAGCTAAGGTGCAGTGTATAACAGATGAACCCCACAGCAAGCTTAAACAATAATGGGTATTCCTGAAAACCTTAAATGTATGAGCAGTGGAATGTGTATGGAATCACATTTTGTCTGAAATCACTTCACAGTTGTGCCTGCCAAAGGTGGCCTTGTCCTCCTACTCTTCCATTCTCTGAATTCACATTAATGCTTTATGGCAGGTGGGATTTGCTCCTGCTCCAAGCAGATTCAATGTTTTTTTTAATCTGCTTGGCCACAAGACAGGCACCTTCTCCATTGCTTTAGGGGTTTCCCTCCTGCACTGACATTTTGTATTCAGTAGTTTGACGTGTCTAGCTTGGTAATCCTACTGTGCTCTTTCTCTTAAACTCCCCTGATGCACGTCAGTAGAACAGAACACAAAGTACCCTTCACTGCTTTACGTTGCTTTCTTCCTTTGAAGTATACATATTTCATACATTCCAGTTCTTTGGTATATCTTTCACAAACAATTACTTTTATGCCAAAGCTAAATAGGAAAAGAGACTGTTTTCACCATAAAACAACAGAACTTATGTACATACCATTTGTACATAACCCCAGTCTTGCATGTCATATCTGAGATCCTTATTCTGTAAATAGCATGTCTTCAATCAGTCTCTAAACCAAAATGCATTTCCATTCCATCCGTGTGAAACCTGCATGTTGGAAAAGGTTATCTTATTTATCCAGTGGCAAAGTAAACATGGGACTGACCTGGGAAAGGTTTGTGCGCAGCATCGCTGGAGACTGGGGAGAAGAACACAGAGCAGTCGATGTTGCCAGATACCTATTTTCACAAATTTAAAAAATTCTCCCATCATCAGATTGATAAGACAGAATGTCATCAGACATTGTCAAGCCTGCCTCGGATTCATCCATCTGTGGTTTACTCACATATTTCTACTCTGAGAATTTCTCCATGAATTTTCTGTTAACGTTTGGGGAGAAATCCCCCCTTTATAAAGACACTGCATGCAGTAGGGCCTGTATGGTGAGTGGAACCATAGGCCCTCAGTGAAAGTCCACTCCAGAGGGAACCATGGTGCAAACTCACTGCTGTGAGATGAGTTTAAAAACTGCTATAAAAGAAGCCCACAGACAGATGGTTTTAGAAGTCAGCCAGATGGCATTGCTCAAATAGGGAGAGAGTCGCTTTGAATGCTTTTTGTTTTCTGGGTGACTTCTCAAGTGCAGTAATTTTGCATGTCAGTTCAAATAATTAAAAAAAAAGAGTTTTTCATGCAACTGCCAACCATTTTTCCTGTTTGTACTGAATAACCTCCCTAACCAATATTCTTATAAGTAAAATCAAGGTGTTGCAGAGAGTGTAATTTTTATTGAATAGATTCACTTAGCTTTGATAAATTGTCATGTTACTGCATAAAAACAAATAAAAGCATTTGCCACTTTTTTCTTATTGCATCAGGTGCTTTGGAATGCCACTTGTTGCCTCCTCTAGCAACTTGCGGACACAGCAGTGCTGCGAGAGATTTGATGGGAAAAGGTAATGTGAGACTTTATTACAAGTATTATTAATAGCATTATTACAAGTTGAGTGTTCCAGGGTAAACAGATTCTGTCTTTATACTACTTTTTTGGATTAGGTTCACGATGTTTTGTATGATATGCACGTTCTCTCCTTTAATGTTGTGTCATTTGATGCAATAAAGTGTATTGAGTATTGAGAAATAAAACATTAACAGTAGAAAACTGATGCAAGCTCACTATTCATGCAGCAAGATCAACAATGGCAAAGATAAAAGGTTTTTATGGGACCAAAGATATGCAACTCCTGCTCAGGCAGTAATGCTCTGTTGTGGTGGCTGTACATTATGTTGTTATTTCATTTACGTTTATAACATGCATGTTTGGAACAACTGTCAATTTTACTAATGAGTATGCTGACAAAGGCTTTAGCATCCTTGAACACAGTATCAGTATATACTGCTTCCCTTTCAGCTACCCTGACTGAATAATTCACCGCACACATCATCTTACAAGGGTCTAAAACCATTGAGGTTGGGCGTGAAATGTTACTCCTTATTTCTGAGAGGAAGAAGAGAGATCTCCCACTGGAGCTTTAGGGCTGAGGAATACAAAGAAACAAAGAGAAACAGGCTACTGACCTGCAGGAGCAATGTAGTTTAGGCTAGCAGATAATGAATGCTTTTTGTTCTCAGGGGGAATCTTTTATTAAATATGAGAGCTGGATGGGGGGGGGGGGGTGTTTATGCTTTGAACAGAGAAAGCTGATGGACAGAGCTGGCTTGGATGTGCCAAGAGTGTACCACTGTTTCCTGTGATAGAGGGATTACATTGGTAGGTACTTGGTGTCACTGAGGATTTTTCTAGGTTTTAATTAAACACTTGAGAGATCTTTTCTCAGATCATAAAGTTCATTTCATGCTCTGGTTAGGCACGTTAAATCTATGATTTTTGTTATTGAGCATTGCTTCAAAAGAACCACGACAAATTTGTTTGTGCAAGAAATGCCCACCATACACTGGTCTCAGTCATAAAATTTTGACATTTTGCTCAAAGGTACTGAAAACACAATCTTTTTTGCACAGTTTCAGTTTCTGTTGTTTTTTTAGGTCTGTAGTTTCTGTAGTTCTGTGGTGAAGACTTACATTGATAACCTTGTAAGTCACTTTGGATAAAAGCATCTGGCAAATAAATAAGTAACAGTAGCAGAATTCATATGATTGAATAGGGCTTTTTTAAATCAATTTATTGTCAGTGTTATACAAATAATTATTAATAATTCACTTCCACAATAGTGGCTAGCACAAGTAATATCAATGGCATACATATCCTAATCAAAGGAACAAAAATCAACGTAATGCTGGGTGACATCTCTTTAATACAGACATTCATTTTTAAAAGATTAGCGATATGTTTTCTGTATCTTTTGATTTATAGAAATGAGCTGACAATGTATTCATTGGTGAAAAAAGGTCTTGAGATAGGCACATTAACCACAGCACTTACCGAGGAAGAATTATTATAGAACAATTGCACTGAGTACAATAAATATGGGAAGAGGCTTGGTAGTGTAATAAAATATTTTGATGAATTCAGAGGAGGTAATATAATAAATGTTAGCAATCATATTGTTTTTGTTGTTCATAAATGACCCATCATTTGCTGTAAAACTACAGAACATCCACAACATTAGTAACACTTTAGAGACCCTGCCTCTGAAATTACCCTCAAGTGGCCCGTGACAGAACACTCCACAACCATGGGATGGAAAGATTCTATTTGATAAACATATTGCAGCAAATAACTGAGAAAGCTGGCAGCTGAATGATCATACAGGATGCTGAGGGAGATGGGAATGTGGGTTGGGGTGGCAGGGTTGGTTTGTGTGACAACACCAACATCCCCTCTGCTCCCCCCCCCCCCCCCCCCCCCCCCAGCCCCCCACCCAATGGCACTGAGAGAATGAACCAGAACCTTGTTTGGGGGAGCATCAGAGGGGCCTCTGACTGAGACTCTATCCACCTCAGTGGAAACCTGGTAAGAGCCTGAGGCTGGTGTTTATGTGATGAGAGAACCCCTGAGGCTGTACTGACAGGTCAGAGTGCAGCCTGCCAGCACAGATGCCTGGACACAGATATCAAGTAAAGAATCCATTACTATCCAGTCATGTCCTAGACTACCAAAAGCTCTGTGTGTTCCAGAAGACTGCATATCAATTGACTGCAATAAGGACCAGAGGATGGCAGACGTTAGTATGGTGGCTGTGTAGTATAGTACAGGAGCTCAGTGTGGGCGAGTAAACTTTGTTGAGTTTGTTGGGGGAGGGAGATTATCCTTTTGAACAAAGGTACCAATCTTTCTGTGAAATATTCAATGACATTAACTAATATTACATTTTATATCATCATAAAAAAATGTTATCATCAAAAGTATTTGGTTGGAGTAATAGTATGTCAGCATTTTCTGAATGTGGGCATTGGATTTTTCCTCGACTTGAGTTAGATTTTAACATAACCTCAATTTTCATCTCCCTTACTATTAGAACTGAACATTGAATAGTTGTCTTCAATGACAACTAAATTTTAAGATCTAATCTTTGCACATTACCTAAGCCCTTTACAACATCACACCATAATCATCATCAGCCTAAGCTGAGTTCATGAGAAATCCTTTTAGAAGGACTACAGGAATGCATTAATTTTCAGTGTTTCATTTTCACCTTCTTTGGCATATGGACTGTGGATATCTGGTGTGACAGGGTCTGGGTGATGGGGGGGGGGGGGTGAGGTAGTACTTCTGTGGAGATGGCGACACAATCATCTAATCAGCTGAAGCGGGAGGAGGGAAAGCACTGGTGGGTTTGAAAACAAAGAAACGCTATCCTCTCTGGGGGCGTGAAACCGTACCTGCCAAGACCTGTGTGACACAGATTATCTATCACTGCAGTATGAATGTGACAGTGGTGAAATTCTGGTCAGGGATATCAGGTGGACGCCAGGATGAGATAGGTTACCTCTGGATGGCTGGCAGTGCAGAGCTGCTGATGTGATTGTCTGTGTTGGCCCATGTCTAATATCACAGACTTGACCTTTCTGTGTCACCCCCTCAGTCTTAGCTCCAATTCTGCCCACAAGAGCCACCAACAAAAACTCATGCATAACAAAAACACCTTCACCCATGTGCATGCAAGCAGAAACTCATTCTCTGCACCTTTGCATGTGTTTTTAATTGAATTTAGTTTCTTTCTCTTTTTGGTTTGTAGTAGTATATTTCTGATATAGTTCCAATATAGTTGGACTTGACTTCCCATTGGAGGGAAGTTTTCAACACACAGGTTGCAGTGGCACGTCACTGGATGCTCAAAATACATCTCTGACAATATCTGGAGAACATTGGCTGATGCATATCAGTCTGAAAATGGTTACAAAGTGACCTGTAAGGCTCCAGAGCTCCACTGACTCAAAATCAGGGCCAAAAGCAGGACAGTAGTAAATCTTCCCTGGTGTTGTCATTCTGCCAAAATCTCTCCAAGATCATGGTGTAAAATAACCCAGGAAGTCACAAATCTCCTTGGATAACATCAGGGGTCTGCAGGCCTCTCATACTTCAGCAAAGGTTTGCTTTTATGACAACATAATGAAACAAGCAGAGAACAAGCACAAATGTCACTGAGTTGATGCAGTTCTGCATGCATGAGTGAGCCAGTATTCTACCATGGCACGGTTAGAGACTAATCAATGATTGCAGGAAACATTTGGCTGCAGTCATCACTGCTAAGGGTGACATAACCAGTTATTGAGTCTAAAGCATAATTTGTTATTCACATAGGGAACTGGTTGTGGTATAAATTAATTTAAGAAAATGAATGATAATTGTATCAAAGTTTTGTGCAATTTTTATAATATGTTCTCTTTTATTTGATCTTGGGTGCTGGTTGAAAACTTGACTATATTCAGAGTGAAAAGTATGCAAAATGCAGAAAATCTGATAGCAGGCAAATGTCTTCATTGTACTGTGCTGGCTGTACACACACACATACGCGCACACATGCACACACTCAAAATAGGCACAGAAGGTACAGAAAAGGTGAAAAATGGATTTTACTCATGCTTCATTGTTCACTATGAATAGAATGACACAGATATGATTCTACTCAATAAGCTGCATGGTTACCTTTACTGTTCTGTGAATTTTAAAAATGTAGAGTGAAGTCATGTGGTTGTACAATTACGCTATACAAATAAAGCAACACCAGGAATAATTAACTATAAAAAAACTCCTAAGAACAAAGTTAACATGACTATGTTAGAATAGATATACAGCTAAGATCTTTACAGTAAAAGAGTCATAATGCATTAAATATGCTAATGTATTCCTGTTGCCATTTCTTGCGCTTCAACAGAATTTACACAAGCCAAATGAATTAGTTCACTTCCCCAGGGAGAGATGAGGCCGTTTGCTATAGCCTTTATTAAAGAGACAGTTTCACACATTCTCCAATTTGGTTTAGCAATTGAGTTTTTGTTATGAATTACCATCAGAGAATAAAAAAAGGCTGGATGGATAAACTTAGTTATGACTAAGGTGCTTTTTTATATATTCTTTTCTGCTCAGGAAAGACACCCTTTTAGTTCATCTTACAAAAGTCACACATTTCAGAACCTGATGTCAGCATGAACACCACTGTGCATGAACAACGCTCTACGGAGTTACCCCAGACATTTCTCTGCTGTACAGAGACCTCCATTTAGACACATTCATATCTCCGCTGAAGTAATCTGTACTGATGAATAATTTATGACAGAGCTGAGGCTGATGCCCATGCACTGGAAACAGGGAGAGAGGAATTCTTGGTTTGCATGACAAAGTCAAGTTTTTGCATGGAACATGATTAAGGGTCCTGGGGACAATAAGGACAGACGCTTTCAGAGTGACCTTTATCAGTTTGGAAGGTGGAGCAAACATCCTTACAGACAGGGAAGCCACCTGAATTTCAGCCTTGTCTCAAAGACATTCAGAGACAGAGTCTCATGTTTAATGCATCTCCTCTTTCTATTTTTTTTACTGTCAAAGAACGTCTGAGTCAGAACTGTGTTTGATGTCCATGGCCTCATTAGACGCAATTCGATAAACGCGATGATGAGGTCTCAAATTGAGGGGGAGGCATAACCGCTTTGATGTGAACTGAAATTGGTGCAGAGCTGTTCCCCCATCCCCACCTCACATAAAACTAATGCAGGTCAGGGAGCACTCTCCTAGTCAATACATTATGACATCACAGCAGTCAAATTCTGACATACTTAAAGCCAAAGAGCTCTCTTTCGTGATTCGGTAGTTCAGAAAATCTTTCCACATACACGTTTCTGTATAAGCTTCCAGTGGCATTTTTGTTTTTGTGGTGTCTGGGATTGGATAACTGTTTGACAGCCTTGTGAGGCATTTCTATTTCGTTTTATATAAAGCCAGACCATCAAAATGCTGTCAAAGTGAGCAGGAGCTGTTTTTATTCCCCCATCAATGATTTAATATGCTGAATCATAATCTCTCAGAGATCATCAAAGTTTTGCCAAATTCTGTTGGCAGCAAGCAAGTGCATACATGTCTGTTCAAGAGCACTGTTTATTCAAGAGCGGGGCCAAATCAGAAAAAGTGTTGAATATTTTTTAAGGATGGAATGGAATTAACATTGCAAACATTTCTCAGTGGAAACAAACAGCTCCTGTGAGACTTCCACATTTATCTCCTTTAATGTAGCGCTGCAGGATCCCATATATTACATGGACACTACATGGATAGTAAACATGATGGATGAAATTTCTGGAAGTGAGACATTAATTTATGACAAGGAGAGGCTTACTGGGTGCTCAAAAAGCCAGTCAAAGGAAATTGTTTTCGAAATCCTGGTGCAGGAATCAAAAGTTGTCAGTTAATTTAAAAGTAATTTAATAAGATGGTCAGATGACGGCTAGCCAACTGAGAACTATCAGTGGTTTTGTCAATGGAGATACATTCACTCATCTCTGCAGTGAACAAACAGATGAATTGTATGGAAACCAAATATGGGTAACACTGTATATTATGCATACATAGAAAGTAACTAGCTGAAATCCAGTATGATCATATCACATTGTTAAGCCTCTGAGAACTGAAGCTGAATGACCTGCTCTCATTATCCAATATTCCTGTGCTTTGGATGATCTGTCAGTTCTGCTTTCTATGTTATTCTCAGCACAGGAGATTTATACTCTATCTTTAGTTAGCATTTTAATGCTATGGTCCTGTTATAAGAGTGTATGTCAGGGAACAAGTGGAAATTGCCTATGGCACTGGAGTGGGACTGTAGGTACAGATTTGATAAATAAATCATAAAATGTGGTTTAACTGTACTGAAATATCACAGTGGAGGGGCCACTCACGATGGTGATGCAGTGTGTGTGTGTGTTTGAATTTTGTAGGGCTATTTGCAGAAGTGTGCCCCTTGATCTGACCAAAGGAGGACAGACTGTGTTTATGGTGCTGGTAGGGAGTCAGCAGGGTATAATAAGGAAACAGTGCTCTTGCCTCAGTAGCACAGATCCAATCATCCTGCTGCCTCTGTGGAATGCTCCCAGAGCTGTGTTGTCTTTTCACTACATTGGAATAGTATCATCTGAAGTTAGCTTGTCCATGTATGATGTCATACATCATGTTTAGAGTTATTGAAAAGCTAATGTCATGAGGAACAAGGTGGTGTCATTGATGGTGTGGTACAGTGGGCGCTGAATAAAGATCTTAGAGCACCTTTCAAAAGACAACAGAAGGTGATGCAAATTACCTACGAGTCGGCAGCCAGCTGTACTACAAATGGTTAATTTAGTGTAATGCACTGGCAGAGGTAGCATAAACAGGGTCATTGTTGTCACTGCAGATTGGCTGTGATTGTCTCTTTGGTGATGTGGTAATTTCCTGTGATCTTTCAGTATATAGAGGGAAGGTATTCTGGCTTGAGGAGACTTGTTATTACAACCTCCTGCGCAACATTCACGTGTAGCCACTATACATCACATTCTGCATTATTGCATATTCAGACATTGTTAGTAAATTACATTCATTGTATCTTGTCATGCCTCTTTGTCTCCAAACACTTCACATATGCAGAGAACTTCCATATAGAAGTTCAACACCAATCCATATAGAGCCAAAGTACTGGCAATATTGAGGCTATAGTCCCTCATTTTTGACTTGTTCCATGTGTATCTGTGGGCAAAGAGGACAGTTACAAACAGTATTTGGAGTCAGATAATTGAGTAGTTAATGTAACATTGCATTAGTCCTGTTCGAGTAGCATCAGGTAAGAGGATAACATGTCAACCTTTGCCACTTGGGCACTTCTGGTTTTTGATGTGTCTTGGGGGGATTCTACAAATTGTCTTTTGTATGAGAATGATTTTCTCTGCTAATAGAGCATGGTTCTCAGCACCGTGGGGTAATCAGATCATTGTATCACAAATGCTTTACCATCTAGCAGTTTTTTGCAAGCACAGTGTCAGGCACAGTATTACATATTCACTACACATGAAATAGGCTTCATTTTCAGCAAATGCTGAAAAACTCTGATTTCATATCACTCAAATTTTAATTTGTCTCCTTTTATAATTAAATTCTGTCTATCAATTCTTTTTAAGAGTTTACATGGAATTCTTACTTTTTTATTTTCTTTCATATTTAATTAAATTCTATTCAATTTTATTTGTATAGCAATTCAATTTTTATTTGATATATGCAATCTCGGTGTACATATGCATGTGCACATATGTGTGCATGCATGCTTCCCTTAGCTCAGATGCTGTCTCACCACTAGTTGTGTGTTTTATCAGCACACTATCTGCACACAAGCCTCACCCCCTTGACAGAGGCAGAGCAGCTTTGAAACTTAATACTTCTATAATCTCACAGTCTGTCTCCCACAGCAGTAACAAGCCAACGAGCACCAAAATAACGAAATTGCAAACTGCATGTGCTACATAATCATTACATAACACATATAATGTATATAAAATTGTTCCAAAATAAAGTATATTTTAGTGATTCAACTTGAAGATATCAGAGAAACCACAGGCATTGTGGATTTAAGGAGGCGTTGATGGAGAAAGGAGGTGTTTGTTTGCAGGATCGATGGCACAGCAGGAGGTCAGAGTGACAATGAGAGGAGACAGGCAGGGGTTTTGAGTGAGGGGGCGGGGACGGAATCGGATGGGTATGTGGGGGCAAAGTGTGCACACATCAGACACTGAGATGCTGCCTCATTCATCTCCCTCGGTTCCCCATGCAGGCACTACAATTTTAGTTCTCAGTGTAAAAGTATACAAGTTTGGCAGCCATGGCCATCGTAGGAGTATCAAAGTTGTGTTTGCAGGAGCCAATAATCAGTGATCCAGCAACATGCCACTGATGTCCAGAATTAAGCAATATATTATGTACAACACAATTTAGTAACAGAGCCCCGTAGAGTCTTCATGATTAATGCATATCAATTTTTCATCCACAGTGGAGAAAAAGACTTAACTTCTGTCCATTTCATTTGACAGAATTAAGGAAAGCATGTATTCTTTCTTCATAAATTACAATTTTGTGAATTAATGTTAATGACTGCTAAACTCACAAATGGTATAAAAATGATAATCTTTGTCTTTCTTTTTGATTCAACTAAAGAGCAATTAAATCCCAGCCCATGAGTAATAATGACTTCCGCCTGGATATGCCAAAATGGCTCTGGCAGCATATCGCATGCATGGTGTCTAATGCAAAGACAACTTTGCTGAATTTATTTCTCTCATTGAGCAAATCTTCCCCCAACATCTTTTAAAACCATTATTTTGAGGTAGAGGTAACACCTCATACATAAATGTCAAAATACCCTGCTGTGGGATTCAATTTGTTGTGAGGGTGTCGATGGTGAGAAATGCAAAATTGTAATTTGCGTTGGAGATTGTCTAGCTTGGCCTGTCTTGACTCTCTGTGGGGTTTATGGGATTTACACCTTTTTCAGTGATTACCTGCCTGGTTCTGGGCTTGCTTCTGCAGTGCTACAGCCTCCAGCTGAATGCTTATGGGGTGATGGACTAAGGCTATGTAAACAGCGAAAACCTTTCAGAAAGTAATCCCTGCAGATTCGTTTAACAGTGTCTGTGCATGTATTAATATCAAGAATGCCTTTCAGTGATCTTAAATTTTATATTTATGTCACAGTAAAAAGACAGAGAACTTCTCTAATGTGGGTGTAGAAGATGGTGACAGTAAGTTACCATATCTGTCCAAATAGATGCTTCTTCCTAGAGCTTGGGAGGGTGCAGCCAAGAGAATGTTTCCTTAAAATGTACATGGACCATATCATATCACTCAGAAAGCTCCTGGCTGAACTGTTCCAGCATGTGCTGGTTGAGTGACTGAAGCTGTTATTGCTGGTCAGTTACTGGCAGGTTATGGTTTAGTTGTGATCCCAGCATTGAACGTCTCTCTGGGTGTCTTTGGTTCCAGTAAAATGGACTGCAGGTCATTAAGCGTTTCTGCAAACAGGAGATGCATTGTCCTTTCTCCAGAACAAGGGAACAATAATTAGAGGTGAGCCTTTCAAAGCATGCTCACTTCTGTGAAAAATTGAGAAATTAATCTTGTTTTGATAAATTACTATTTATTTTCCACTCATGAAAGACATTCTATGACATTACTTTCTGCATGTTCTGTTTTATGTATATGGGCAAGCACAATGCTGCTGTTTCATAACAACCTACCTTTTACATTTTATTATTAATTATTGAACAATATTATTTCTAGAGCAATGGCCATTTTTCTTGGTACAAAATCATTTGCAGTACCATCAGAAATGTAATTGTAGCCCTACCTAAGCAAGTTCAGTCAACAATGCTCAACTTGCTACAGAGCCCCTAGCGTGTAGACCACCAGGTTCAATATGCAAAATGATGACCATGGGCTGAATGGCCTTTTCTTGCTAACATCCATTCATCTTAATTGATCTTTTCCCCTCCTTTGAATATAAGAGGGACTGCAGTTCAAAAGCTCCTGATTCAAAAGCTTTCTGATAAGTTTAACATAACCTGTACGTGCTCATATTCTGAGTACAAACTGATATGCCTTTAAAAGGGCCTTTCACCCAGGTAACACCTTAAGCTCTATAGTTTCCTTATCGTTTCTGTGTCTTCATGAATGATGTAGAACTCTGGTTTTAGAGCTTAAAGTGTTACCAAAGTGAAATGCTATTTAAACACCCCCTGCAGCCAATTGTTTTCCCTGATCTGCGGTCAGAAAGAGTATGTGTCATATGTTTTTATTTTAATTAAATTGATGAAGATAACAATTTGAATATTGGTTTTATGGAAGCCACAGTTTTTCAGTCAGCAAGAAATTCAGGATTTTATGAATATTCTTTGAGCAGTAAATATTGTCATTCAGAGTGAGTCAACCTACCCACCCCGCCCTCACAGTTGCATAGACCTGTTTGTATGAGCCAGCATAGTTCTCATTTTCCACCATTTCCACCATCCCAGACAGCACTGTTTTAAACTGCTTTAGGAATAGCAGGAGGACCTCCCGCTCACCCCAGCTTCCATTGCTTCCTCCCCTGGGGTCTGCCTGACCTGGATACTGCCAATCATAATCAATCAAACGGCTGAAACAACAGAAACAGCTACCCCCCTTTTAAAGGTAAGTTACACTACAAGTATGCTGTACGTGCAATCAAAATTCCCTAGCACTCAATACAATGTGATTATTTTTAAGATGCTATAAAAACCACAAAGCCTAGGATATAATGACATACCATGAACTGCCCTCCACTACAAAACCAGGATGTGGTATATAAATAAAATCTAAATATTCACAACATACACATTACACCAAGGCAGAGTGAATATTAGTGATATTACAGTTCAGATTCAGTATCGCAACAGTTAGTAAGTGGAAAGTAGCTGAAACAATTCTGGAAATCTGAATGCAGAACACAGAGAGGAGAAGGAGAAAAATAGCCCTGCATGACAAATGGAATACACAGAGGGGTCAGTAATTTTCTTATATGCCTGCTTAGTAACAGAAAGTAGTGGAGATGTAGTCCTCCCACCTACATGCCTAAATGCACTGTAATAAAAATGAACGGGCATTTTATGCATACACATTGGTGTAAGTCATTTTAATGGGAAAAGTTCTGGTAATGGAATTAAAGAAGGGTTCATGTAAACATATCCCAGTGTTTTCATGATACCTGAAACAGAAATACAGCTATTTAGAATCTAAACATCACACCAAACACTGCAATCGTAATTCTTTGTCTGCCATTTTCTGTTCCTGCCAAGGATGGAAGCTGTATGAGGAGCAAGAGGGAATCTAGGTCAGTGCTTCCCCCTCAAAACGGATATATAAAGAAAGAAAAATTAGATTGGATTTAACACCCTGTTTCAATTAACAGGAGAGTTATCTGAGAGAGAGCTAACTGTCCTCTGGTTACACCTTTTCTCACAGACAGAAGTGAAGATGGTCAGCCATGTGAAAAAGTGTTCTGCTATTTTGGGTGTTTAATGTGTCCAGCCACTGTAGCTCGTGTTTTCAGCCTTTAATGCATTATCCAGAGTGGGGTTTTGGAGCAGAAAAGGAAGTCATTCCACACATGACTGTCTTGGGGCTTAATTAGAGGAAAAAATCAAAGAGCTTTTATCTTTGACTGAGCTATACAAGAAAGTGATTCAAATACCGAAAAAGTGGGGTAGTACTGTACATATATATTGTGTGAGTGTACGATCTTCTGTGCAACCAATGGTACTGTGGAGACTTCAAAGGCAAGGAAAGCTTATTCCTAAAGAGTGAATTTCATTGCTGCATTACTAAGAAGCTTAGTATCTAAGAAGCTTGGTTGCTATTGTATGTGCAGTATTTAGACAGATAGTAAGGCTTGTTTTGCTTGAAGTTGGTGATGGAGTCAATGAGTATTGGACAATGTAGAAGAAGAAAGCCTTCTCTGATCTAACTTTATGGTTCAATGCTCAGCTTACTGAGAAAACTTTTATATATATATGGCAGCCCAAAAGATAACACCACACTTTCAGAATGTAATGTCACACGATCCTCTTTTATTTAGATACATTTCTATTCCCAAAGTGTTATGCTTTTCCAAATCTTTGAAATTAAGACTTAATGAGCTTGACTTCTGTAGTCTCTTCCATACATTTGGGGATTCACAGAGAAGCATGAGCTTTCATTTTAAGGCAGTGTTTACTACCTGGCATGTTTCTAAATTGAAAGAACGCTTTTAAGAAGAGCATCACTCTGCTATACAGACATGTAACACAGAATGTCCAGAATGCATACACATTGTACAGATCATTGTGCTGATTCCGCTAATAATGAAATAATGCTTGAGGTCAGTTTAACAGTGATGCATTACACTGGTGTATGACATTAATTAGTTGGTTTATTTGGACGGTGGGGTTACAACATCACAAGGAAAAAAACAATGGAAATTAAACCAATTCCAATTATGTAATATTATATAATTATATAATAAATATATAATAAAGTATATAATTCTCTCTGGAGGAAAAACCTGGAGACTAGAAGAACGAGAGTGAGAAATATCTTACAAATGAAAATCTCTCGTTTGTAATTACTCATACCAGTGATCAAAACAAGGAGAAGGCGGATGACAAAGGAAAGTGAAACAGAAAAGCCTGCTACTTGATACACTTCACGGGGGTCAGGGCAAAGCAGGGATCGATAGATACATAATTGGGGAGAGATGAAGATGTGGTTGCCTGGTAGACACTTCTCACAGTAGGGGGAGAGGTGGCTAGGGCTGGCCAAGTCCAAACATGTTGGAATTACAAGAGAACCTCATTTTCCAATGCCGATCCAAGGGACTCTGCACTCCTTTTTTTCTTCAAATCATAAATAAATCGAATTACAAGAAGAAGAAATATGGTTGAATTACTGTTAAAGCACCTGTAGTATATTTCAGAAATTCCAGACAGATCTTTTTTTCACATTTCACTTCTCTCCTCTGATCTCAGCACACCAACTCCTGTGGAAAAAGTTGTGAAGGCAAAAGGCAGAAAACACAATATACGCAATAAACATCACAGGACAGTGTGGGAGTTTAATGACTGTGAAAATACATACAGTAGCTGATTGAAGAACTATGCTAATCAGAGCTTGCTTTATAGATTGCCTCTTTAAATAGCATGGAAGCCAGTGTCTACTTGTTAGCTGTACAGTAAAAAAAAGGCTCTGCAAATTACACAACTTTACTTGCAGCAGAGTTGCCAAGTTTGTGTTTGGTTTTTTGAAATTTTATTTGAAATGCTTGAGCACACCATGGAAATGAATAACTAGCGCAGAGTACAAAATAAATAGTTAATGTATTTTTCAAAATAATATTACTCTTTTTACAGTATTTAACCTACACAGTTGTAAAAAAAAAAAAAAGAAAATGTATTGTGAATTAGAATCACTGCAGTGTGTCTTTCAGTAGATTGATGATACAAATGAAAATCTGTATCTCAGTGCTCCCTGTTGTGCAAACAACCATAATTGAGCACAAGGTCAATGTACTTATCTCATGAATAAGGCCTTGAAACTCAAAATGCACACACACATTCACAAGTGCACACACAGTGCATTGATAAGGAGTACTCTCTGGAACAGATAATACCTATGTTACAGGTTTTCTTATGTGTATTGGAAGCCTGTATTTATTTTATTAGTATTATTATTATTTTTTACATTACATTAAGGACATTTGTTAGACGCTCTTATCCAGAGCAACTTACAAGGCAAAGTGCATAAGAATGGTCAGAATGGTTATTTTTCAGTGAAGTAGTGATTGCCATCCAATGATAATTCGTATTGCGCTCTGGATTCCCTCTTCTCTCTTTCTAATTTCTTCCTCTTTTTCTAGGCAGAGGGAGTAGATGCTATTGCTATTCTTAGTTTGAGGTCAGACAGACCTCCTGAAACCCAAATGTCAAAGACTGACAATAACTGGTTCTGACTCTGTGGCTCAGAGACAAATATGGTGTCGGGCATTAAGGTTTGATGCCAGCTTTACTACTGTATATAAGGAGCCCCAATTTGACGATGGATCCTTTGAACAGTCTCTCTGTGTATCTGTTTCCCAGTTATGTGAATTTTCAGTAGTTAAAGTACCCCTGAAACCATTTTCTGTTTTATATAAAATAGATGCTTATGTCACTGTGAAATTATGCATATTTCATCTTGCAACATAACAAGCAGAAACAATTATTATACCCAAAAATGTATAGAATCCAAACAGGAGAGTTTCAAGACTGACTGGTACTGTATATTGTTTAACAAAACAACCTATTAAACTATATATGTAGACTTTTTTGCTGCATCTGCATGTGTTAATACTGCTAAACCAGCATTTTCATGAAAATATGATTTTCAAACTGGTACATTCTAGACAGTCAGTATCAGTTAGTCACAGAGCAGCTGGGATTTTATTTTTATTTTTGCTTGAATCACTAGTAATGAATTGGATGAAAACTGCAGGCTTGTACCAGGGAGTTGAGTGATCCTGCCCTGTAGCTGTGCTCTTAAAGAGCCACACAGGGAAACATCGTCACAAAAAATGAAAGAGACTGGAGCATTGAGCGCAAACAACACTTTATTTCAAACACTGCTCACAGACTGGACTGCAATCAGACAGTAAATGTGGTCAGGATTACCTTTTTTGGCATTACAATAGATCTGAATTAACACTTAACACATGATTATTTAGTCGGCTTTCATAGATAGCTGCTTAAAAATAAAACCTGTATGGCGTGATATGGCAGTGAAACCTCGGTGTAATGTTATTCTGACGGATTATTCAGACATAGAAATCTTTTGTCTCTCCCTTAGATTAGGTGTGGAGAACCTAAATTTACCATGGGCCAACTGAAGTCTAAGTTTATACTAATAATCAGAACAATTTCTGCAGACTACCATTTTCATAGTGGCTTAGTGGTGCTTTGAACATATGTTAGCAAGAAGCAGCAAATCTCTATTTCAAGCACTGAAAATGTCAATGATAAAGGCAAATTTATTAATAAATAACACAACTCTCATTTTTATTAAACATATCACTACAGCCTGTTTACTGAATCTAAATGAGGAGCAGATTTGGCAGGTAAAGCTTGCATTCCCTTGCATCACTGGACTACCAAGCATTGTAGATGCATCAGTGCAGCAGCACAGTTTGCCCTGTGAATTCACAGAAGATTAAGATTAAAATGAATGAAGAAAAAGATTAAGATGATAATAAACAATGGGCTGTCTTTAATTGTGAATTAGGATAGTAATAGCCCACGGATCATACATACTATGTACAGGAGTGCATATGTACTAGAGATGATAATAAGTTTTTAAATTTGGGGTTAAAAATATGAGTAATGCAGGGAAAATGTGATACATGTGGTAATGGCACTCACTGTACAGCCAAAAGAAACAGACAGCTGTCTTTGACAGCTGGAAAAACTGATATTGACAGCTGCCAATCAAAATTTCTGGCTGAGTGAGCCAACAGATGAATAAAGATCTGATCACATTTCAAAGACTCAAAATCACATGAGCCAAAATAAAATTTAAAGAAGCCTAACTATTCGCTAAATGGAAAGTATAATACACATAGGACACAAAGGTTAGTAAATCTATCCAGTTAATATATGTGTTAGTCTTCCATCCAGCTGCACAATGGACACAAAGAATTTACATAAGAAAAAGGTATTATGTCCAAATGTGTTCGACAAAATACAATCAAATAAAATTAATTTAAAGCACTTAAAAAATCTTATGTGATTTTTCAAAAATTTAGAACAGCCATAATGCATACATATTTGAGACAAAAGTCAATTCATGTGAAAAAATCTGTCTGTAAAAAATACATTTATTGCAGTTTGGAACCAAAATCATTGTATGTGTATGGACTTGCATTGAACGATTGATTTGTTCATTTCCATACTACTGTCCAACACTTACTACAAGTAGTACCCTCCTTTTGTAGTAGTAACAAAATTATGTTATATCTTCCAACTGCTATGCTTCAGAGATTTAATGTCGAACTATATATTTGATATTGTAAAACTAGGCCCAAGAAAAACATACTTGGCAAATATTGGAAATGTAAAGTCACCTAACAGGGTTATTGGCATCATGTGTGGTCACTGTGGAAGTGCTGTGATGCATGTGTCTTGAAATCTGCAGGATTTAAGCTTTGCCACTCTTCCACAAGACAGAAAGCAAACTGTCATTCTACGCAAGGAATATGATGTATCAAGAGCTGTCTGAGAAAAAGATATAGAAATATCTATAAATTGCACATGATTTGATAAGGAGAATGGAAATGATTATATTTTTACACTTTTCATGTTCAGTAATAGAATATGGCAGACAGGCCAGCTCTCACCATCACTTTACGGTGCACAGCCGTTCTGATATAGATTAGTGGGACTGTCTGTGTTTCTCAATGTACTTGCATGCCTCTCATTATAATATATAATATTCCTGTTTTTCAAATGCACCAAAGGTGAAACAGGGACAGACTTGGCTTGACACAGAAAGGACAGCAGTCTGCAGCATTCAGATTACATGAAATTATCCACTCGCTGGGATGGAAGAAAGCTTTATTCTCCTTGTTCTTTGTATCAGACATATTGTACTTGTAAATGTACCTTCTCAGATTTTGGAGCGGTGGCTGGGCAACTCCAGGTGTGCTGCAGTATTAACTCCAGCCACACACTACACCATCTGACTTTACAATTTAGCTCACTACTTGGACGATGGAGGTAAATGAATTTGCAAAATCAGGTGACTGGAGTTAATACATGCACTAAGGAACTCAGGACCTTGAGCACTGCTCTATGGGGTAAAAGCTGGCACCTCATAAACAACTCAGATTCTGTGTACTAAAACAATCATCTGGGAACAAGTGTTGATGGACATCTGCATGCCTGAAAAACATCATTGAAAAAGATGAGAAAAGATGCCTGGAGCAGTGCATGTATTCTGTTTGTTTTTTTTCCAGCACAAGAAGGTAGGTTTCCTGGCTTGAGTCAACCAATATTAAATTAGTGTGCTCCTAATCTTTATGCTCTCCTATTTGACACCACACTCCTTCCACTGAAATACCAGGCCATCAGAACTGAGAAAGTAGTCCCCTTTTCTTATTACAGTGCTGTGGCCAGCACATTTTATTGATCTCCATCAAATTCACCTTGCAATCTGCCTTGTGGGCAGTGAGGTCACAGCTGCACCCTTGCTGAATCTCAGTCATAGCCAATCATAAAGGGGAATGCTTGTGAATATCTTATATAATAGGGTCAATGGACAAAAAACGGTGTGTGTGCATGTCGGGGGCTGATTCAAAAACTTCCTATTATAATTTCATAGATTAAACTTTCTTCTTCTCATAACTTTCTTAATCTCATAAATTTCCCTCTCCTTTCACAGACACACGCACAGACACACATACACACACACCCTTTCCCATCCACACAGAAACACACACACCCTTGCCTATCCCCATGTGCTCCCATACATCACCCATCCAAGCTACAAGATTGTTTTTAATTTCTACATTTAGCGAATTATGTAGTTTATCTCTCGTCATATAATATTTAATATAATATTCATAATGGTAAAGAAAGATGATTGTGATTCAAATGTACACAGTTATCAGATGTAATGTGATGTCTGTCTGATGGGCAGCCATCAGACAGGCTGCACTCAGTGAAAACCATCAATACCACGGGCTGTCCTGATTCATGTCTTTGACATGCAAGACATAAGGACCATTTCTGAAGCACATTTGGAATGCACCATTACATGCCAAATATTAAATCAGAATTTCACCTTTAAACAGATATTGTCCTTGGGTTCCTTTGGATATCATACACGGCATTTTCCTATTTTAAGATGCCTCTCTTACATATGAAATATAACAGCAATTTACGGAGGTTGGACCTGATGCATGGAGAAATGTCACATTATATCACAGACTAATGATGCTTTGTATATAAAAATAAATAACAGACATGTTTGAAGCATTTATAAGGTTGACACACTATGATCAATGGCACTGCCATACTCGTGAGAGACGTTCTCTCAGAGACAGATGACCGTCAACTTTGGCCCAAGGAGCCCTGTGAGTAATCTATTCCCGTAAAACAGTATAATTAATGAGCAGAATCAGCAGGGTGATGTTGGTTATACATTGGCTCAGATTACATGCAGCTAGAAAGGCAGTGTTGATAAGGCGGTCCATCTCCATCTTCTGGAGGATATTACTGACGCTGTCCATCATCAGGGACAGATGCAGGGCTGTGACCCGAGGGCTTGTCATGGGACCAGGAGGATGCAGCTGTGCTCCACTCTGTGCGTGTCCCTGCAAGGCGCCCCTCCCCAAGGCTGATACACATGTCTGTGCCTCACTATGCCTTCAGCAAATATTACCAGTGGCAATAAAGAAACAACAGCACTCACAGAACATTCAATTATTTCCAGTTGCTTTTACATTTCACTGGAAACTGGTGCTTCTAGATTATAAATTGCTAATGTAGCTGAATCTTTTGTGAGTGCTGCCATTTTTGGTTCATCTGGTTTTATTCATGTTTCAGTAACTGAAACATGTTTTATGAATCAACTAAACCTAAGTAGAGCATGATAAATATAAAAATTATTTTAATGTAGAATCAATGAATTTTTTTACATGTCAGGTAGTTAAGCTTGTACACAATTACATTACATCATGTAGCTGACACTTTTATCCAAAGCAAATTAAAGTTGATTTAATTGTTTTTATAAGATCTTGTAACTAATTTTAGACTGCAAAGATTGCCGTTGACCCATGCTTAAAACATAAGGAACACATACACATGGAAAGAAAAAAAAAAGAACAGTGAGAGGCATGAATGAATTTATACTCTAGTGGGCAACAAGCCCATTCATTTGGAAAAGCAAGAATGGTTCAGGCAACCAACTTACAAATGTTTGAAGGCTGGTAGGATTTCTGGCCAAAGACAAGTTCATTATCTAGATGTTGAAATCAGACATTTCATTCTTTTACAGGATTTAGTGAAGACTGTCACTTTCAACTTCAGTAACTGTAAACAGGACACATTGACCTTTATATCAATGCTGGGAGCTGTATTTTCTCTTAAATGTATTTTCTCCAAGGCCAAGAGCTTCTTGTCAGTAGTTAAAACTCTGCCAATACAGAGAGAAGTGCATTTTCTGCAGACAGTGAATGTGGATTATGAGTGGAGGGTAAACAGCTCTTTTGCTGCTTTGGTTTTACTAGAACTGCTAAAAGTATGTTTTACCATGTTACATTATTGAATGAACACTATTGCAGGCTCTGTTGCTCCCTGACTGCTAATGTCTACCAAATTCAGCAGGTGTCAAGTCCACTTGATCTTCATTAGCAGCTAGTCTGCTATGTCATAGATCACATGATCTGATGCAGTCTGGTGTTCTAATGAAGCACCAGATGGCACAAGGTGAAAACACAGGTGATGAATGCAAATATAATCAATTTGCAAGAGCACAACTACAAAAACTAGCAGCTATTTTCAAAAATCTTTTGTTCTTTTTTCCTGTTTTTTTTGTGTTTAGTAGGTAAAATATGTCAAAAATTTTGGAGTTATGGATTCAACCACCATAAATTGGTTTGGGTGGAAACAAACATGGGTACCAGTAATATCAATATACTTGACAGAAGATGATAAAAAATGAAACGAATTCCACTCAAAACGACTGCAACAGTAGTATCCGTACCTACTGAATCTCACCTTTCATTCTCCAAATCATTTCTTTGATTCAGGAGTATTAGTGAAATTGATTTCCCTTGATGTTCAGACTAGGGCAGAAGGAGTTGCAGTGGGGGTAGGTAGGCAGGCCACAGATCAAGGAAAGAGCTGGTGTCTGCAGCCAGCTGCTGCTCTAATGCTGTTCTGCTGAGGGACTGTCTCAATTTTTCAACTCTGCAATGTCTTTCTATATGCAGTATATGATTGTTTTTATAAATTGAGACAGCATGTAGAGAGGCCTCGAAGAATTCTGCAAACCTCATCTTGAAAATTCAGTCGTCAATGCAGCATTCCACTAGTTCATTTCTGTGGCTGCTTCTTTCCAGGCTTAAACCCATGTATTAACATTAATCTTGGTTTGATAAAAATAGTGTGTTGTGGAGTCAAACATAACAACTGCAGTACAAGGTACCTGTCTGTGTCTGTCTGCTGCTTGCTGGTGCCTGTGATTCAGTAAGCACAAAAACCACACACAGACGCTTAGGTCACTGACAGGAGACTCATTGTGTTTCCCAGCACTTTTGGGATTTTTCCATTCCCAGCAGCTCTTCCATGCATAATTACATCTAATGTTTACACTACTCGCCCTTCCATCTGTGTGTGTCTATTGTAACACTGTTCCGTTATTATGCAAATGTCTCCTGTCCCTGGTGAGCCAAAGCATTTCCAAATCCTAGGTACTATTCTGAAAAGCATCCTCCTGGTGAATTTTCTGATCATAAATGTGATCAGAACATGGGGGTAAATTGCTTATCTGGTATGGTATGTCTGTATTCTGGGGCAGGGGCTGTGGAGGAAGGCCAGACTACTGTGTGTGGAAGGATTATTTTCACATGCATCACACAATACAGTCAGAGCCATCAGAGCCTTCAGATGAGAATTAACATTAGAATGAAATTGATCACAGCAATACAGCTCAACATATGCAAACCTACTTTGCAATTTCCTGTAAAATAAATAAAGACATAAACTACATGAACAGAAATATGGGTTGACGGTTTGTTTGAATTTCATCCTTTCATGCGTGCTCAGAGTAGCCTGCTGAGGCAATAAACTATTTGGCTTTATGTTCGGATCAGGGTTACCATCATTCAGAGAATTCACATTCACAGCACATATTCCATAGGGTTCCAAAAGCATAATGTCCTTTCAAACGTTCAGTTGACTCCATTTAGTTTTCTGACCTTCAGAATAAATGAGGTGAGCCAAAAGAAAGCCTGCAAATTGAACAGCTTTTATCTCTCAGTTCTATATCAGTCAGCCTATTGTAATGTCATAATGTCCATCCACTCAATTAATTCATTCCAAGTCTGTCAACAGCAATGCTTATTGTTGCTTTATTTTTAGAAACACATACATTTTGAAAACTCACTGTTGCTCAGCTTCAGATTTTCCTTTGCATTATACATATTCTGTACTCCCTTTCTCATGTATTCAGTTATTTCTGTTTCTCTGGTTGAGAATATGATGCCCATAAGTGAATTTTATTTTCACAACAGTCCTTTCATTTCTGCATCAGTGTTATTTCTTCACTTGTTTACATCTGTTAAAATATACCCCTAGAAAATGTAACCTGAAAAGTATTGTTTCTGCCAAATTCCAATATGGTAAATAAGATGATTACATTTAATTGAGTGTAATAATGCTGCTGTCGGTGATCATCATGGTATTTCATGGTAATTAATCTGATAACTTTCATGCTTGGTCTGGGTTTGAAGATTATCTGTGCCAAATTTGGTGAACACTGGACAAAATTTGTGGTCTGTGAAAATTTTTTACACCTTTCGATAAAATCCAATATGGCTGCCACATCACTTAGGTTGTCAGGACAGGTTGCCATGTCTCAGCCTTGGGATCTCACAAGATGACACAAGATGCAGGAATTACTTTTTTAAGGGAACATCACCAACAGTTATTAGTAATTATTAAATTAATTTTTGCTTATTGCAGTGCCCCACAATGGTCAAATGATGTCAATTTTTTTGCACATCCACAGAATAGGGTTCCAAGTCCATATGACAAGTTTGGTGTCAATGCATCAAAGAGTTGCTAAGATATGACCTTACTTCATTGGCTGTAACAGACAAACAGTTTCAAAAATCAAAAATCCATCTGATAACTGTTGTGAGGCTTGGTCTGAAGATCATCTGTGCCAATTTTGGGGAAGATTGGATCCAATCAATTCCATGGAATGCAATGGTATCTCATTTTTGGAAATTAGCCTATGGTTAACTATAGTCAGTTAATTACAATAATCTCACAAATTTGTATATCCTCTTGCGCTAAATATATAAGAAATGTTAATCTATGTGTATGAATCTAAACTAAATAAAATCTATTTACTAACTTAAATTAAATCACTAATTACCTTTCAACATGTGTGATAAGGAAGACAGAAGTTTATAGGCAAAGGAAGAAAGCCGAATGTCAGAGTCACATTATTGGCTCTAGTTATTATATTTTTAATGATTTTTTGTTAACCAGGTTAATAATGTAATAACCAGTCAACAATGTAATAACTTATTACATTATTGCAATATAAGGTATTATGTTATTGGTTCAGAAATTACATTATTGGTAAGTTATTACATTGTCAATTTTTATTTCATTAAGAATGGAAAAATTATGACTTAATTGGCAGTTATTACACAAACGGTAGTTATTACATTATTGGCTGCTGCAGTACCTCATGTTGTAATTTGCCATGCAGAAAATGTCCCTGCATTGTGTGTGTGTGTGTGTGTGTGTGTGCGTGCATTCGTGTGTGTGTGTGTGTGTGTGCGTTTGTGTGTGTATGTGTGTGTGTGTGTGGTGTGAGGGGAGATCAATATGGAAACAAGTAACACTGAGCTCATAATGACCATATGTCACTTTGATGTTAAAAGGTCACATTCTGACATTTCTAGTTATGTGCTGAAAATGTCACAGTGGCCATAGTGATAGAATGTATGGAATTAAATCCATTTCAAAGACTATACCCTTGCAGGGTTCTTCCATCTGCCATTATGTCCATTTCTGTACTTTTCCAAATTTGTCCAAAAAAAACCCAGATAAACAAAGATAATTCAAGACAGCTGAATTCCAACATTAAATAATTACAAGCAGAATGTTCAATGTTCTGTATCTTAAACATTTACAATCTTTGTTTGTGATCAGGTGTTGGTTCACATCAATTCTGAATTATTAAAACTTAGAGATTAAATCCCTTTCATATGTTTTTTGGCCAGTTTTTGTGAATTTCTAGAATTTTCTATTTTTGCTGGAGGGCTGCTTTCCACTTCAGCGACAAGATGCCTGACCAGAGAGATCTTTATTTTCCCTGAATCATTCTGTCCACAAATTGCTGCCATTGATTTTGATTCATGTATAGATATTTTAGTAAGGCTTCCAGGATATGGAGCTATATTGTTCCAAGTGTCACATGGTGGAAGATATTTTGTCTGGCAATCAATTCTGCGAGTAAAATGCAAGTCAAAAAAAATCCTAAAGCATACGAATTCATGATATGGCATCATTATTTTACTTTTTGAATTCATTACTGACAACAAAACATAAACAAATCCACTCAGTAAATAAATGGTGAGTGCATGTGAATGCATGAAAGTAGCAGTTCAAGCTAGTTTCAACAATTAAGCTGACAAAAATGTCTGTACACCTGAGCAATCTTTTTATTATTTTGACCATATCGCTTGATCATAATACAAGATCATATTGTTTTTTAACTGCTACGAAAAAACAATAAGTCACAATACATTGACTTCACTGTGTACAACATGTCAGTACAACAAATATAACTAAAGAACTCTCAGTGCCAAGTCTTAGTAAAGGTCAAAGACCACATTGTGCTGACACATGGAAAGGATGACTGGGATATAGATGCATGGCTGGAAGCGTGCCTCATCCACTGTGCTGTCACCTGTAAGGTGCTTGGTCAGATTGCTTTTCACTCCTGTGAACAGAACAAGATGAACAAGATGTTTTTCTGCTTCAAAAAAATGTCACCACTCCAAACAGCCTTGAAGAGTCATGAAAGGGATTCTGAGAAATAACAGGAAAAAAAATTGCTTCTTGCCACATCACAATGCATTATAATACACAACTCTTTGATTCTTTTCTTATTTTTCCTATCTGCCCCTCTCAAAATTGTTTAAAGAAAGAAGACCCTTGAACTTATTTTCTAAATGTCTTTCTGTCATGGTCCTCATCTAAGCCGAAGGACAGGGAAACAAAGGCAGTCTTTTCAAACGCAGTGTCTATAATGCATTTCTATAAGCTACTGCTACATTCAAGTAACCCAACTGAAAATAGCTTTGCCTTTCATATGTTAATTTGTGGGAATTGCAGCTACCAATATGAGTGTTAAAAGGTGTAGGAGCAGTGTAAAAGAGATTAGTTGGAAATGTTGTTACTGTTTGCATAATTGGAATACAAATTGTGCTGTCAAATTTGGGTGCAGAAGAAAGGTTTAGATTGATAACTTGCCTTTAAAGTATGTGCAATTCTTCAGAAAAATATGAATTTGAGTAATGAAAAATAAAGCATGCTAAAAGATTTAATTCTATTATGATTTTAAAATGGGAAAGGGTCTGTAATTGGTCCTTGATAAGTCATAAAATGAAAGGCTAACCTGATTAATGGAAAGTAATCGAAAAATAAGATATAAAATGTAAAAAAAGCATTTACTTCAACAACACATTTTCTGTAACTGCTTAATGATGTCTTGCCTCTCCTTTGTGCAGTTTTTGCCCATTCTCACTTAAAAAATTGCCTCAGCTCTCTGACATTAGTGGGCTTCAGAGCATGAGCAGCATGTCAGTAAATCTAGACAGTTTGTGGCAGTAACTAATAGATTGTAAATGAAACTTTCCACCAGACCTTTTACATCTATCTCATTTCTGTTAAAAAACAGAAAAAAAAGAATGTAGCATTAGGTCAGAAGAAACATGTCTCCTTAGCAACAAGCCATTAATCCTAACTGTTAAGATGACCTCAGCATTCTGCCGTTTGAAATCATGCTCTTGTACAGAGCAATCAAACAAACGTTTATTTCAAAGACCAGTTTAAATAGGATCTTACCTGTCCTGCTCCCTGGGACTGCACAATCCATCTTTCCCCTGCCTGCACTGCAGTAAACTGTGTCATTCCCTTTCTAAGGTATGTTGGCTAAAACTGATTATGTGGTCACTGATTTAGCTTTTTGGTTGATTAAAAACAAATTTGATATATAATTTGATTATATAAAAAGATATTTCATTGCATGTTCATTCACAAACCGGGTATGAGACAGGAAAAATATGTGAATTTGCCTCAACATATTTTAAAAAATCTCTGGCCTTTTCTTCAGCCTGAAAGTGGGAATGATGGAAGATTACACATTTTGGAATAGAGTCTCACAATGATTGGATGAGTGGTGACAGGGATGGATTGCTTGGCGTTGAGTTCTCTGTGACCCCACCCTGTCTTTACGTGCTTGGACTGTTTCATGGGAAGACCTGTCTATGGAGCTGTGGGATAAATGTGCTCGTGTCTGTAACTAAGTGCCAAATGGCTTTATGATTTTGGCCTTTTATGGTTTCAGACGGACACCCCCAAGGATCTGCAGCAACAGCAATAAAATCACAAAAAACCGAAGGAGGGAGAAAAGAAAACACTCTTTCCTTGTTAGCCGAATCCAATCTGGCTTAGATAGTTCTTTCCCTCATTAATGCATTTCTGGACAGCCAGTTCTTAAAACCTGCAATCAGTGTGATACAGGTGTAGAATACATAAAAGGGGCAGAATTGATGTACAGAGAAGCATGTATATGTTTCCTTTAACAGGGCATAGAGGAGCAGTACGGCAAGGAAGAAAGCAAAGGTGCACATATGTGTACCCTCTGTATTTGCCTCTATTTGTGTTGTGTGTTTCTGCAAGTGTTTGTGTGCAATGTGCATATGTATGTTTACAAACAAAAAATTCTTTGCTTATTGTATGCCTGATAGTCTGTGTATATGCTTGTTAGTGCGCTCAAAAGTGTGTAGTTTCAAAAGTAATTTTAGATTTTAAGAAGACTTGCAATGACAAATACACAAGCAATGTTTGTGACTCAGACTGAGACCACTAAGTATAAATGACCATTATCTGTTTATGAATGAACTCCTTCGAACTGCAGAGACCAATTTGAAACATTTTAGATGCTAAAATTTCAGCAGTGAAAAATCCCACTCATATAATCTTTGGTATACCATCAGCCACGCTGTAAAATGTACTGCAAAGGGACATAGGAGCAATAACACACATCTTTATTGAGAGCCGGTCATAAAGGTCTTTACACAGCCAGACACTGCAGTATAGTGTTCCCTATCTCCAAGGAAATAACCCAGTCTTCAGAATCAACAACCAAACTGCACACTCTCTCAACAGTTAAACCTCCCTGGTCCCAACTTTTAAAAAACTCAAGTAGTGCCTGTGGACACATGACACATACATCAAACACTTTAATCATGATGAGATGATCCTGGAAGGAGCATACACATTGAGCAAAGATATGAGAACATGTGAACACGCTTCTGTATCAGTGTCTCGTTGATTTAATCAGCAGATGTGACCACACTAGAAATATAATTAAGAGTTAAACTGCTACAGTCTTTCCATAGACATAGATAGACTGGTAGTGCATGTGCTAGGAGTCCTCATCATGGACAAGAAAAAGGTCAAACAGCTCAGCAGATACAGTTTAGTCTTACCCATCATCAGATGACTTGGAATTGGGGAGAAATAATATTCTGTAAATCCAACAACTGTATCAGCTTATTATAGATATGCTAATTGTACCTCAAGACTAAAGCATTTGGTTCATTCTCTGTACCAGTATATGTGTGGAACAAAATAAAGCATTAAAATGTGTATCTGTGTGAGTGTCTGTAGGTATAGGATATTGTGGTGATGACTCACACTTTACTTGAGTTAAAATAGAACTGCAGATTCCCCCAGAACATATTGTCTCACATAATTCGTTTCCAGTTATGTATGATAGTGCATTCAACTGGAAATGTCTTATGGGGAAACTAGGTTTTTACATCTGAGGACAATTTCTGCTGTAGCTCCAGGCTCTACTTTCTGTTTTAGTAGCAGATTCACATTGATCTCAGTCTTTCATGCACCTTACCTTCTTTTCTTATTTATTAAGGTGCTGAACAGAACGACAGACTACTGATACATGCGACAGGTGAGTTTTTCCAAGAGTGTGATGAATCCCTGGTAAAACTTATGGCAAAGACATGGGCTCCTTTACAGGAAGAATGGGAAATTGGATCAGGTTGTCCCAGACAAATATTATCAGTTTAACTCTACTGATGAGATCTCATGTTGCATAGTGAGCTAGGATATTTAGGATATTTGATATTTATAGTGTTATTCCTAATTAATTTACTATATACAGTCCAAAATCAATTATCTTGACTGAGTAAATATCTTGTTTTTGGTTACTTATTTTATTTGTCATGCCAGTCCACAAACATAGCAGTGAATGTCATACCATCCTCAGTCTTTCTCTTCAAATTTTTTCTAATTTTTTTTTTTTTTTTTTTGCTTTAGCTTTGATTCTTGAGTTCAGTGCAAAAAATCAAAATGCCATTCAATGACTGTAGAACATGAAAAAAGCTGTGAGAAACTGAAAGACAAATTCAACCAGAAGCATAGCACATCTTTGTCAACAATTTTGAGTGTCTCGACAAAGCCCAGTAACCATGTTAGAAATTAGCCACAGTAACACTGGATAAAAAAAAAATCCATAGCCAATGACACACAAAGTACCAGAGCCATTAAGATACCCATAAAACAGCTGTCCATGAATTAGTCTCTCTACAATAATCTCCAGAGTGCACTCCTGAATTATAAATTACACTGTAAGGCACTGGACCAGCTCAAAAACTCAGAACAACAAAGTGCTGTCAGATTTACTCATGCCTGCAATGATGAGACATAAAAGGTTTTTAAAAACTGACATTTATGGACTGATTAAATTTGACATGTAAGCTATTGACAGAGTGATTTTATGTTTAAAGTCTGGAGAAAATAAGGCCCCGCACATTGGGCACAGTGTAGCATGGTCTCAAAGGCATGATGGAGGTCATTTCCTAGATCATGACTGCACAGCCACCTGCAGGATTGGCCCACATGTATTTATTGATGATATACAGATTGAAGGCAGCACCGAAGTAAGTTCAGGGTTTTATACAAATATTGTGCAGACAGCTCGCCAACAGGGAGTACAATACATCCAGACATGCAAACAATCATGTTGGCTAGTCAATGAGCAAAAAAATAGGCACTGAATGGACACTGTAAATGTAACAATAAAGGTTATCAGGAGAAATAAAAAGACTGTCTCGAGGCAACCAGGTAATCCATTCAATTATGTGTGTATTTTTTACGTGTCCCAGTGCTTTTACTCATTGAAAAAGGAGAGGTTTAACATTATTAATATATTACTCTGACCCATGTCATATTTTATATCCCAGTGAGGGATTTCTGAAATATGGGTCTAAAATCTAAGTACTATCATGCCCTGATTTTGGTTATGAAAGTAATGTTTTTATAGAAACATATAAAAAAAAAATGTTTCGGTCATTTACTTGGTGTGTGCCACCGGAGTTTCTCTACTTGTATTTTCTTTATTCCAATGCAGCTAAACTGTACAATAGTGCAGCTGTAGGCTTTTCCCACCTACCTCTGTGACCTTGTGAATAGGTGCCAGTGTGGTGTGTATGACACCAGTTCAGTTCCATATAGTGTACACTAAAATCTTTATTACATAAAAAATATGGTAAAACCTTGAATTATGAGGTGTTTAACAGCCAAGGGTGTGTTTGTGATCGCCAGGTCATAGGTTTACTTCATTCCTTTTCTAATGTGTGTGAGAGAGTGTCCACATGCTGTATGCAGTTCTCTCTGAATTTGACACCACCTTGGAACTCACTGTACTATAGCATATAGGTGCGATTTTTGTCCTTCAGTTGTTTCATGTGCACAAAACACTACCAAAGTTGATTTCAATGACAGTGTTAGTGAAGGTTATGTCCCCTCATGAGTCATTCAGATCATGTATGCAGAGCATGGCAGGGTGCTTTGTTACTACAGAGCGCTCAAGTATGACCCCTGTGATGTCAGCTCTGTACCCAAAGGGTAATCAGGAGACTAGCTTGGGCAGAAATGGAGAGGGACAGGAAAAACAAGGGCTACAGTGATTAACTAGGCATTTATCATTATTACGACGCATGAGACAAGTACATCCTGTCGCCCAAGGTGATGCACTACGGTCTAAAATTGGTTTTCATATATTTCTCTTCCTCTCATCAGTGGTGAGAAATTGAATGAAATGCTCAATTTATCATGGGAATGTGTACCCTCAGTCAGTGGGTAATGACTGGTGGGGGGCTATTGCAGCTAGGATCAAATTGCATGCCACCTTTTGTGTGAAAGTAAATGGCCTGTTTGCTCTTCCAAGTGAAGAGGATTGTTGTTCACATGCACAAGTGTGAACCTGACATGAATTGCTTTATCTGTCAGGCATCTGTTCTGTGTGACCATGCCCACTGCAGCCAGCAGCAGTCAAAGTCATGCCCAGGGTGGGTCAGGACTGAATTGCCTTTTGTACAGTTGCTCCTCTGCTAGAGGTTGATTTGCTATTTTCTAACAAACAATTTTTTAAAAAGAAAATAATAATGTGAGCTAATGAGGAGAGCTAAAAGGCAAACTGTTTGGAACAGAACATTTGAGACAAAGACACACATTTTTTCAAAATTTGCATTTTTGATTGGAAATCTATTAACTTATTTATTTATATGAAACTAGAGACTTCAGTTATGGAGACATGTTTATTATTAAATAAATGAAAATGACAGTAATGTTAATAAAGAAGGAAAACGGTAACTTTCTGTGATATGGATGGAAAGCATGCATGTGTCAGACAGCTGCAGTCTGATTACCTCCCCAGAGACCCTGTTTCTAAAACAAACCCAAAGCAGTAAGAGAAAAGAGAACACACTGCTGCAGCACTAAAGCACAGAAGAACAATTTGCAATTTATGAAACACCATCTTTAAGCATCAAAGATCAGAGAACATCAGTGTACAGCAACTTGAATTTATTTTCGCCATTAACATCAGTATCAGGTTACAGAAGTTAATTGTTTATGAGAATCTAAAGTACCTGTGTGTGTCTATGTTTGTATGCATCATCCATGATGAAGTGAAGCTGAACCTTCAGCTGCCACAAAATCAGGTACAAACTGCCATGGATTTTCTCACTCAATATTAATGAAAGGGATTTAAAACTTATCTTCAGCTTGCTTGAGTCCCCGCCATTAAGATTTGGATTTAGGGGAAAAAAAGGAAAGCAGCAGTGCAGTGTGTATTAAAGTCCTTTTGATTTCTCCTCCTTGTGGGATATAGAGGGAAACGTGACAAGGAAAATGAGGGAGGGAGAGAGATGGGAGAGAGAGGGAAAGAGAGCAAGGCAGATAGAGGAAGGAGAGACAAGGTGAGAGAGAGAGAGAGAGAGAGAGTGTGAGGAGGGAGGGTGGACCAGAGATAAGGAATGAGAATTGGGGGGGGGAAGACACAGGGAGGAAGAAAAAGAAAGGGGGAGGGAGAGCAAGAGTGAGAGAGAATATGAGATATGAGAGTGTGTATCTAATTAAAATTTGAACATGAATACACTGCAGTACAGGGAAAATGTGTGTTCCCCATTTTGCAACGTATGAATGTGAGTACACAGGCCTACATGCGTGTTTGCATTTCTGTCTTTGCCTGTGTGTGCAGGCGTTTGTATGTGGTACAGGTTACACATTGCACTTTGATATTCAGACACAGAAAAGACAGTTGTCTCTGCTGCCCCTGCCTGAGGGGATCCAGCCCAGACACCTGAAGACAGACACAGCCATATACTGCCAGGACCAAAACTGGGAGACACCTGTACAGCTGCAGCAGGGCACAAACACCATCAGATTAAATTAGAGCAAATGAAAACATTTTTTTTTTTTTTCAGAATTCTGTTATTCCCTTAGTGTTCATGTATTAATCATTCACACACATGGATGTTGAAAAGAAAAAGAAATTAAAGTACTTCACTTAACTGCACAATGCCACAGTTTCACCTGAAGCATACCAGTCTGAAGGCCAGCTCTATCCTTACGGTATGATATAAGCCAGTGCCAAAGGTGCTTCGGCACTCTCATTTACATTACTCTGAGTTGAGGCACTGCAAATTCACAGGTCGTCATGGATGCATAAATGAAAGCCTTGGAATCATGAGTTCCACCATGACCTTTTCTTACTCTCACCCACCATTTAAGACCCAGTGGGAAGACAGCCTATCAAACGGAAACCCCCACCAGTCTGAGGGCCAATTAACTCTGCCCTTCCTGAAGAATGCCAAAACAACATGACAGCACACTGGAGTAGTAACATGTGACAAGGCTTGGGGCACACTCTTAAATGGGCCATTGATTAATATTGACACATTTTCCTGCATCTTTCTATTCTTCTTTTTTTTTTTTTTACCTTGGTTTAAGGATTCTAAGGTTTGAGATTTTCTCAAAACATTTAAAACCAGAACCACACTGGAAAATATAATAATGTATCTACTGCAATACTAATGAATGCATTTATAAAATACTGTAGTGATTTCCTCTCAGAAGGCCTATTGTAATGAGACCATTAAACCACTCAAAAACATTGCATATCTTTTCTATTCAAAGGGAAAGTCAACAAATATTAAACTACTGGCTGTGCATTCAAATATCCTTTTAAATCAGTCTGAAAAAGATTTCTCACCGAAAAAAAAGACTTCTCTTACATTCATAAAATAGATGGAATTATAGACCATAAAACAGTGTTGGAAGTGTTTAGCCACTCGAGAGATCAATAATCAAAGCTTTGGCTCTCAGAGGAATGGAATCTGAATGAATACATTTATGCAGCAGTATAGAAAGGAGGCTGATTGACATTTGTCTGACATGTGTTCCTTCCTTCAGGCATTGTGCTGACCTAGGAACAGTACTGTTCCTTTCTGAGCACTGTCTGCACCTTACACACAAATACAACATTCCCACTGCGTTCTCAATCCTGGGATACTCCAGAGTTAGGTTGTGATCTTTTGTATATTCACCATTTTCCTAACACGATAAAAACAAGTAGAATCGACAAAAACAAAAAGTAGAACAGACAAGTAAGTGGGAAATTCTGAGGTAACCTTCTAGTGATGCTCTCGTCTGTCTTAGAAATTAGACAGCTCTAGCTCATGGACGGTAACTTCACATCCATTCAGACTGAAATAAAGTATATGACAAAACTAACAAAGAATTATGAATGAGAACTAGGGCAGGGTTGTAAAGAACCCTGCGTATTTATCTTCAATAAATAAACTCAGGGAAAACAGAACCCCCAACATGAGACTGACATTATAAAACAGGGCTCTCTGCATTTTGAGGACCATATAATCTTTAACTTTGCTGTTTATATCTTGCCAAAAAGAGTGCATGCACTAAGGTTGCAGGTTACATTAGCACAGACCTCAAAATGATAATCTGTAATTTAAATGTCACATGGGAAGTCAATCAAGCTGCATTAGTTCCACACAAATAAGTGCATGTTGAGCCCCTTTACACAAACGCATCTCATTTCTGCACAACATGAAATATTGAGCAGACTGTCCCACATATAGAGTAACCTCAGAGTTACTAACACCACAGGGACGGGACATCAAAATAACATGTAACAAATTCGTCTGAATGACTTAACTAACTGAAACTGACTGAAACCATTATTTCCCCGAAATAATTGTCCCAAGTATTCAGAATCATCAAATTATGGTACTTATATGGTTTTACCCACATTCTTAATTTTCCCAAATACTGGTAGTATTCTTTCATACTATTTCCAAAAATAATAATTCAGAGTTTTTATCAATGAAAAGTGAAATGGGATTTTAGCTTAATACTGGTCTGTTTGCATTTGAGTTGAAAATGGCACAAGTATAAAATTACCCTTTTTCCCATTCAGTTAGACTATGACTGATATTCTACTGTATTTTGAGGGTCACAGGTATTTTCGGTGACATGTATTATATTATCAGCATGACAGAAAAACTTCCACACAGCATTTGTATATCCTCCTTGTTATTTGTATACAGAGCCAACCCTGTTAGCACCATTGAGCCATGTGGCTGACATTGATCCTCATGTGCTGCTCCACTTAGAGTCCCAGAGAGGGTACTGTGGGATGATGGCATGACAGCACAGATCCCCTCCAGAATGAGGTGTGACAAACAGCAGGAAACAGCACTCAGGCAGGTCACACAGGGAGAGCAGGGCCAATCTGACACCAGAAACTGACCTGTTTCCACACAAGCAGACATTCTGACACACAAAGAGAGACAGACAGTTGGACAAAATATGATGAAAACGTAGAAACTGGACTGACAGAACAGCGTTGACATATACATCGAAATACAGATTTACCAACAGTAAAGATTAAAGCAAGAAAAATCTACATCTATAACTCGGTGATGAACTAACTTTGAGGAGCAGGCTGAAAAAAATGCATCCCCCCCATGCTACATGTCTGCATGTCTGTACATCATATTTTACTAAACTAAGCTAAGCCTTAGTATGTATCTTGATTTCAAAAGTACACTACAAGCAACAAGATATTCATATAATGTCTTCCATTCATAATTACATTAAATGAGATAGAGTCTTCTAATCTATGTGCAATTAAGATGGTCTTTATATCCTTTCACTTGTTCAATTACTGCAAATGCTGTGCTTCTATGTTAACTGCTTAAATTAAGCTAACAGTTACATCCAGCCACTCATAATATAAAATGCATTCCTTCACAACAAACTAACAGTGTTGTTGCTTCTCTGTTGGAGAGCTCTATAAATAAGAGGTATTTCAAGTGGGAGTGGGAACATCAAATGTGATTATAATTCAAAATGTGAGTTCTGATGTGATAAATGTCGCTGTGTACTGGAGGCAGAGACACACAGGTGCAGCCAGGAACCATGCTGAAGCCAGAAGAGAATGGCATCAATTCCAAACACAAAATGCATTTTGAGCTGTATTTCCAGTGCTGAATTCTTCAATGTTGTGTGTCCTTGCATTACAAAATAATCTCTTTTTCCGTACAAGAACCCCAAGAATGAGCCACTGGGAGATTTACCATGCAAACAAACTTTATTGTCCATGTATAAAGAAAGGATAAATTTTATATGTATGCTATTCTTCCAAGTAGCATTCAATCTTCCCTCATCACACGTTCTAGTGTCTTATGAAACATTTGCATCACATGTTCTAGTGTCTTATGAAACATCTGCACCCACAGTTTGGTGTCACTGTCAGCCTGGCCATCATCTCAAACATAGGTGCTGAATGTGGAGATGTCAGAAGATGCGACAGAGTCATCTACGGCATGGGTTTGGAATGCATACTGAACTCCCTCTTTAACACCACCCATCAAGCTTGGCCTATAGTGTTCAATTCTATAATTTAAGATTTATCCAGGATGATTCTGACATGACTTTTGTTTTCTATTATAGTAGAAAAAGTGAAATATTCAATATGAAATGGCTGCATATACCAGTGAAAATGCAACTATAAAAATGTACACATTGGATATTTTAACACTGAAAAATTGTCAATTATCTTTTATTCATTTGTTGGTGACCAGGTAGTCATGTGTAGGTACTTCTGGATTTTTATTGTGTATCTTTGAATCGATGTGCATAGAATATACACAACAGCAGGCATAAACGATACTCAAGAAAGACAAAGAATAAATACATCATTACATACAATTACACACTTTCTTCAATGACTCCCCAATTCTTGGGATTTCTGGAATTTAATCCATAGTATGCCAGCAGAGGTAACATTATTATAATAAGAGTTAAGCTCTGAAATCATACTCATAAATTAAAACATAATTTTAAATGTGCAGGTTGCAAGGAGAACCAGCTATACTTATAATGGGTAATGGGTTTACAACCAGTAATAAATCTTAAAGCCCCATGATTCAACGTGTCCAACATATGCAATGTTCATAGCAGGTAATGAAAGAGCTGGGATTTGGGCCCCATGCTGCGCAATGCCACTGGTATAGCATTAGCATGTGCTTTATGCACATGGATTAGGAGATTATCCATCTAAAATGTCATTCAGTCAAATGACCAGGATGATAATGGCAGGCACAGTGTAGACTGAAGTCCTAAGCACTGATAATGTCATTACTATTTTCATGGTAGCTGTGATGGTGCTGTACTGTGCTCTGAATTCAGGTTATGCTTTTTTCAGGGTGTTAATTTCATGAGATGTTTTGTTAGTGGGGTGTGTACTAGATTTTCAGATCTATCAAAGACAAATCTATACAATTGGCTTCAAGCTTAAAAGAACAGCATTCTGAATGGTCAGCGTCAGAATTTTTTCCCCCATCAGTGGATTGTATAGCTGAGAACCTGTTTTTTGAGAATTTCTCCCATCAGTGGATTGTATAATTGAGAAACTGTTCCTTTGTGAAAGGTTTCAAAGTCAAATGTAACTCAGCTGTAATTGATGCAATTAATGATAGCGAACAGAAAACAGTGGTAAATTTGTATTACATTGCAACACAGACCCAAAGTCATTAAAACATTAATTAAAATTATTAACCATATTGATAATACCCAAAGGCCAGGGGTGTAAAACTCCAGTCCTGGAGGGCCACAGTGTCTACCGCTTTTTGTGATCTCCTTTAAATCAACAGCTGATGAAGACCTTGAAAACAACATGGTAACTTTTTAGCCAATTAAGGCTGAAATACACCAGCATTCACATAAACCCTTCCAGAGTTGAGTTGTGCACAACAAGGACAGGCACACAGATTTTTCCATTTAACACAAAGTGTGAATGTGAACCTAGGTCCAAGATGCTTCCCCTTCTCCTCCAGTCAACTGGGAATTGTCACTCGCTATGAAGTATGACGTCAAGGCCTACTCAGAGCAAAGCTGCTATCAACAAGGGATTCTGAGGCCAGATGTAAATAAAACACAAAGCACTTTTTCTGAGAGTCAAAGGAACAGCCAATGAAAGACCTGCAGATAAGTGCTCTATGTGATTCTTGGGAAACACTTGGTTCGAATCCTGCAATGCTGTTGGCTTGCCTGGTGAGGTCACTGAAGTGCATAACACTAACCCCCAGCTCCTTCATTATGCATGATCACTTTGTGTGTGAACACCCTCAAATATGATAGCATGTCCACTGTGAATGTGCATATTGATAATTGATACATTTACAGCTTACTTAAGTAAGTCTAGATGGGATGCAGAGAAGTCAATGAAGACTCTGTATCTAACACAGACAAAAATGATTATGCTTCAAGAAGGAATTATGGTATTAACTGAAATGTGGCATTCCCTATTTCTTGCATGTTTGTTCAAATTAATCTTTTGCAATGTCTGTGAGTTATTTTGTTTGTCTTAATGTGATACAATAAACACGTGGCTCTTTAAATGAGAGGAAAGAAAGAGTGCCAGCCCAAGGGAAGTGACCAGAGGCCTGGGCTGGAGCACAACAAGGGTCCACCTTGTTCCCTACTTCAGCTGTGGATGTCACCATGGCTTTGTTTTTGTCTCTTCCATCCATACGTCATAGTACACACATCTTTCTGAGACCTGATCCCTGTGGTAAAAATACCTTTAGTGCACATGTCTTAGGGATGGAGCCATAACAGGTCCCATGCAAGAAGACTGGTGAGATCATAAGGTGGCACTGGCTTCTTAAAAACAGGGAGCATCGGAATACACTGTTTATCCAACATTTACATTATACTGCTGTGATTCAGACAAAAAGCATTATCCAGGCATAGCAAATACAACTCCCTAACTACATAATTATGTGATTATATAAAAAAATGAAAGAGAGAGGCACACAGACAGACAGATAGACAGACTAACATACAGACAGCTGTCCTAAGCATACATTTATTTTAGCACACATTTTTCCCCTTTAAACAATAATGGAATCCAGGGCAGTTTTAAAATCATAGAGATAGTAAAATTACAATTTTCGCTCACTTAAGTGATTTAAGATTATGCAGTGTAAACATAATCTGACAGCCAAAATCCTCTGAGAGTTTCGTCCAATGTCTTAGATAAATCCCCCCAGTAAATTGGAGTTTCCTGGAATAACTTCAAAATAAGGTCATTAACCTTAACACTGCGAAAAGTTTCAGATAAAAGTCCAAAAATGGACAAGGTGGTGTGGGGTACAGGTTTTGGGTAGGTTTTCGTCATGTCCGCTAGATGGCAGTATAGATTAAAAAAGCAAAATGAATCATACAGTATTTGCCAACATAATTTGTGCCTTAAAAGTTACTTTTGTAATAATATTTAGGATGGGTCTTGTCAGTTAATTAGTGGCTAAAACATTTATTGTTAGACTCAGCACTTAATAAATGTAATTTAATTAACACTGTTGTCCTGAATTCAATAGGAAGAAAGCATTGCTTAAAATATAGTTTTAAAATACACTTAAAAAGTAAATGTCCCTCATAATGATAGTGATTCAGCCCAGGGGATCCTGGACTTATGTTTTTCTATCACAGTGGCCTCACTGCAGCTGAAGACCCATCCCCTGACACCTTTATGTAAACTAGTACTTCAGGGTGACCTTCAGAATTCAGTTATCGGAGCAACCATTTTGGCTCCCATGAATTTTGTTTATCAGCACTGCAGCTAATCAGTACTTGTGTCACACACCTACATTGTGTAATCACATTGACTGCACTATGCATAGTGTTAAATGCTAGTGTAAATTGTCAATTCCATGTGTTTTAAAGATAGAGGTAATCATGGAAATATGACACTAATGACAGATAAGGAAAATTTGAATGGAGATGTACTTTCCTCTTTGTAATTCAGTGTGCAATCAAAAATGTTTATTGAAGTTTTCCTCCCTTCCCATACATTCAAGGCTTGCCAGGTTGTTTCCAAGTATCATGATTCTGAGACCGATTCTTGAATGATGTGCAGGGTGTGGGAGCTGATCTGTGCTGGCTGCTGCTTTCTCATTCCGCTCTTCTGTGTTGTGTTGCCAGGGTGCTCTTCAAATCTTGGACAGGGACATGCTGATTGGAGGGGAGATGGGAGAGGAGGAGTCTTTTTGAATGCAGTAGTCTGAATCAAAGTGGAAGAGCCAAAGGGAGGTTGCAATCTGTCAGGGGGGAATGCGAGGATTTTAATCTTATGAATCACACTCTCTCACACACATACACCTTCACACACACACACACACACACTCACAAACAAAATGTACATATGTACAAAAACATAAATAAATGCACATCCACATATGCAAACACATTAATATATATGACTGCATGCAATCACTCATATGCACTTAAATATACGTATATGCATATATTTACACACAAACATACATTAGTAATCACATCTGTCATGTAGAATGACATTATAGGAAGAATACTCAAAGGAAATGTAGGCTTTTGGTGAAAATGATGTTATGTTGAAGAGTGCCAGAACATAATTCCATTAAAGGCAGTTTAGTTCTGTACAACAACCCCTCACTTCCTACGGTGTTTTATTCAGCAGACCAGATAAGGGCAGAGTGCAGCATCAGCAAAGTGCCACATTGCTCTCTTGTGTGGAGCATGGGAAAGTGGTAGGGCTGGGTCACGTTGCTTTACAGGGCCCAAACCTTGGCTGTCACAAGGCCTCACCAATTTATACAATGAAATGCCAACTGTGTAATGTTGTCCTGTAGGATGCTGAATGACAAAAACACCATTTACTCTTTAAATTAAAGCTGTTTGAGAGAAGTTGTCATTTTAATGTGAGGATTGTATACATTTTTATCTGTCATACTTAAAAAATATATACCTAAGAATTAAACTGCAAAACATTGCCAACAAGCTTTATCTGAAAAATGGCGCGTCATTTACGTTCAAGTCAGAAGTATATTGAAATATTAAAACACCTAAAATGTGGTCGTGGTGCTCACCAGGTGTGTTGGAGTCTGGCATTACTTTGAGCACTCCCCTTTGCTGCCATTAAACCCCTTTAATACAGTTTATGTAATTTGGGAAAATCTGCGTTAAAAGGGATCATTTTGGGCCTTAAAAGGATCTGTTTGCATGCAATGTGTAAGCTGTTTTTAGTTTGCCCTTGCAGTTTGCACTTTTATTGGTGTAAACACACATTTCCATAACAGCTTGAGAAACACAAATCTTCCCCTGATTACAAATGCAAAACAATTAAACAACATAATCCAATCTATTCCAAATGAACATAGTGCTCGAAAAGAGGGTTGCTCAAATTTTTGCATCCCTGAAAATGCTCTCTGAAAATGATAAATGTGTGCAGTGACTATTTAACAAGCTACTTTACATGGAAGTACATCTAAATCAAGGTGATCTTAATGTTATTATATCTTAGATCTATTGTATGAAAGACACATTTTTTAAAATATAAAAATGTAATGACAGCAATGATTGTGATATTTTCAAGGATGAGTAAGGCAGAAAAATCATGTATTAACTGAAAGTCTTGCAGACTGTTGTTGTATGATCAGGGAGTGACAGTTAGCAGTCCATCCAGGTGCAGGAGCAGGAGTATGCAGCTTTACTCTGGTTTAAGCACTGAGAAGAGGATGAGACTGCAACAGAAGAGGAAGTTAACATTTCATCAGGATTCTCAGACAGCAGACCCACTATGTACCCGAAGATTCACCACCTTCGTGCTCCTTGGGTGTGATTGGTTCAGAACAGTCAGGCAAGGTTCCTCAAGCTATAACTGCATCAGCCCTTTCCAGTGCCATTACACACACTACAGGACACTGGCTGAGTTACAGTTAGCTTTTGCTCTCCTGTAGCATTCAGAGCAGCTTGTGGTTGTCCAAGAGCTGCATCATAACTCGGTGCAGGCAGCACAGCAGGGATAAGAAAACACAGTACAAATATTTATTCCAAACATGAGAAAACAGAGAAAATATCATTTTGTAATACACTTTATTTATTGTGCTTGTCTCAGTAAGAGGCTTTTCCCATTTCGTTTTACTTGGAGAACGTCCCACAGTATAAATGTGTTGGTAATTCTCTCCCAAGTCCTCCTGATCAGCTTACGTCAGAAGGCCCGTTTCATTGTCAGATATAAAGATATTCCAGGAAAAACTTATTTCCCCTTCGTTTCCTTAGTACCAGCTACATGGCTCAATAATCCCAAACAGTAGCACTGTTTCTTAATACTTAAAGGGGGGCTTTAAGTATTTTGTTTTTGCTAATTAAAATTCTTCCCCAAGAAGCTTGGCCTGCTGGCCTGACCCACCTCATATGATGCACTGTGGGGGCAATAGCCATCGAATTAGAGTAACTCCACCATGTGACAAATATTTCAAGACCATTTTTATCAATGGTATGGTACTCTAATGATTACTTAGCACGCGAAGGGATCGTTAGCTGGGCATCTAAATTAGCTAGTTGCACGCAAAAGGCCTGGTTCGGGGCCAGACTGGGCCAAGCTGTTAAAGGGGTATTTCAAGCTGTTTGCACACCCCCCTCCACCCAGCCTGCTTTGGGAGGCAAAGCTCTGATAATCTGATTAGTCAAACATAACTTTGCTGAGAATGTCAGAGCTTTAGGCTAAAACCCAGCTGTGGCTTTTTTTTCTTCTGGTTTTGTAGTGTTAAAGTGACCCTTTCACTGGCATGTTTTGTCTCCTCCTGACAGAGAAAGCAAACTCATGTCTCAATGATGTGACCAGTTTCAACCCATCACACACAGTCATCATTATTCACCTGTAATTCACCTTATTTAAATGTGATGCTAATTGTGTGTATTTATGTTACACTGAATGGCTGTCATATTTGTTTGTGATGCCTTCTTTGTGCTCTTCTGTCCTCACCCAGAGTGTCTTGGATCAGTCTTGCTTGCACAATCTTTGTGTGACATCAATTAAGGTTTATATTGTACTTTGATTCAGTCCAAGGCTAGTAGATAATTTAACACTTCCTCACCATTAAAAATGTGACTCTGAGCATTTAACTGAGCATGTAACTACAGTAAGTGATTATTTGATTTGATTGTACAAAATTTAAAACATAATATTTACTTCAGGTAAAGGTTATTCAGAGGTTACTTTTGCAATGACAGTTTTTCTTTACCTTCTGTTGAAGAGAATGATAAATTGGGTCAGGGTGTCTATACACCTGGACCAGCTCTTTGCATTGACATCATGGACCCTTGCTCTACGCCTGTTTTGGAATTGATGTAGTTGCATATATCCACCAGTCGGTGGTGTTGTTCTCTTACAGAATCACATAAGGTCAGATGGCTAAAACAGAAGTTTGACTAGACTTCCCACTTTGCTAATTTGTGCAACGGGCCATAAAATCTGTTTTTATCGTTTTGGGAGAATTAAGGTTGCTTTGTCATGCCTCGTGCCCTCCCAGATTCTCTGACACACAGGGCCTCCCAGAAACTGAACATTGTGGTATGATTTTAGGGATGTCCATGTGGGGACCCCAAATCCAAGCACATCTCTTAACGCCTTGTTCCAACCCAGCTATATTCCAAGCAGTTTGTATATCAAACTGCATTTGCAATTGTGTGGTTTTGTCTTGTCTGCAGGGCCATTATTAGTTACAAGTTACTGATTCAAGCGCAGCAGCTGTTGCTGCATGGCAGCATGTGGTAGTCTTCTGTGGGAATGCATGTTCTGAGCTGCAAAAATATTCAATATGTCAGTCAAGATTACATTCAAATTCCTCAATAAATAAAAAAGTGAAAACGAGTGCAACATGATATTGATGAGATTAAGTTATGGCATGATCTAAAGTTTATGCAAGGAGCCTCTGATTGTAATTCACTGAGCTGTTCTACACCCAAAGTCTTTAATTCCCACAGTGCTCTGTCCATTACCTGTGTTAAAAAGGACATGAACCCATGATACGCACAGTTATACCCACAGGTCCACACTGATGACCATTAGCCCTAAACATACACATTATTATGCCCAGAACTCCGAGCCCAAACTCATGCACTCAGATTTTTGCTCTCCCAGCTATTTTTTAAATGTTTCCTTTCTTCATTGGTGTGGTACTTTCCTTCTGTTCTGAGGTGTTCTATACTCACACAGCTCATGCAGGGAACAAATAGAAAACAAGGTTCTTTGTGGAACACATGAGTTGGCCTTGGGGAGATACCAGGTTTGGGGGGGAGGGCTTTGTATGTGGGGGCAAAGGGTGAAAGGACATGTTTGAATGAGATTACCAACAGGTCGATTTTTGAACACAATCAAATACCATTGTGTCTGGAAAAAGGTCAGTGCTCCTGTTTTTACTTGTGGATTAAAACCTTTAGCCTTTGCTGACCTCTTGAATAGATTAGCTGTTTCAGGAGCTCAGGGGTTGATCCTCTCAAAGTGGAGGGAGGGACAACAGGAGACCTCCACTTCAAATTCACTGACTTAACCCCTGATCCCTCACATTTGTGGGAGTCCCAGAATCTAGCTGCAGCAGGTGTGGTCTTCAGATCACACCAGTGAGGTCCAGGTTCTCCATTAAATGCTCAATGAAAGTAGAGAATGCATTCATGTGTAAGAGTCTTAGTATTAAACATTTACCAAACATGGAATGCTAAGAAACATTTAGTAACCAATGGCATAAATATATTTTTACTTTTCTTGCAGAAGAGGTACAGGGTCCATTGCCAAAAGTTGAAGTCATCCTCTTCAAAACAAAATCGCAACACATTCCCAGCAATTTACTAGGGTCACTAAGACTTGATTGTTTTTTATTATCATTTGAATGGAATTTCATTTGCATGCATTATATGCGAATGAAACTGTATTTGTCAACAAAGCAAACATGAGGGGTAAAAAGTGGTCTGAATGCTACAGTTTTACACCATGCACATGATGAGCATACATTAAACATGGAGATTGTTCGGACCACCCAATGGCAAAGCGTCTTATTAACAGCTATGAGGAAAGAACTTACACACAGCTCTCAGTGCTGTGCTTATTTTGTTACATTACAATTTTGGAGACAATTATCTCTTGTTGGTTCCCTTGACATTGAGTTATAATTTGTACCCTAGACTTTACAGGAATTCATTGTATGTGAAACATGTGAAGGATCATGTCCGTATATCAGCGCAGTCAATGTAGAAGTGCAGACTGGGTTAAGTGTTTGCACAGTGTACCGTGGGATTCAAATCCTGAACCTCGGTCATAAGTTCAGACTGCCCATAATTTTACATCTGCACAGAGGGCACTCCATGGAAGTAATGCACTCATTTACAACACACATATACAGTATGACATGTACATGTCTATTCTATATACATAAAGTATCAAAGTATCATGACCTTTATCAGTTAATAACAAATAAGTTCACTGTCTTATACAGTATTTAAATATTTATCCATATGTAATATTTAGTTTTATCCCTCATCAGAGAGACTAGTTGCATCTTCGGGCTAGTGCAGTCCATCTCGTGCACATCATGTCCATCCTCCATGTTCTCTGTGTTTTCAGGCAACACATTCACTTTACAGATCTATCACCAATGGTGCAATTTCATCCCATAGAGGGCGCTCTTTGTACTGTTTTCCATTTGAAAAACATTAGTTTGTCTATGTAACCTTTTGCTGACGGTATTTACACAATCTCTGTCAGCACAATGGATAGTGCAGCTGTGTAAATCCATTTCTTCCTTCGTTCAGATTTTACATGTAGAAACCGTTAGCAATAGCTGACCTGACCTTTCAGCATTTTTGTCATTCTGCCTTTAGTCTCGTTATGTTGTATTTTGGAAATGCCTGACCCATACCTGACCCAGGCTTCAGCCTGGTGGAACAGGGCCACAGTCCAGCATGTGCTCCAGCTCCCTTTGAGTTGCTCCTCCCCAAAGAAGTGCTATAAAGTCACTATGGATGAATCACTTGGCCATACTGGTGCAATTCTAGATCTTCCCCATCAGGCTGCACCTGGAATCCCTCAACACTTTAGCAATTCATACGACTTTCGGTTGGCTAATTATGTTCACCAGGCTAGTTAATAATGGTTAAAGCTAAGTCATATGGCTAAGTCAAACACCTCTGGATATATTGTCACTGATTCTTTGTGAATTGTCCTTTTCTGGTGAAATACTTCATATTACATTAATAGTATGAATTTAGTCTAAGCTAAGGTGCATATTGCCCTACCACTCCCAGCCCTGGCTCCTGTGTGAGATATCCAGGGTCTCCCATAGCCTCTCCTGATTCGGCTGTGACACATACACTGTTCCATACTGACACCCTGCTGCCGGTCCTGACTCCATTCCTGAAGGCCCTCCTGCCGATGCCTGTAATGAACTCTCTTGTGCCTGTTTTTCTCTGGTGTCTGTGATTGACAGCTCAGCCAAAGGTTAAACTAGGAGCTTGTGAGCGTGGCGCCTCCTATTCAGTGGTGTATGTAAGTGGCATGTAATTGAGCGGTGTTTTCTTACCCATGGTGGTGAAGAATCCTAGCATGTGTCCTGCTGCTCTTGGGAAAGGTCAGTGTTCTGTGAAGAGGTTCAGGGACATGCTGTCCATACTGTGAGGTCATCAACAAGTTTAGTCCTTTAAAAGTCCATGTCAAGGTTTAGTGATAAACTATCTGCAGACAATTATTACAGTTAATTACTACATTAACATCTTGGATAAAAACTGGCTTGGATTTCATGGTTCATTGGCTCTGAACTAGTCACAATTTCAAGTGAATTTGAACAAGGTGACTTAAGGCTAATTTATAGAGATATTCAAGACAACAAATGCTTCTGTCTTTGTTTCAATTTAATGTACTTCCATACCTGAGTGCTGCTGTGGTTTTTTCAGTCATTGAATGTCCTGTCAGAAAAATGGTCTTCCTTTCCCCTTTTCTGTCCATCTATGACCAAGAGAACCAGTGTGTGACTCAAAGTGTTAAATCTCCTTTAAACAAAACATAAAGTGCAGGGTTGCCAGCTGTCTGGAGAACCTTAAGGAAATGTCTCAGGGATGTGATGATGCAGCCTCATGACAGCTTGTAAAAAGGAGCCCTGGACACCGAAAAGCCCCAGGAAACATGGGGAGAGAAGCCTTACCTTAAAAGGCAGAAATCAGTGAGGGGTTCAGCACACCAGGAGGGGGCCTGCTGACCTGCACGCTGTCTTTAGCATTAGAAAAGCAAAGTAAGTGGGCATATTTCATTCCAACAACAGAGATAGGGTGGTTACTGTACTTGTGTCTGTCTGTACTAGGGTAAGAATAAGAGCAAGATTGTGTGTTAATGTGACAATATGTGTATGCAAGAGCAGGAGGGTGTTTGTGTGCGTGCATGGGCAGTAGTGGAGTTAAATGGTTAATGAGCAAGTGTTATACTGAGAGGTGTCTGAAAAATATCTGTAATGTAATGTAAAGGTGCTTTGATTCCCAGGTAAGGCACTGTTGTACCCTTGGGTCATTTAATTAACCTAAAATTGCTTCAGTAAAACATCACATCTGTATAAATAGATGGTCTGTAGAAATGCAAACTGGGTAGGTTGCTCTGGATAAGGGTGTCTGCTCAATGCTTAAATGCGAGAAAGTATTTGTCTTTATAGAACACAAGGAGATTCCAAGAGTCCATGTGTATGTGTGTGACAGAACTGAGTATGCATGGTTGGTGTGTGTGTATGCGCTTGCGCATGGAAGAAGGGGTTTGGGTGTTCGATGCATCTATGAGTGCATCTGGCATTGTGTGAGTAAGAGAGAGCTAGACAGAGACAGTGTGTCATTGTCCAAGAGAGAATGTGCTGATAACAACTCATTTTCATATGGCTGAAGTAGCTCTTTATACTCCTCCCAGTTCAGTGCATACCTACACCAGAAATCAAGCGGGTAAAGTCCACTGATTTGTTTCAGGTGAGCACACAGCACATCCACTCATTACTCCACCTTCAGCTGAAGCACACAATGCTGCCAGCCTCTGTTCCACCCACAGCATGGTGAACAGCACCTCTGGTCAGTTTTCCTTTCTTTGACTTGGCTATGATTGGGCTCAGTGGGACCTGGGCACAGCATGTTGTATCTCCTTATTCCGAACTCAATCAGCTCTGCATCCCTTGAGCCTTACATGCTCATACAGTTATATTACAGTGTCAAGGGCAAAGCTACAGGCTTCACACTTTGTGGTTTTTGTTTGTTCTACCATCAGTTTGATACTATCATAGAACATCATTTCCAAGGATGCTGGCTCAGTATCTAACGTTGAGGATGAGGCCAATGAGGTGAATGATGTGGCCCAAACCAGACCTGGCTCCCATCCATGAGTAAAGATGTGATTTCCACCTGCTGCCTGCTGTAGTGTGACCTTGTCGTCTTTCAGGCGGGTGCAGTAAGGCTGTTTAAAGAGCTCATATACAGGGTGTAGCTTACAGGCATGAGGCCACAGCTATTTGTGGAGCTACGCTCTGAAATAAACAGTGAGCTCAGTCTATCTAATTCTGTCCGGAGACTTTGCAAACCAAACATTTTCCCCCTGTTGATTTCTCCAGGACTAATTGGTCACAAAGTAAATACATAAAATGCCATGGAAAAGGCGAGACAGCAGAACACCAAAATCCACAAGGGCTCTGAAAGATTTCAAAGGCCTTGTATCTGTGAAACAGTGCTCACACTGTACTGTACAGAATTTTATTCAGACAGAAATATTGTGTGGGATTCTGTCGCAGTCCTGTTCTATTCATACTGTGTAAAACATGAATAATTCATCCTGTTTTCAACACAGGCCCCTCAACATTGCAGCGGATCCTATAAATTAGAGAGATGAGTTGCCAAGTGCAGGCTGGTGGCCCGGAGAATGCTTTTCTTAATGAATCACTTGATCTTTAGCAAGAGGCTTTGGCTCTCGTGTGAATCCGCACCTCTGTGGGTCTTGCACCCACCTGGGACAGCCGCCAGACTGACCCTTCTTTAAACCCACTGCCTCAGTCATCCTGTGCAGACCTCCAGAGAAGAATGTACTGCATTTCCATCTGCCTAATGGACCCACACACACACCCATTCACACGCAGCCACGCGCACACTCACCCATGCACAAGCACGCGCACAGAGACGCATGAACACACAGACACACAGTGCTGTAATTGTGTCTGAACTATTTGCTCTCCCCTGATGCTAAACCTGACTTCTGTTTGTGAATTCAACCTGTGACCCTTACACTCTGCATCCTGCCCTTCCGTGGTGGTTGGGAGGGGGCGGTGGTTGGGTTTGGCTCTGCCTGTACAGATGTAAGATACAGTTTCCAAGGTAACCAGGGGTAAACTGCAGTAAACACTGCACGGTGCATAAAAGTCTGAGGTATGTGTGTCCAGAGGGCAGGCTTCCCACTCCTCCGACAGAATGCCACAGCCTCTCACCTCACTCCCTCTCCTCTCTTCTCTTCTCTTCTCTTCCCGCTGAGCCAGCGGCTCTGTCGACATTTTTCCTGGCGAAGGTGGCAAGGTGAGCCAGAGTGAGAGGGGGGCTGAGTCTGCATGTTTCTGAACACTTGATCCAGGACCTGGTGCAGCTGAGGAACATCCACCCAAAGTAAACCTTCCCCTAAACCCTCTGCCTGGCCCCAGCAGAAAGGCCTGTTATCCCCGAATCAACAGCAGCTCATGAGAGAGCACTTTCTAAATGCTATATATGGACTGTTTCCTCAGTATGGACAAAATCATATTAATGTTTGAAACTGCTTTTTAAGTCATCTGGTTTAGTTCCAGCCCTCACATCTGAGCCTGTGATGCCTGGTTCAGTCCAGTTCAGCCCAAGTGTCCATCCCCATCTGAGCAGAGGACAAAAACACAAGGAGACCTTTTTCCTCTGCTCTGTCTGTGTGCTGCCTATAGTGGCTCTGGGCAAATGGAAACTCCGTATTAATGTTTTCCGAGTTCCCGTCAAACCTGGTTTGGGCACAGAGCTGACAGCCTCGGTGGACTGTACCTTGCAAATGGGACAGTGCTCCTATTATTCTGAGTTTTTCTTTGAGTGTGTGGGTTTCAGTTCTGCTTTCTTTGGCAGCCTGGCCTTTAGAGGCCAGTGTTAGTTTGTCAGAATCCTGACAGCTCTACCTTATTCCAGGAAACAGGGGAACGTTTCTCCTGCCGACCCTTGTTTCTGCACTCTGGGCTTTCTGTCTATGGGCAAAATCGTGTCAAGGAAAGCATGCAGCATTTTAATTATTGTGAGTTGCTGCATGATTATGTGAAAATGATGCAGTGATGAGTTTACATTAGAGACCTAGCTGCTAATTTAAACACAGCTGTTTTAAGACTGTGTGCATGTGCATGATCCAGAAAAGCAAGAGGAGTAGATAAGCAGTTGCCATCTGCCAAGTAAAGGACTTTACATGATCTTAATGTTTTGTTGCAGCTGTAATTATGTTGTGTGCAGTCAGATAGATGCAATGCACAAGGCTTAAAAAATTGCATCCTTTAATGAAGAAAAAGCAAAGGTTACTACAACAAATGCAAGAAATAGGGTGAATGTATTGCTTTGGAATATGGCATGTTTAGTTTGTGTGGGATAAATGGCTGAAATTGCAGCATTGATAATTGTCGTAACTTTGTTTCTGAACTTTGTTCAGAAAGTGTATGCAACATATTTGGTACTTTAAAAGAGAACAAAAAATGGAACAGATTGATTATTGGAATTAATTCAAAGCAATCAATGTAGCTGGTGAACAGGGCAGATGCAAGTGCTGAGAAACCCACCATCCACAGATTGTGAGAAACACACCATTCATTTTAAATCAGATATTTATCTAAAAATGAGCAGCCTGGTTGGTATCAGGTTGCATCAGTTACTGTTTTTAAAACCACAACCGGAATAATAATGTTTTGATGGTTCCACAAGCTTAACTTAGCAAGTAAGCTATATTATTATTGTAATTGGAGAAGGAGGAATCATTGAAGAATCAACATGTATTTAAAAATTGATAATAATTCTAAAGGGTTACTTAAATTTACTGATTCATATTTAATTCACCATAAATTAGCCTTATACAAACATACATTTATATGGCCCAGTATAACAGCTATGCTGGCTACTTGCAGACAATTAAATTGGAAGCCTTGAATTCATTGGTTGTCTTCAGTCTTCAGGGATTCAAAATAAACCAGCAGTACTTTTTTCAGACTACAGCCATGTGTCTTTGTAGCAGTTAACTTCATCCTTGCACATGGTCTACAGAGGGAAATACCAGCAACAAAAGCTTTTCTAACAGAAAATGCCTTTTTTCATGAGTCTATAATTTTCTTCGGTTTTTTTCTTGAGGTATTTTTCCAGGCTTGAATTACTCCTCTTGGAGGTTAATATGAGATTGCTCCACCCTGACAGAAGAATAAACCTGTTTTATTCATGTGTAGCCAAAACTCCCCCCATGCACTCTGCCCCCACACGCAGCAGATGAAGTCTGTGGCGCAGCAGTCAACTGAGAGCACTTCTCAGCATACAGATCAAACATACCTCCGGTCTTATCCAGAGAGCCCACCAAAAATAAAGAAGAAAATTATAATAATTAATGTTACATCATTTTTCAAGTGAATCTGGGAAATTATAAGGCCACCAGGAAAGCTGACGCCAGAGTCACCCCTCTCATATGTCACTAATCCAGCTAAACCAATTACACGGCTCTTTAATTCTCAGTGCTAATGGCCACATGTCCCCACCTCGAAAACAGAGAGTAAAAATTAAATGGGTAGAGAAAGCTGTCTGATCCAAGCCCCCACAGTAATCAAATTATCAAGAGCCATGAACAGGGATCAAGGCAGTAAACAACTAAGTGTATTGTTCCACTGCAATGAATCTGTGGGCACAATCGCTGTAAATGGCTCCAGTTCATTTTTTCTCTTTCTTCACCACATGTGGGCCCTGGTGTGTGAAGACTGTGCTTGTGAAAATAGGGTTGCATTAGGTCAAATAGTATAACTGTTCCTGGTCTCAGTCATAAATCTGCCTGTGCTCCAGTCAAATGAGACTATTTTCTGCAACTTGCTATATAAAGAATCGCAAAAGCCAGTGCTCATCTTCTGGAATTCTCAGAGAGAAAACGAGCCCCTAACAGGAAAGAGGAAAATCTCAGTTACAGACAAATAGTACATGATAGGAACTAGAAGAAGCTCACCTTTAGAAAAAATGATATTTTGATAGTACAATCTCAGCTGCAATAAAATAGTTAAGGATGAGAAGTAGAACATCTCTGCTAAGAAAAAAAATGCAGATACAGAAAAAATGCTATCGCAGCTACAGTAACAGAGCACATGAGAGGAAGAATTTCAGCCACAGAAATATAACATATAACTGAATATAGAGGAAAGCCATCAACAGAAGAAGAGCATGTCACAGTGGGATTATGAGACATCTCTACACAAGAGTGACATAAATTTGAACTATCTTACCGACAGAGACAGTAACAGTACTTCACTGACAGTAAAAGTATGTGACCAGAAGAAGAATCTCAGCAACAGAAACAGTGCACAGGATGGATGGTACGACAGTCATTTACTGAAAAAGAGGTTGTGGTAGGAAGTGGGTCAGAATTTCAGAATACTGACTATGGGCCCACTCCAGCCAGCATACATCCTGATGTTGCTTTACGGAATACTTGTCAAACGGAGGGATAGAGTGGTGCCAAAGGTGGAGAAAAAGCAATGCCCCCTTATTAGTTCAGGGACTTTGCAAACATTATAGAAATGTCACATCTGTAATGTATGTAAGAATGTATATCATTTGAGACAGAAAATCATTTTGGGAAAGGGCAAAAATTCTACCTCTACTCTCACTGAAGTGTCTATTTTCAGAGTTTAATCATTGCACAGCACAAAACGGCAGGATGTGATATTTTGCTACGAATGCCAGGATGAGTTGAGCAGGCCTTTAAAAGGTTTATGCCCAGTGTAAATATTGCTCACAAACTTCAACAAGCAGGACCATCCTCAGGAGTGTCAGGGCCCGGGACAAACTTTGGTATTTCAGTGCTCTGCAACTCAGTTCAGCCATATTGCTCACGACAGCAAGTTGCTGGACACCATCTAGTTTTCATTTTTTAAAAATGTAAATATTATATTATTTATATTTATATAAATTCAATATATTATTTTTTATTACACACATAAGTGCTCTCCATCCACCTCAATACAATCAATTTTCTAAATAAACTCACTGAAGAAAACACTAATTATAATTATAGGATAACATTATTATATTCCAATTCATTTAAAAATAATTAATTTGTGCTGTGAATAAACTTGGCAAAATCCAATGGTTGGCTGATTAAGACATCGGAACTACAGGTGATGACGTAATCGTCAACTACAAATATAAATGGATGGATACAAATTATTACTACAATTACTTTGTAAAGACTATGTCTCCCCAAGTGATGCAATAGATAATATCGGTACAGATTCAAAAATCAGCTATAACTAAAAAGTTGGATGGTCACAGCCGATACACAGCTAATCTAAAATCCTGCAGTCATGCCTTGTGCAGTGCAGTTTCAGCACCAACAATGCTGGAGAGTGATTCAATGCTTGGGAAAAAAGGAAAAAAGAGCAAAAACTAAAATACCTCTGATGAAGAATTCACTGATACTCCTGAATATATGACTTGTCAAAAACCAGTATTCTTTGTGGACCAGGATAGAACAGACGATAACTGATTTACTTTCTTAGCTTCCTGTATATGGTTTTATTGTATTAGTATAAGAAGTGAACATGTATTTAATCGCAAACTCTGACACCACAGCATAAGGTATTTATCTGAGTTTTTGGCATCCTGTGTCTGCACAGAAAAGGGTTGCAGGCCAAAACAGGTCAAATCTACTACAGCTGCCTGAACCTGTCTTTTCTACAACAGCATGGGTCGCACAGTATAATCTCTCATGTAAACAAGTTTTGAAACACAAATTACACTTGTTTGAGTGAAACACTGTTAATTATCCCACAAAAGCTAGTGATTTGAGTCAGAGGCACTCCCAGTAATGTGGGTGAAGGGGTGTAGGACTGTAACACTACCCCCCCCCCCCAACACACATATTTTCCATTACAAGATGCATGCTACAGTAATTATAGCTCTCTTCTTTAAACAACTAAGTGTGACTCACCTGTTGGCTCCCCCATCATCTTCAACATCACGCTGTTATCACCACAGTGTCCATTAGTGCATCTGTGGGATGCACTGCTTATCCAATACTCTGGACCAATTTCAACATCCTGAGCCATTGAACTTTGAGCTTGAACAACTGGATCACTTGCCTACATTAGAGTGGCTCCAGTAAGTAATTGGAAAATATGACATTATGAAATCAAAGTATGGACAGAGTTACCAGATATGACTGGCATGCTAATTTGAACCAATACCAAAAATTTTCTGTCGGGAAGATATTTTCATGATTGTTTCAAACAAGTCAGTGATTGGCAGCTTCACCCATTAAGGAGTTCTGAAGACTCATACTCCCATCACTAGGTCCAGATGAAGTGAGCTTCAATATTCCTACTGGGCTACATGTGATGATTTAACCCCTGTGTGATGTTATTGGAATAGACCAAGGAATCTCAATTCCCTCAGCACAGAATCACCAGCATGTAAATGTATGTGTGTTTGTGTGAGTTTGTGTGCATGTGTGGATCATCATTAGCCACAGCCCATTTAATGCACTTTCAACTGAATACACTTCTAACAACCTACCAAAAGACAGTATGTCCTCCTTAACCCAGCAATTACATGGACAAAAACCCTGAAATCCAGTCCTGTTGTGGGGCACAAACTGCTAGTGATTACAGCCCAGATTCATCTCTGCCCTAAAACCGAAAAATTGGAGTAATGTAGGGAGAGTTGTCTTGGAAGGTTATGGAAAAGAACATGCTGAAGCATATTAGCATGCAGCCAGAGTAACAATAACAGCATCAAAAATACCAGCAACAAATAGTACCAGAGCAGAATTCACAGGCAAAAGGTAACTAAAAAGAGGAGGAGGCCAAAGAGTGAAACCAGCCTTCAGCTGACCCCCCCGGTGGTTGTGGTAGCTAGCCCACTGGACAAGGAAGAAGTGAGTAACTGCTCTGCTAGGTCCAGAGGCACTAAATACACAAGGTCCACACGCTACAGCTGTCTGGCTCTTTAACTGAACTTTCAACATGTCTGGGTCATCACCTTTTATCAGGAAAGTCAGCAAGGCATAGCTCTCTCCCTCTCTCTTTGTACAGCACAAAGTTTGCTCAAGGCTGCGAGTGCAACTTTATGGCCCTCACACTCCCTGCGTTGGACAGTCGGTCTAAAACACAACCCCCACCCGCCAACACAGGTGATTTACGATTGCTCCCATACATTTGTGTTTCACCAGAGGAATGTGGGGAATTGTAAGGACCCCCCACCCACCCCTCCACATACTGTTCCTTTAATACAGCCTGCCTGCTCTGCTGTATCCCTCACGCAAACAAATGGAGTGAGCAGCTCTTTCAGGAACGGAATTGGCCCATCCCACAGCTGAGAGCTGCTCGAGAGAATGTGGGGAATGCCAGAGGCAGGAAGCTGCCTTTTTTCTCTCTCTTTCTTGCCCTTTCTCTCTCCCTCTCTCTCTCCCTGTCTCTGTCCCTCACTACTTTCTTGTCCCTCTCACATTCTCATTCTCCTCTGTCTTTCACCCCACTCATTTACCTTTTCTCCATACCTTGCTCTTGTTTACATGCTTTGATTTACACACAAGTGGATATACATTTCTAAAATGAATAAGTGGCTTAATGATGCTCTTCTGCCACAGTAATACATACAAGAAAAAAGTGGATAAGAGAAGCTGTTCTCCACAGCAGGAGTGAATACATTGGCAAGTCAATATACTTTATCCTTAAAGTAGAACCTGGGAAATATTGCTCTGTGTTAAACATCAATTTTTACTCACATCAAAGAAGTTTGATAAATCTGTTTCTCAGTAGGATTTAAACATTTCCAAAAGATTAAACTCACATGGAAACTCACAGAGATCTGGAACAAAAAAAGTAATTATCTGCCGTTCCATTTTTAGCCTGAGAATGATGTTTCTTCATACATCTGTAAATAATCAGACAGCACAGAACTTTTGGACTGTTATCATGGTTCCATATTACCAGCAGTAGGAGAGCATGAAAAAACAAAGATTTATTTATTATGTTCAAAGAAGGATGAAAACATAAGTATCTTATATATATAACTTTACATCTAATATAATGTTATTCTGGGCTGTGCGATGCACTGGGCACCATAAATATAAGATGATGAAATGTACAGTGTTTCATTGTGTATGCACTCTTATTTTTAAAACAAAAGGAGATAATGAGGATTTTGCTTAGAAGATCAAATGAAAAAATACAATATATAATATTAAACAAACAAAGCGACTGTGTCTCAAATCCAAAGCACAACAAATCTCTAGTACACATCTGTGCTATCAATACACTATAAACAGGCTCAATTCAGTCTGTAGATGAAAGGCACCATGATCATGATGTAGTAGCAGTTATTTGATAACACATGCATCTTGCTAGTGTCAAGTGTCACAGCAGAAAAAAGCAAAGCACTCCACAATAGCTAAGATAAAAAGCTATGGCTATTGAAGAAAAAACAGACACACTTATAGATACGTTCTGCCATTCAGTTAATATTCCAAACATACTGTAAAGTTTGTAGAATTGACATTAGGGTCTAATTTCATATCATTCTGTAGCTTCCCTTTATTTTTCCAACAGATTAGAGACAGTCACATTTTACACCTCCATCTATGGTCTGTCCATTATGTTCAAAACATCATCCAGAATGGATGGCCCCAGGTCCAATTCGAGGGACAAGAGGGACCCCGTGATTTTGGAGATGGAGTCCTGCGACACAGTCTTTCCTTTCGAGAGATCAAACTCAAAGTCACAGATGTGGGTCTCTTCCACACCGTCACAGTCCACCCAGCTGGTGTAGTACTCTGGGCTCTTGGTTGTGTGATGGATCTCACCATTTCCATTGGTGTAGCCAGGCGGTGGCGTGTCATACCCATTCTTGCCAATGTGCACATTCCTGTTGTCACCACCATACCCATTCTGCCCATTGACCACCTTCATTTTTTCAGCAGGTTTCTTTGTCTCCACTGGCTTCAATGGTTTTATGGGCGCATCAAACAGGAAGCTTGCTTTCCTCTCAGACTCAGTGGCAGGGCCAGAGTCTGGACGGAGCACGTCAAGAGAGAGCAGCAGAGAGTCTGTCTGTAGGAGCCCCAGCGTCTCTGGCCCTTCCTCAGGGACGGCAGGGCCAGGCGGCCCAGAGCTCTCAAAGGGATCTGGATGGGGGGGGAATACTGTAGTGGAGATTATGGGCAGGGTTAGGGCTTGGGATCCCCCAATGGTGGGGAGTGAGATGGCATTCTTCAGAACAGGCGAGGGGGTCTCAGTAAAGGAGGCATCAGAGGCACTGTTAGCCCTCAGGAACTCACTGTGGCCCATGTACTGAAGGGGTGCCCTCTCTTTCCCAGGCAGGAGCTCCAAGTTCCCCTGCAGGAAGGATATGTCCCCAAACGCATCCCGCTCCCCACCTTTCCCAATGTGCACTGTGTGGCGGAAGTCACCCAATGGGGGGCTGATCATGTCTGGGGACAGAATGTCTCGCAGGCGACACTTTTTTCCCTTTTTGTTGTTTGTAGATTTCAAGTAGATGGGTGTTTTGGCTGGCATTTTTGGGGGGAAAATATCTTGTGGAAACAAGGCAAGAATGGAAACCTATTGAAACTGGGGTTTTCAGGGGGTGATCACTTTGATCAGTGACTGTTCACCAGGTCTTCATATGAACACTTTTGGGGGGTGGGGGGCAGAGGAGGGGGTGGGGAGGATGGGGATGGTTACATTCTCAAATATAAAAGGCCTTAAGCTGCCCTCATGGGCCCAGATATTGAGCTGGAGCTTGGTGCACTGAGGCCCTAATGCGAGGAGAGCGACCCGCTGTGGAACATGTGCCACTTCCTTCCTTAAGCGTGGTCTCCAGAGTGGAGATCTGGCTGAGTGCTGCAGGGAGACAGAGAAGTGTTTTTTTAATAAAAAACTGAGGACTAGTAGGCATACTGTGTGTTACTGGGTTCAAGGAATGTACACATTCAAAAATGGAAAAAATGTGCAGTAAATATTATATTTACATTACCAGTTGAAAGTATAAATAAACATGCATGCTTACAAGTACAAATATACACACAGACACAAACAATGCATGAATTCTCCTGCAATTTTCCCAAAGGTCATGGATTTGTTCTTAGTTCTGAAGATGTTCTGGCAGCACTTATGAGGTCTGTTTAAATGATAGTTTTAAGTACAGATGCTGTGAATACACCTTCTCCTCCAGGCCTTACTCCTTCCTTCTTCAGTTGTAAGTAATCTCTTAAATTGTCTTGCTTGACTTTAGAGGATGTTTTTTGAGCTGAAAAAACTCATCCGGTGCTGACAGATTTATTAGAGGTTCTTTGAGAATTCCGTTCTCTGATCTGTTGCTAGTGATGTGAACCTCCTGTAATGTGCAATCAAGACAAAACCAGTTTGCCAAACTCAGATTTAGAGTGACCATGAAACTTCCTGGTTACTCACATCTGGTGAGCACAGTCAAATGATGAGACTGCTAGAGTTGGCACTGAGTGTCTCAAAGATCCACATGGAGTCCCTGGCTCCTGTTTTACAGGCTCTAATATGAAACAGCTGAGCCTGAATGGATGGGGGCAAGGGGTGGGGGGTGGGGTGGTTGGGGTTTTATGGGACTAAGAACATGGCTTTTCCAGCATGAACAAAAACTGCTGAAATATGCATGGAAAGAGAGGGTGGGAAAGAGAGAAGGAGAATGATGAAAACAGAGGGGAAAGATGAATGCTATCAAGATGAGAAGGCTAGAAGTGAAAGAGATTAAGTGAGATGGAGGGATGAGAAGAGAGGAGGGGATGAAGATAAAGAGGTGGAGGTAATATGAACATGAAGATAAAGTGGCTGAGGAACAGTCAAGATGCACAGATGGATCATAGGGAATAGAAAGACAAGGAGAGAGAAGTCCTGTTTTCATGATCAATTCCTTATAATACTATGAATTGCAAGTTTGTGAATATAGGCCAACATTTAGGGCTGATGAATTTAATAATGTACGACAGTATAATGTGTCAATTAAAACTGCATTACAAATCTCACTTCTTACACTGTATATATCATATGTTGACAAATTATGTGCGACAGGATCATAATCATGAAGTAATTTGTGACACATCTATTGACCTTTTGTTCAAAGGTTGCTTTTCAGTTCAGATTTGTCAAATTGCGATTTCAAGTTCAATTTCACAAAGTCTGTAAGAAATTATTTGGCAATTTAAAGAATCCATTGTAATAGCATTAATGCAAAATAGACTGTAGAGAGAGGATCGGAAAGTTACTTTGATGGAGAGGAGGAGAGACGGTGAGGAGGAAAGAAAGAGAAAGTGAGATTATGAAAGAAGAGGGCGGAGAGTAGTTGAGGGACAGAGAGAGTGGAGCAAGCACGTTTGCCCATTTATAGACATATTTACTTTTCAGAGGTCTATGCGTGCTGACCTGTGCTGACAGAGCAAGGCATGCTCCAGAGAGACCAAGCGCAGTGTCTGTGCGGCCCAGTCTACCCAAATATGTATCCCTGAGAAAACAGCCACATTCCTGCTACACCCGCCTCCAGAGGAACCCTCTGCAGCCAGCCCTCTTTCACACACACACACACACACACACACACACACACACACACACACACACATACATATATACACGTATATATATAACCTGAGATTCACTTTTGTTTCCTCATGGTTCTATTACCATAACTACAGTAAACAAAAATGTTTTTTGCAGGATGACATGTGCAGTGGCATTGTTCAAGGTCAAACTAAATAAATGGTGATCTATCTGCTGCAATAAGGCTATGGGTTCCTAAGGATATCTGAAGCAATCATATTGTTATTAGAGCCCAGTTTGAAAACAGAATAAAAAACAATAAAAGCCGCCATTGCAGCACAAAAATAACAAACCGTAACAAAACCAGTGTCACATCAAATTTATACAACAGCAGAGCACTGATCCTCCAAATGCCCTGTTTTGGATCAAATCCTTCTATTTTCGGGGGCTGAAGGGGATACTTTGAATCTATTATACCCCCTTTTCCCCAGCTCCTGCCGGCCGTTGCTGAGTCCATCTCAGAGAGTGGTCACAGCGTAGGATAAGTGGAATGATGGAGCTGCTGGAAGCAGCAGCATTACAACACAAATATACCTGCCACTTACCCAGCCCTGCACCGCTAAATATAGACCCTGAGAGGAGCAGAAACCACACCCACCCTGGTAATGCGCATTCAGCGTGAGTGTGACATAGAAATGGGGAGGGGGGTGATCTACAGAGAGGCGAGAGAGTACATGCTAATGAGGGAATGCAGTTTTAAGGTGTTACTGAAACAGAGGTTTTGAAAAACAACATTTGTATATGTACATACATACATTTGTACATACATTTGTATATGTATATTTGCAAATCTGTGTGTTTGCGTGTATGTGAGGTAGAGGTGGGAAGGTGGGGAAAGTTTTTACGCAAACGTGGGCATGCAGTTTTGAAGTGTGTATCTCAGTTTGACTGTATGTCAGTATGACATATTTGTTGACAGGCAGAACATGTTGGCATGTGTATGTCTGAGAGTGTGCATGTGCATCTGTACATGTGCAGCCAGGAGAGGGAACAGGACTGTATGACTGCATGAATATGTAGGAGTGAGCCTGTACATTTGAGTAAGAGTGAATGGAAAAATGGAGAGTGACTGAGTGAGCATGCGAGTATGTACAAGTGGATAAGAGATCTGCAGCATTCGGAGAGAAGCAGTGACAATACAGAACAGCCGAGCTTGAGCTCACCCTGCTTTCACATTCCACTGCCCCTCATGTAGAGCTCTGACCTTGACAGCATCGCCAGCTTATCCACACTTCTGCCAATAGCAAGCCCGGGAACATACCACCAAACATGTCTGCCACACTCCACGCCCCCACCCCTAACCCTTTCCTGTATACTTTACATTCTCAGGGGAAGAGAGCTACACATGCCTTAACCATAGCACATATTCTCAGACCTATCTATAGACAAAGGTCAAAGAATCACAAAATTTGACCCACTTATTGATCTTCAGCCATGCGAGGCTGTACTGATAATGCAGACTGCCTTGAGGCAATGAGAACTGATGACTAATGCTGTCTGTTGGAATGTAATACAGCCCTGAATGACAGTGTTAAGTATAAATAAGGAGAGGGCGTATGTGGCTGTTACATAGACTTAAACATTTTTTTACCTTTTCTGAGCCATAGGACTGTTTCACAAAGAGCAGCCCTTGCTCTTCTGCTGTCATGGCTTGCACTAGAGCTCAGATACCAGGCAGTCTTTAAGTCTCTGTCTCCTGGGCATGCTTATTAGTATTTGCATACTTTTACATTATCCTCATACACAAGACTGGGCTACCTCACTACAGCCGAACGGCAGCCTGCTTTGCTCAAACATGCCAACTACTGCATGACTCTCAAATGTTGTCATGGCACATTGTTAAAATGTCAGCACTGAAGAGATGTTAAATATTATCTTCAGGACATGCAGGACAAAGCAGAAAAAAGTTACAAAAAAAACCTATTATGTATTTCCCCAGGGACTGTCTGCATTTCTGTGTTGATGGGGGAGATTTGAGCTGCTTGTTATATGACCTGTTTCTAGGAGACACACAGGGTGTACTGCAGTACAGCTCACAGTACTCTACCAAGTAATCACAGAGCACTTGACTTCAGTAGTTTGGATGGGAGATATTTTGCCTAATCTGTTTATTGTCAAATAATTTGTTGTGTCAAACTTTTGGTTGTGACCATTGAAATTTGAGGTTAATGTGATTACATCCCTTCAATTACAGCATCACACTCTGGCTCTGCATTATGTTCAGACAATTCCATATCATAGCCTATGCAGCCTGTGCTCCATCTGTTTCAGCCTCTTTCATGGGAAGAATGATAGGAAATCCACCCTGCAGTTCTGTTCATGCTGGCATGAAAGTGAGGCATGTGGGGATGTCTGACCACTTGAATTGTTTATGCTGTAATTGCTTGGTGAGATACTTTGAGTAATACTGAGATCCAACCAAATGTATTGCCCAACCTGTAGCGTGAAATTTTGCCTGATATCAGAATTGATCTGGTAGAATGATATTTGTTTTTTAATATCCTCTGGTTCACCCTAATGTATGAAACACTCTTTGCAATTATTGGGTGGCCTGGTATTTGTATGTCAGCAGGTGTATCCTGGCGCAAGACTCAGTTCTAGAATAGACTCAAAATACTTGTCTCACACATGCTGCCAGCAACAGCCATGGTGCCAGTGGGAAATGCGGTCATCGGTTTCGTTTGCACGACAGCAGAAAGGGGTATGGTGACACTCCCACTGGAACTGAAATCAGTTCAGTGGCTTCAACAGGCAATAGTGACAGGCGGGAGCTGTGAAGTCAGGGAGAGGCAGCTGCTTGGAGGAGTTACAATGAGATTGCATGCTGGGAGAAGTATGGGGGTGTTGGTGACCAGTTCTGGCAGCTGTAAGGGTGTCATTTCATTATGAAGATAATGCAGACAGTGATGGTGCTATGTGAGGAGAGAGGCTGCAGATGGGATGTGCCTCAGATGTTTGGAAGCTTGTAATCAGAATTATTCACATGATATGTGGGTCATCTTATTAATAGGCTGGTGTGACTGGACCACAGTCTAAATAAGAGCCATTAGGCTATCTTTCAGTCTGGTTCTACTGTATACAGTGTGATGGTTTGACACAAACATGGACATGCACAAGACTCCAGTGAGTGCAGATCTAGCTGTTCTCTACTTCTACACTCTGACTTGGCTGTACATTTCTGAGCCTTCAGGTAGCCGTAGGTTAAGCACCGTTGTGTCACTGCTGACCCAACATTACTTTGCAAGAACAATGCATTTCAACCGGACAGCTAATTATACAGTGCCCATCTGCACATCTGTTTTACTGTCTGTGTACACCAGACACCAGAATGGTGAGAATGAAAGGCATGGCAACATGGTTGGCACCTGCCTTAATGGGTGGTAGCCCGACCACTGTGTACCTTTTACACTTTAACCTTTGACCCTCAAAATACCTCCATGTCTACAAATAGACAAACAGCCTCTCTTTATGACTTGAGCAAAACAGAAACTCGTACTGCCAAGGGTAACAGCAGCTTTAAAAAGAAACATGAATTGAGAAGTTTGGTCCTTGAAAAAATAAACTCGATTATAGACAACCTGGTCCTGTGGGGTTGTGGTGGAGAAATCCGACCGCTGTACTACTACCATGGTGAATGACAGGGTGGAGTATGTTTCTGTTTTACTATTTTTTACCCATGAATAGTCATTTGGTGTCAACTGCCAAGACTAGTACAGTTTTCAGTGTGGTGTTGTCCTTGGCAGGACAGAGCCAGAGAACTTTATTAAAGGATAAAAGCAGAGAACAAATTTCAAAGCAGGTCATTTGAATTAAAGTAGTTGTGATTTCTTGCACTTAAATCCACCATAAAAGAGCTTCTTCCAAGCCTGAGTACATAAACATAAGAGGCTATTGTAAAAGAATTTACAGTACCTTCCACCTGCCAGATACCAAGATGCTGGGTGGTAGATTGAAATTTCACATGCTACTTTCTTGAAAAATATTCTCTAGACTTCATATCATATTGCTTTGCATGTTCCCCTAATGGCTGTGTGTGTGTGTGTGTGTGTGTGTGTGTGTGTGTGTGTGTGTGTGTGTGTGTGTGTGTGTGTGTGTGTGTGTGTGTGTGAGTGTGTGTGTGTGTGTGTGTGTGTGAGTGTGTGTGTGTGTGAGTGTGTGTGTGTGTGTGTGTGTGTGTGTGTGTGTGTGTGTGTGTGTGTGTGTGAGTGAGAGAGAGAGAGTATAAGAGAGAGTGGAAGAAACTGTTTATGCATTCCTTGAAAGAACGCTAAAGAATGCTTAATAAACCAAAAATATGACACATAGCTTTTAATTAAAGAGAGCAATTCAAACCAAAACTTTGAATCTATGCACCAAAGAAATTCAGCCTGGGCAGCAGGAAAGGAATACACATGTATATGTGCAGCACAGCCATTATCAGTATCACTGCACATGTATACCACTGTCTTATCTGTCAACAATCCACAAACACCACTGTAATGTTGTTCATTCAGTCATTTTGGTCAGGCAGACTTGCTTACTGTCGCTCACACTGAAAATCTTCCTCATTTAAAACAGCTGGAAAATTTAATGGAGCAAACTGGGACAAACATTTCTGCTCACGGGTATGACAGCAGTGTCTCTTCCTGGGACATGTCTCTTTCATGCAGTTATTTAAATTGTATTTATTTTTTATTGGCTGATAGATAGCTCTGTTTTCCAACTTCTTCCCTCTCTCTCTGTTTCCTTCCCATCCAGAGAGTATACCTCCCCCCCCCCACACACACCATTTGCAACCAGGGAGTCTGCAGTCTCCTTACCTGCTCCGAGTGTGCCGGGGGTGACCCCCAGTCCGGTCACGGAGAGGCTTGGGGAACTAAAGCTTCTGAATTTCGGAGGGGAGTGGTAGTACGACGCTCCTACAGCTCTGTGGCGCCTTTGTCTCCACCCGGAGGTAGGCTGTTTCTCGGGATGTCAGAGAAAAGGACAGCTGCTTTTTTGGGATTCCTTCTGTACTCACACCCTCTCGGCACCTGGACCTGTCAGTCTGTCTGTGACCCTCCCCAAACTGAGTTAGTAGAGCGCAGGAACAGGGGGATCTTCTCTCTATCCCCTCTTCTCTCTTCCTCCTCCTGAGTCACTGACCATGTGGAACGTGATCCAATGCTGCACGGTGTGGATGTCACCAATGGGGGGCAAAGGGGGGTTGGGGGAGGCGTGGGGCACTGCGAACAGGAATCCAGGAGACGGGTATGCAGAAGCTGTGGAGATTCTGCTCCTGTGCTGAAAGTACCTTCCTCTCCACGCACCGCAGTGTTAAAACTGCCTGTGTTCAGTCTGTTTCTCCCTCTCTCTCTTTCTCTTTCTCTCTCTCTCTCTCCCTCTCTCTCTCTCTCACTCCCTCCCTCTCTGCCTGGATCTGATAAATGTAGCTCTGTAAATCTAGGGGGCAGACAGCAGACGCTTCACAGGCAGTGTGCTATAAGCTGCATCCTCTCTCTCTCTCCTTCTCTCTCTCTTTCTCTCACTTTCCCTCCCTCCCTTTGTTGCTCCTTCTTTCTCAATTCCCTCCCCTTCACTCCTATTTTTCATCCTTTCTCAAACACTTCTTTCCAGCTTGCTTGGTTATGTCTTATTCTGAAGGAGGAACAGCATGGAGACAGAAGCTTTCTGGCAGAGGAGCATGAGCAAACAATATGCAGCACACTGCAGTATATCGCATCCTTGAAATGGTACAGCATTATTAATCATCTCTTGTACATCAAAACAGATAAAACTCATGAGATTAATCAGCTATTTCAAATCTGTGAAAAATCCAAATCTGTCTGCTGCAGTGTTAACTTATTGGAAGAAGCTAAATCTGTTCCCTTACCAATAAGCTATGCTAAGCTTATATGCGATATCACAATTCAGAGTTATGTGTCTCTGCTGCACTCTGTGACAACAGAGCAGGGAGGGGGGTGTAAAAGGGGATACAAGCTGCATGTGGGGGGTGGGGGGGGGCAGGGTAGGGACTTGTCCTTACAGGTCCTGATGTTTACCATAGTCTCCCTGGAGCAAATAGAGAAGGGTGCTGTGCTGTGTCACTGCATGACAGTTTCAAGAACAGAAAAAAACATTAATTTTCCAGTCCTGTTTAACAAGGTGGTGGACTTGATAGTAACTGTTGTAAATGCTGCAGCAGTGTTTCAGCAGTGCTTTGCTGAGTTTGACAGACCGGTAACTCACTTGGTGAAAGTTAGGGGGCAGCTGGATTTCAATATGGGTGCCCTGAGATGGGGGAGATCATTGCAGTGCCACCCGCTAGTTAAGTTAAAAAGCAGTAATTTAGCAACATTTAAACAGCAGGTATGAATGAAACCCATTACGCTAACACAGGGATGTCATAGCATGTGATGTCATTAAGTACACATGTGGGCAACACATGGTCAAGGTAGAGTACAGACTGTCTCTCCCAGAATGCCATTGAACAAAGTCAGAACATGTAGCACGGGTAAGGAATGTTTCCAAAAGGCTAACACTACTAGTGCTGTACCTGAATGTGTAATGGACAGATACCATTACACACAACCAAATAAAGTGAATATAAGTATTAGTCTCACCTCACCTCTCACATTTAAAACACAGAGGAGAGACTCTTACATCCATTTATCCGTACTTATGTCTAAAGTTTGGTGAAATATGTAAGCGATGTATAATTGAATTGTTGAATAGCCTTGGCCCGATTAAAGATTGAAATTTTCTGAGCATTTCCCAAATATTGTGCCACATCTCATCCTCAATCACTACATTAGGATCCCTCTCCCAGGCCTGCTTTGTGTTTTCTATATTCAGGTTGGAGGATAAACTAAGAGCCCTGTAACAAACGCTGATCATCTTCTTGATTCCACCTTCGGAGAGAGTCCTCTCAATAGGAGATCAGTATCAGTACCAGACAAGAGTGTTGGGTCCCTGACTACAAAACCCTGATTTCTAAAAATCTAAAAAAAATTATGATTTGGTAGATTGAAACATTCTTGCAATGGTTCACACGACATAAAAACTGGACCATCGAAAAGATTCCCCCATTTTAAAAAAAAAAAAAAAAACCTAGACCAGGGTTTAAAGCCTGGATCATTCTGACCAGGAAGGAAATCAGGGTTACCCAAAATAGGTGTAAGGGGAGATGTGATCGCAGACCGCCATTCCAATACACAGACCTTCCTCCAGGCCTTTAGCACTGTAATGGTTATGTAATTTGAACAAAGATCTTTGATCTTTTTTGAGGCTTTCAGTAATAATAAATTCAGTAAGGGACATTTAGATTGGGATGCTTATTTATTTAGTTAGTTAGCAAGCTAGCTAGTTTGTTTGTTCCTGAAATGTTGGCATTGGTGGAACTCTTCAAGCACTGTGTTTTCTTTTTGGTCTTTCCTCCACAAAGTCATACAAACACAATGAAAAAAATGCGCAAACAAAGAGAGACAGAAAAAATTAAAAATCTATTTGTCATTTTGTTTCAGCTGTGTGCAATCAGCAGTAACACTGAGCAATACTGAAAGTGCCACGCTTTTTCATTTTTTTTTTCCTATCGTCTCCACAGCACTGTTCCCAGGGCTGTATTGGGAGGATTTGCTGTTAAGTGAGTGGGGGTGCTTTTTTAATTCTTTTACGTTATTGTATTTGTTTTTGACAATGTTGACCATGCATGTGGTATGCAGGTTCAGTGTGTATTGACTGGTCAGGTCTTCCAAGGTCACCCCTAGTCCAGAGCAGCATTATCCTCTGGGAGACCTGGGTCATGTTGGTCAATCTGTCTGGGTGCACAGCCAAAATGACGCTGCTGTTGGGTATATGATACCGTGCCGGGGGCAGGGCAGTGAAGGGTGGCATAATGTTTTCATATCAGACCTCTTCACCATATCAGAACTCATTCTAAATCTGGAATCATGGCTTGTCACTGTACAGGGTTTACACAACCTGGTTTCCAGCTGGATCTTGCTGTTTACACAGTAGTGAGTTCACACTACCTCGTTAGCACTTCAGGACTGCCAGAGGTGAAAACAAAAAGGATGGGGTGTGAGAAAGTGAGAGTGAGAGACAGAAGAAATATTAAGGAAGGAAGAACAAGAGAAATACATGGGCGGGAGGGCTTGGGGGGATGTGGGTCTGCAGACAGTGAGAGAAAGAGAAATCCTCCTAATAAAACTATCCTTTTTTGAAGAGCGCGAAAAGAATTGTGAATAGGCCCTGAAATATTCTTATTTATATTTACCTCAGGATAGAGTTCTCCTCCATATGATATACACAGTTTCATTATACAGACGGTCCCCTACTTGCAATGGGGTTATGACAAACCCATCGTAAGTGGAAAATATCGTAAATGCTTTTAATACACCTAATACACCTAAACTACCGAACATCATAGCCTCGCCTAGCCTACCTTGAACGCACTTAGAATGCTTACATTAGCCTTTTGGGCAAAATCATTAACACAAAGCCTATTTTATAATAATGTGTTGAATATATCATGAAATTTATTGAATACTGTACTGAAAGCGATGCTATAGTGCCCTTGTAAAGTCAAAAAATCACAAGTCAGACCATTGTTACTTGGGAACTGTGTATACTGTTATACTGGAGGTATAACAACAATGTAATCCCCTTCCCTATACAATTTGCAACAACCTCAAACATTTACTTTATTGAATACAGGTACATATGACTTGAGCAACATCGATTCACTAAAGCAAATGCACATATAATGTAAATTATTTGAATCACTACAGACAGCCTAATGACAAACATAGACATGGTGGACATGATATCTCCCCAGACACATGGAGAAGTAATATCAAAAACAAACTCTGGTTTCACCACCACCTCAAAGGGCACATCACCTTTTTGGGTGATGGTAGCAAAAATAATGATTTCAAACCACTGATTCAGTAAGTGTGACAATCTTGGTGTCAAGAACATTAATTTATCTGTATTTATGTTGAAGGATAATGTCTCTCTTTTGTTTGTTGTGCTAAATTACCCTGTGACATTGTTTTTGGCTTGTATCTGCCATAGGAAAAGAAAAAAAGTCATTTTAGGAATGAGGAACAGGGTGGACACTCTGCAAGGAATTCTGGTAGCCTCACCACAGGGCCGTTGTCTTGTAATCAGATTGCGGTATCCGGCTAAAACCAACTCCGCAGTTGCCCTGAAAAGAAAATACCACATGCTTTTTTTTCATGGGTGGATATTTTTTCCCTGCGAAGTGCCTGTGCAGAGGGCCCATATTAGAGAGTGGAGATAACCGCGCTGGGCTCACAGTGGCTTCAGGGTGGGAGTCCAACCAGCAACTGGGCCAGAGGCACAGCTTTTCCCTCTGGCACCAACCCAGGATGTTTTCCACTTTCCTATATTTACTCTGTTATTCCACAGGGAAAGGGTAGGGCCGGGTGGGAGGCTGAGGGGGGGCAGCTTTGGAGCAAGTCACCCTCAACTGAGTCATGATTAGTACTTCCAAAAGACTCCTAAAGTCTCAGAGACAACCCTTCCTTTTTTGGGCGAAAGTACATTAGGCCTGGAGTGCCAAATCATAGGAGTCAATAAAAAAACCTTATACAGTATCAAAAAAGATGTCACTCTCTGGCACGACGAACAATTCCTGATGTTTATTTCTTGATAATCAATCAACGGCTTAGTCACATAGGATTTGTATCCAGCTCTTTTTGTTATTTCATTTTTAGACCTTTACTGCATTGACTTTGCAGCAATAATACAACATACAATGTGTTTTGTTAAATAGTTTTTTTAATGAAATGATGCCAAGAGAGTGATTGCTGCACCTCTGATTCACGTTTATGTTCATCTGCTACAGCTAATCAGGCAGCCAGGTATTATTCTGCCAATAAGTGTGCTTTAGTGACTGGACTCTGAAGACACAACAGAACTGATCGTTTAATAGGGACAATGCTCAGTGTTAATGCTTTTTGAAAACACATGCACATACTTAAAGATCATATATTTTACTTATTTGTGATGTTAATATGTATCTTTATCTTTATGAGGCGAATTTGCCTGTATTGTTTCTGACATACTCATACCATTACAAATGTATTTATGCCATCGAGGCTTGAAGATGGCAGACCTTGGTAATAGACTCATGGGGAACACCCAGATTAAAATTATCTTTTGAGTTTGGCTCAACTATGGGCATGGTCCCTTATAAATAAAACACTAAAGTAAAGATATCCCTCTGGGAAAATTCAGTCAGGACAATGGGCATGCAATATGCCTGTAAAAGCTAGGAAAAAATGAACCTGCTCTACAAGAGAGGGGTTACAGGGGAGAAACTAGCAATGGATGGCTCAAGAGAGAGAACAAGAGAGGGGTTACAGGGGAGAAACTACCAATGGATGGCTCAAGAGAGAGAACAAGAGAGGGGTTACAGGGGAGAAACTAGCAATGGATGGCTCAGGGCTTATCAGATGCTTTGGAAAGAATTTGAGCTCTTTCTTGACAGAGTGCAGTATGGGAAATCCTTCAAGATCTTGCATGTCATTCCTTTTGGGATTTCCGGTGGGCCCCAGTTTATCAGTACAGTCTGTAAATAACATTCCAACAATGGAGACAAATTGCAAGAAAAAAAAAAATGTACAGTCAGGTCAGTGTGCAGCGTATTTACTGTATCCATTTAACCAGTGTCATGATATGATGTGAACAGTGCTTTATTACTGCTTTAGAAGTGTCTGTTTATTGGACTTTGATGAAGTAAATTGTATAGATTTTGGCTGGCTTTTGATCTCACTCCATACACTCTTATATTGTCTTTGGGAAAACACCTTCTGCACTCCTGAACATGACAAACAAACAAAATAGTTTGAATGACAGTGTGAGGCAGGGGTGCCAATTAACTGAATGTTGGGCTCTTTCTGCTATGCGGCATATTAATCCGAGGAGATATTTGGAGAGTTTGTTCTGCATGAGAACTACATTCATATTAATTGAAAAATTAATTTCTCCACACCAAACCAAACTTGTCAGCTCTTCACAGTGACCCTCTTCCACAGACTCAGTTGGAGAAAGCTGAAAATATGTCACTTTACCAATTTCTTCACACACTGCAAATATTTCTTACCCATGCTGTCAGAAGAACATGCAGTCATCACATACTCTAATCTGCAGAAAGCAGGAGTGGTCAGAGAGTGATGGGACTTAAGAACCGTAACCAGCAGACCTCAACTGTCGTCAAGCGTTGCCTCTCCAATGTGAACCTCCCTCCAGCCATAGTCAGCAATAACAAAGCTGGGACCCAAACACCCAGTCACAGGAGTCACAGCTGTACTGCAAACAGGTGCCTTTGCTGTGTGAACCACCTGGAGGCACACTTCATCAACTGTAAATGAGGCGTTTTCAAAGCTCAGCTGTCTGTGGACCACATTAACTAAAAAACCTTACAATGATGATGGATCATGTAGTCTGAAAAAGAGTGGAATCCCAACCTCCTTCAAAGTCCTAAAATGTGCTCAGTGCAAGATTCATTTTGTGTTTTTAATTAGTATCTTTTGACACTCATTCATATTACAGTCTTCACAGCAAAGAGTTAATGACAGTGGTAATGAATGTGCTTCTCTGAGCACTGATGTGTTTGCCCAAAGCCGCTGTGCAGCGTGGCCTGCAGCCGTGGTGATTTAATCTGGCGGTATTTGGCCCCTGATCATAAACACAGCGCTGCATGGGGAAGGCCATAAAGCAGAGCTTCCCCACCACAGGAACCCCAGCACTGAATCATGCCCATCAAGAAGAGCTTCTGATCTTCTACAAATGGTGGTTTGCTGTATCAAGTGCTTTTGTCCCAGCCATGAAAGCCCTGATCACCAGTTTGACTTTGAGCAGAACACCAAAAAAGCATAACAGGAGTGATACATGCCCCAACTTGCTCAGACTCAGAGAACCAGGGTCCACTTCATTTTGATTTCCACTGTGTTATATATAATTTCCTTGATTAATCATATTGTCTTATTATTGAATTAGCTAAAGCAATCCATCCAGGAGTGACCAGTTTAAGGCCTCAATCTGCAAAAATGAGCTGGTATAGGAAAGCAGCATTTAACCATCTTTGTTGTAGTGCTAATGGTGACTCCCAGAACGTAGTTTCTTCGTATATAGAGCTCAAGGGTTCACCTTTCACACTGAAGAAAAGATAGCTCTGAAAGTCTAAGAAAGCTGGAAAAAGGCAGTTTCCCTGCTGTGTGAAAGGGATTAAAGATAAGCACATACACAGTATATATAAGCACAGGCACACACATAAACAAGTATTAATGATAACAGAAACATACATTTATAGTATATACACTTTAACTTAGACAAATCATAATACATGGGCCTGAAAGAAAAATAGTTGTCCTCTTATGAAATCCCTTTGTGTGTAAGACAGAGTGATCTGTAGTGGCAGAAAGGCACATACCACAGATACTCTGGTCCTTTGTATGAGCTAAGGCACTGAACTCATTTTCAACCCTAATTTTTCCCTTTTTCCACAATTTTTGGAATGGCCAGTTATATTCATAGGTCCTCCTTATCAGTACAACATTCTCCATTGGTTTAGGAGAGGACAAACAAGCATGGCTTTTCGCAGGTGGCTAAACTGTGCAGTTATTACGTTGGACAATAATGTCATGAACAGTTTTAAGCAGACAGACGTCAGTTCCCATGTTGACCCGAGACGTCACTTGTCATAACAAGGCAAGGTCAAACTCAATTAAAAACCCTCACTCCCAGGGAAATGTTACAGCTAATTATTCACTGCACTGTCGGGCTGCTTGGTGCACTTACCCTGGGCACAGTCAGGACCTCCAGACCTGAAGGGACATCACTGAACTCTCTGTGAGATAGGCCACTCATTAGCAGTTAAGATGCATCACCCACCTTTTTAACTGTGCATTCCAGCACTGTAACTGGACTGTACATATCCAACTGGGAATATATCTCAGGAGGAATAGGTTGGGAATTTCTCGCAATATTCCTTCCAGCAACACAGAAGACCTTTTTAAATCGCCGAAGCTTTTTCTAGCACTCTGTGCAATCCAGGCACACAAAGCAAAGATTGTGGTGAACACCTCAGCAGGAGTCATATGACGTCACCAGCAGGGCTGTGATGCAGTCCATTTGTAAAGCAGCAGTAAATCATGTGTAAAAGTATGTATGTAGCGCCCATTCCAAAAGAACTGGAGGGGACACTTAGATTGATGGGGTTGTATTTGAGAAGATAACATTTTAAAGAGTTTGCCAGGACAGTATTTATTTCTGCAGGGAAAGGAAAATCTGTGATGTATGTCATGACTTGAAGAGCACAAAGAAATGTGCAAACTCCTCATATGTTTTTTATGCAAAGTTGAATTAAATTCTATAAATCCTTCACATACCCATGTTGTGTGATCATGGCTGTTTGTCGGAGCTGTTGGTGGATCACTGACGATCCATTTCAAGTTCTAACAGGAATGATGTGTGTGTTAAACAACCGTGGCAAGGTTAGGTAATGTTAATGTATAAGAGACTATCGCTGGGCTATATGTTTTTACCAGCCAAATTAAGTTCATGCTGGCACAAGAACCATTCTTTATGTCTCAGTCTCGTGTACTCTCTGTTCAGATAAACATTCACACTGATCATAGACATATGATTGCATTGATACTTTATTGATGAGCTGAACCATGCATTCCATTGTGTGTGTGGGGGGGGGGGGATTGTTCTGACTTTACTGGAGAGTGAGGGACTGTATGAAAGAGCCACGTCAGCACAAGTAAACTGAGGGAAAAGGAGGTTAAAGAGTGGCAGGTGGGTCAAGTTTTTAGTCTGCCAAGGGGTCTCAGGAGGGAGAGAAATATGTTGAAAATTCTGGAGGTATTTGGTACCAGTTTCTGAAAAGGGATGGGGCATAGTGGACATGGCCTTAATGGTAACCAGGAGTCATGGCTTTAAGAGTTCCAACTATGTAAAGGCTTCCCTTCAGCTGTGGACTGCTTCATTTGGAGGAGGCTGATCTGACTGGGCTCACACTGTTCGGCCCGTCTGTATTACAGGTGTCACAGCCCTCCATGGACCTGGGAGATAATGGGAAAGTGGCTTTTTGATGATCCACTGTTTTACCGTACCTGGATACTGACTCAGACTCTGATCAGCCAAAAAACATTTCAGCCAGTGAAAGGCAGGGTGTGTGAAGCTGGATCATCTCACCAAGGCTACGCAAACATCAGTAGCAGTGGTTTGGGGGATGTCTAGCATAAAGCCTTCATAGCTAGCTGCACAGGATTGTGGGAGATGCCTGTGCCTCCCTGCCAGAACCCTTCAGAGCATGTGCAGGACACCATGTTTTATCTGACTCAGGTGAATGTTGTTTCCTGCTTTGACTGTCAGCAACTTACATTGGAAAGTGACAGTAAGAAGGGGGTCACCCTCTGTCTTAAATGACCCTGGAGCTGGGGAAGTTTCCAGTCCCTGTCCCTGTTTTGGTAGTGTTTATTTGCAATTTTTAGGTTTTGGACTTTATTTGATTTTTCATCTTTTCTTTCATTTACAAAGTGTTGTCTGGGATACATGCTTTAGTTGTAATGTAAAGGTGGGTTAGAATTCAAAAGATTAGAATCGCTTACCTTTTCCCATGACATCTGCTCCTGTGTATGGCTCTGCACCAATATCATTGTAATCTTATGTTCCAAACAACACTGATAATGAAATTTGTGTTGGCTAAGCATTGTCTGTTTCACTGGAATAATATTTTCTCTCAACTTTTATTTTGTCTGCAGGAAATCCACAGGTGTTTCCCAAGCCCAAACCCCTTTCATCTGATACTTCAGGATGCTGAGTCTTTGGCAAACTAAGGGACTTTACATTATTGCCTGTGAAATGGTAACATTGCTAAATTGCGCTAAACAATTGTTTCTATGGCTTGGTAATTCATCATAGATCAAATGCTTTTAACATTACTCATGCACAGTATAACATCTTTTGTTATGAAATAAAAATATAAGTTTTGTGGTTTCAACCAAAAATAATAGAATTATCTAACATTTTCAGTTTGTCATTTCTTTTTGCTTGTGACTGTAGGCTCAGGGACTTCTTTGACCATCCATCACCTATACAGCTAGCTCAGAAGACTGTTTCATGAAAGAAGACAATGTTTCTGAAACCAATTATGCTTCATATATGCTGTAATCTATGCGCTTGGTTTATAGAGAAGTCTATCATTACTATTCTCTCCATTCTAACAGTAAATATTCCGACCCCTTATAATGGTGTTCTTAGGCTGTCATAAATTAGAAGGCAAAAGGGCCTTTTTCTTTTAACCTCTGCATTCAAGCGGGCTGGCTGGAATGTGCCATTTAAGAGGCAAAGGAAACCCTCAGCAGAGTTTCTCCATTCTCACGTGGAGCCAGATCAAAGCCCATCTATCTCATGTGGTTTGAGTTTATTCTGGAGGGTTTGGGGGACCCCAGGAGGAGAGATAGATCTGCGACACAGCCGTGAGTAAATCTTCAAGACAGACAGCATTTTGTCCCGTCTGTTGATGGTTATCTGCGGCTCAGAACAAGTCATCAGTCTAAAGAATTCAAGTGTTGACACACACTCACACACGGTTAAAGTTCCATGTTTAGGGAATGGGGAACGTGTGAGAGAGAGAGAGAGAGAGAGAGAGAGAGTGTGTGTGTGTGTGTGTGTGCATGTCTAGGGACATGTCTGCGTGGATACAAGGAGTGACATGTGATATATTGTGAAAAGTTCACTTTACAATTCCCTGTACTTTTTCAAAACCATACAGCACATTTTAACACACTCAGGAATGTCTCCGTGTTATGTAAGTGTTCTCTGAGTACTTTCACTAACTGCAAAGTTTTTATTGGGTTCAAACACTTAAAAAGCAATTTCATTTTGTGTGTGTGTATGTGTGTACAGCATATCAATGGCACATTTCCATCAAAAACATTTTTAATGTTTCATATTTCTTATCACAAGACATTGCACTTTACCATATGCTTTTTGTTATACTTAAGCATTTGAATTCCACACTCCCCATATGCTAAATGGTGGTATGAAAAATGTTATAGTTCATACATTTTACACCATTGTTTTCTCTTGACGCACTTTGAAGTTTGCTTCTGTTGGAATGTAACCCCTTGCGAAGTGAAGTTCTTTGTTTTCTCCTCCAAACACTTCCAGACTTCGGCATGATTACCAGACCACCCCTCCCCCATTCCACCTGAATCCCTGTCCCACAAAGAGATATGAGATATTGAATAAATTACTTGTTTGTGTGTTATAAACACAAAGTCCGCACCATTCCACCCCTCTTTATTCCATTAAGAAATTGAACAAATCATATATATATATATATGATGTGTTGTCAAGTACATCAATTATGTATTGCAATTGTATTACTGCAATTGCTAGTACTACTGCAACTACTACTAATCGTATGAATAATATTAACAAAAATAATAGTAATAACTTGTAATTCGTTTCACTGGCACCTGCAGTCATTCACCACTAGCATTACCACCTGATTGTTGTTCATTGTTAAAATAATGGAAGTCAATTTAAATATAAGCCTACCATCATTCAAATGATTAAAACTGGTGTATTTTAACATCATATCCAAAGAGACAACTACTTCAGAATTCTGAATGACTTAAAAGTTGTTGAAAGTTCTGCTATATTTGAAAGTCTTCATTACAGAAATGAAACATAAGTGGCATTTTTGAAAAAATGGGATAACATGTTAAGAGGAGAAATAAAACTAAATAAGAATAGATAATTAAATCTTGGTCTTCCTCACTCTCTCTCACTCTTTCTATCTCTCTCTCTCCGTCTGCCTCTCTCACACACACACACACATACACACACACACAGCTGGACTCAGAGGAAGAGACAGAAATATCTTTGGGAGGGGAGGCCAGACACTGACCACTGGCATGCATGAGGAAACAACCTCCATTCCGCTGGAGAGGATATGGCTCCTAAGCACTGCAGAGCACACAGCCAACAGCCCACATGTGTGTTTGCTGCCCATCTCTACCCTCAGCTATTCTGAGCCTCACTGCCCAGAGCAGTATTTTTACTGAACGGGGGAAAAGGGAGAAAGAAACAGAGAGATGATGACAGAACATTGTGCCAGAGAAAGTGATAGTAAAGATCAGAGGATCCACGTATTGTTTTCAGTTTATTCATTTCAGAGAGACAGAGGAAAAGGAAGAGAGAATGAAAACACAAAAAGGAAGAAATAATTCTGGACAAGAGCATTTCTAAATTACTGTAATGTACTGTGATAAAGAAATAAAGAAGAGACATGATGTAAAAAAAATGGCAGAGTAGATTAAAAAGGGAAAGGGGGATAGGGGGATGAAAAACATAAGATGTACAAACAGGATGGTAGGAGTGATTAAGTTTATCATCCTGATATCTTGGAAATATCTAAATGCTATTTATCTGTTAGAGAGAAGAGGCGGGAAATGCTACAACATGACTGACAGTTAAATATTTTAACACAATGGTCTTCAATAGTTTGTTTATATAATTTATCTATTTACATTTATTGAAAACATTCACTCTCACACTATGTGCTTAATACAGTACATACTTTGCTTTTGCTCAGTCTTGACTGAGGCAGATTTGATCATCTGTAGACATGACTTCACATCAGACAGGAGGTATCGTCTGGGCAGTAACAAGGTGTGTTTGTGGAATGCACACATTTCGTGAAAAGCTTTCTTCTCTTGGCATTGAGGTTGTTTTATTTCGTAATGTCTAATTGCACAGTGTTTACATGGCGGGTCTAAAGAGACATAATAGGGACAAATGACTGAACACTTCAATCCCACCCAGAGACACAGACGCTACCACAGAGACCAAAAGAAATATGGACTTCTCATACAAGTGTAAGATCAGCAGATTTATCACAAATGGCTTCATAAACGTCATCATTTTTTCTTTATGGGCAGTAATCCCTAATCATCTTTTCATGCCTTACCTTTTCCAGCCAGGAAAAGTATCCATGGGTAACTGCAATGATGGCCACAGTTGTACAGCTGTGAGGGTAGGTGCTTTATAACTCCTTTCTGAAAATAAAGTTACTGTCTGCACACCTGTTTTTCCTTTCAGGTGAGTTTTTTGTGGAAACAATACATGTTAAATCTACTGCCCCCTGCTGGTAAACAGCCATAATCTATTGCAGACATGAATCTTAACTCACTCACTGCCATATTTCTGGAAGAGAGGCCCCCTACAGGATGGATAACATGCTACAGTTATTAAATATTTGCACAAAAAAGAGAAGAGCAGCTTCAGCAATTGGTGTTTTTTCCCTACTCTCCATTCTCATGTGTTGCTTCAGTGAGTATTATTCTTAACTAATAGTGACAACGGGCTAAAATGCTATAATGAGTGTAAAAACAATACAGACCTCTGTTGCCTTGTCTTAATTTTGTCATTTTTTATGGTCATTTTTGTTCAGAGGAAATATGAAATGGGGCAGGGTATTTAACAATGCAGGGCCCAGGAGACCATGAAATACATTCACAACACAATGATGGGCAGCACCACAAATGACTTAAGACTGACATGTTGCTTGTGTGGTGGCTAGTTGTCATTATGAATACAAATGTGTGTCAAGTAAAAATGATGAGCAGCAATAACAAAAATCACCAAGGCTTTTTAAATATGCATTTACCAAACAGCTGACAGCTGAAGCTGGTAAACAGAGATATGCTACTTTACAATGGGACACCGGCCATTTTAATAATCTGCACAATCTCATGGCATTATCATAGTATTTACCAGTGAAATGTGAAAGAACATAAACAAGCAAATAGGAAAAAAATCATCATAATTAGTTAATGACTGTCAGTGAACAATTCCAGCATTGTTTTTTCTCCATAATTTTCATTTCAGTCTGAAAGTGAATTGAAGAAGGCAAAGCCTGATTACACATGAGCTATACTAACATTGTTGTGATGTCACACAGGCTTACAGTGAACAGCACAGCAGAAACATTTCAATAACTTCAGCTGACTGCATCAGTAAACATATGAGTGTCAGGAAACCAAGACTCAAACCTCAAAGGACATTTTCTTGAGACAGAGCAGTTAATTTGTATACACTGCTGTGTCCACACTCAACATTTAAAACTGTGGTTCTGTAACATAGGACAGTGGTTCTTATTTAATTGAAAAATATAAAATAAACATAAACTGAAAATAACTGATTAATATTTAAAGTCTTAGCTGATGTCTAAGAAGACGTACATTTCAAATTAATATATATTTAATATTTACATCAGTGGGTATTGAACTGAAGTGGTTTGGTCTAGTTATTTTACGCCTGGCTACAGCAGCTGTATCTGGTCTAAAAGCCTGGTATTAAAGCCCAGGATTCCTACAAAGATATTCCTAGCCCCATCCTCTGACTTGTACCCACAATGCTGCCCCCTAGTGTCTGGTTGGATGCCAGATTAATCTCAGTGGTTCCCAGCCCTGCTTCTGGAGTGCCCCTGTGCTGATGTTTGCTGCAACCCTCAAGGCTGTTTCTGAAGCACAAGAGCTGTTCTTGGTTTGAAGATAGTCACTTCAAAATTCAAACGGGCACAGATTACCCAATTAAAGCAATGTTTTCTAAGAAAAAGATATTTATGTTACAACGCATGAACATTCTACTTATTTTATATATTCTGTATTATTTTAGGGGCTTTTTATTTAGATATGTTATCAAACGTAAATCAGACATGTAATTTATTGTTATAATGAGTTGTAGCAAATATTTTTGACCAGAGGTTGAAAGTCCTAAATGGTGTGGACACCTGGTCATCATTGACTCAAGGGTTCTGATTTTCCAAACCTGCATTATGTTCAAATCTGTGTTGAAATGAAATGCTGGATCTAAGATGCACCGGTGTCCTGCAGGACTAAGTAACCAGTGACTTAAAATATCAAGTCCTCTGCACTTTGACAAAGTAAAGTATAAAATGAAGGCAGCCTTGGTTTGGATCTGGTGATGAATCTGGAGCTCTTCAATTAAAGTTTGAGGGTGTTTGAAGATCCTCAGACAGGACAGTTTGCTGTAGTATTGATTGTGATCAATGATGTATCCTGTCACTGCACTGCTAAAGTATAGGGTTTTATTTTACCAGGGGGGAAAATGAAATGCAATAGTTGCAGGATATTTTTTTATTCAAAAGTCAGACAAACTATTTAGGCACAGTGCTTCAATATGGATGACATCCAGCCTAACCATCCACTAAATCATGTAATTTCTACCATTTTCTCTGGTTCACAATGGGATCCCACGACTCCTATGCTGCCCTGAACACAGTTACACAAAGATGGACAGGTTTGGAGTGCAAAATGTGTAGCATAATTCCTTTTTCTCACCTCAGCTTTAAAAAGGTGAGCAATAGCGCCACCTGTTGATCATTACAGCTATTGAAACTCTATCTCTGCTCCACCATTTCATCATCTCTCAGCTACATGCCTTCCTGTCTTCTTTTTAGTGCCAGCAAGGCAAGTATTAGCACCTAACGTATGACTGCTGTGTAGTGTGGAATTTCTGTTTCAAACCCAGAAGGCCAGGTCAAGTAATGGAGATACAAAATCCCCTCATAAAGGTGTTGCTCTGTTTTAAATCGCCACCATAACAATGTTGACTGTCTGTTTCATTAACCAATTTTGATTTACATTCAAATAATGAAAAGTCATTTCCTTGAGATGAAGTTTATCTGTGGGTGTTAATTTATACTGTGACAGATCTTGTAATTCCTCATTTGAAAACAAGAGAGGAGGAAACTTGTGCCTGGTAGTGTAGACCATGTTTCAACAGAACACATAACTTTAACTGCAGTAATCTGATGAGCTACAAGCACGCCCTTACAGCTGCCAGATCATTATTTCTTTCTACCTCAAAAGAGGAATATAGACAGTTCCAGATACCTGTTCAACACTGTCGCCAGACTAGCAAAGAGCTGACCTGTCGACCCCTGCATTCCTGCAATTGACAGCAGTGATGGCTTCAAGAACTTCTTTCACAACCAAATCATAAGAGGCATTATAAAAAAGTCTTTCCTCAGTTTCTGCCTCCAGCCTGGCTTGTCCAGGCTCTGAAAATATGAATATGTCTTTTGGACTAGCTACATGCCAGATTCTTTCACATGCATTAAACTGAATGAATTCTCTTCCTTGATTAATTCATTGAAAAACTCCACTTGCCTGTTAGGCCCTATACCAAAAGGATTCATAAAACAGTGGCTATGTGCAACTGGCATGTCATTGTTTAATGTTATCAATGCCTCCCTAATGTCTGGATATGTTCTTCATAGTAGCAGTTATCAAGCCCATCCTCAAGAAGTCTGATCTGTATCCAAATCTATCAAATTATAGGCCTATTTCTAACCTCCCAGTCCTTAGAAAAAGTCATAACAAGCCTTTAACATTGTAGCAGTCTGGATTTAGAACACATCACACCATTAAATGCACAAGTGCATAATCATCTGCTTCTCTCCTCTGACAATGGCTGTGTGCTTCAAATCTGCTTTTGAAGACTAAAGTGCAGTGTTGGCTTAAGTGGACAGGCTCACTCCAGGTCCAGGTCTTATCTTTCAAGGCCACATCAATTTGTCAATATTGTCACTAAATCACTCCAATATTAGATGTGGAATGCTACAAGGGTATGTGCAACCTCTTTGCAACATCATCCATTAACATGGCATTAACTTCCACTGCAGAATACACTTAATAGTACATCTCAACAAAACCTGACGTCATTTTGAAACTTTCAAACATTGAAGCCTGTCTCAAAGGTAAAAAGGAATGGATGACCTAAAAATTTCTCCTTCTAAACAGAAATATTGGTTATTGGTACATAATTGGAAAGCTGTCTGATATTGAATTATATTTTGAAGGTTTCTCTGTGCCCGTGAGAGCAAAGGTCTTGGTGTTTCTTATGATCCTGAGTTCTCTTTTTAAACACATAAAAAATTATACTACGATTAAACTAAGTTTAAATCCATTAATTTAAGGAAATGTGGATATTTCTGTCAGTACTTGACACTGAACAGTTAGTCCATGCGTTTTTTACATCTAGACTGGCCTACAATAATGCTGCCTTTTCAGTGTGCAAATGCCTCCCTAAAGCCCACCTCGCTGGTTCAAATTGCAGCAATTAAAATTCTAACTAGGAAACAAAACACACTGGGCACATTTCCCCAGTACTAGCTTCTCTCTTTTGGCTTCCCAATACATTTTGCATTGGTTTTGCATTAAGGTTTTACATGGCCTTGCCCCTCACTATTTTAAGGACTTCCCTCACTCTGGTATTCCTCCAGGAACTCTTTGTTCCCAAGGTGCAGGATTTCTCCAATCTTGCTCCAAGATTGGATAGAGATGTGGTAGAGCCTTTTCCCATTGAGCCCCTTACCTGTGCAAATTAATAACACTCGCTTTATCTCTCACCTCTGCTGAACTTTTTTTGCTTGGTTTCTCGCCTTTGTAATGACTTACATGTTAAAAAAAATATCTCTTGTGAGTTGTTTTATTAGATACCTTTTAATTGATGCCTATTTTTTCCAGCTATTTCTGAGTTGTAGATGTAAGCGTAACCACTATCCATGCTCAGATTGTAATTTGAAATTAGTTTTCTATGTGATATGAGTTTTAAAATTGAGGCTATAATTCCCCTGACTTGTTTGAATGGAAACCATAAGTAATAGCTGTTCCAGTTTTTTACAGAAACTGTTTACCTGCAAGATTTCTTTGGTTGCTACTACCTGCATTTCTTTACCATTAAAAATGAAGATTACCCAGTGCTCATTTATCCATATACCTACTGAGGCAACAAGACTTCAGAGGTGGAGAGAGAGATGTGAAAAGTAGTGAGCGAGACAGGGAGAGAGAATCTGCATCAGTATGTCAGTGTGGAGCTGATTCTTATCTGTAGTGAGGTATGTAAGACCAATGCCATGTGTCACGTACAATTCCATACCAAGCACTGGAACAACAACGATTCTCAAATGTTCTCAATGTTCTCATGTGGGACCTCAGGGGGTTGGTCCATTTTGGACCAGCACATCACCGAAACCTCACGTTGCCAAGTCACTGACAGGTCACTGGGTCCTGAAACAGGGCCACATGAGGACAAAGATTTATTCTAAGATAAATCATAAAGGTAGATACAGGGATACTGCCTCAATGAATAACTGATCCTCACCTCAAACGTAACACCCGTTACATAACAGTTCCAGGGAATCTTCTGCAGCTCTGACTCTGGTCGTCACTAAAGATTGTTTATTTTGGACATTAGTCTCTTATTGAATATTTCCTGCTTGTTTTAACAGATTTAACATTATCAAGAAATGTATTCGACTCAAGACAGATTTTACAAACAGAAAAAAATACTAACTGATGCAATGTTTGATAGGAAAATATACTACACTTAATGTACTGGTTTCTATGCAGCTCACATCGAGGAGTTTACTAGATCCAGTTGCAGCCATTTTGAAATCTCTTCGGAGTTAACCTGCCTCCACAGCACTACCCTAATGTGGCGGTGACAGTGAAGTCATCCTTAGGATTTTTTCTATTACTGGTGGAAAATAATGCTACTTGCAAAAAGACTGTGGATTCTTCTTTATGCATGCATTGTTTTGTATTTCTGGTTTCCCATCATATTCTTCAGGCTCATTTTATCACCTGTTTATGTATATATAAAATATCAAGAAGCTCTTATTCCATGTGATTATTAACAAAGCACTACAGGGCAGTTCCAAAAGCTTTTGGAGCCAAATGCCTTTAGAATTCATGAAATTGTAGGTTATGTTTATTTAGATTTGTGTAGCTTGGCAACAATTAATTGCCCTGTGATACATTGTTTGTAGCTTCAACTGTTGGCCAATGATTACTTATAGTGTGCCTAACACTTGTCTAACTTGCTTGGAGAAACTGAAGGAGTCAGATGCTTTCACCATGAAGGAAAAGAAAAAACATGATTTTTTTAATGATGTTGCTCCAAGTAACGTGTTACCTTCAAGATGAATGTCATTGTTGAACCATGAGATTTGAGCTGAATTGTCTTGCTGCTGATGTTTGGATATATTAGAACTGTGCGAGTCACCATCTGTAGACAGAACAATCTGAAACATCACAATGACTGTGTGAAATCCAAGAGCCCTCACCAGGGGAGGAGTTTAATGTATAAAACCAATCTTTGATTTAGTACATGAGGTTTTGTTGAAATGGATGTAAGATGAGACAATGATGGCTGTAATAAGGGACAGAGAGGTAAAGAACAAAGAGAATAGATGTGAGACCAGAGGGCATTTCACCAAATGCCTCAGGATAGTCTCATACAAGATCAGATCCCAGAAATACCCAACACCAAACACCTGTGAACTGCGGAGAACTAACACAATCCCACTATTAACAAGAAGCTCAAAAGTACTTGTTTAATTGTAAGAGAGTCACTGAACACCCTTAAGAAATTTCTCATTGTAAGACAAAACTACATGCAAATATATATGGCTCAAATAAATAAAACTCTTTTAAACATGTGCTGAATGTATTTTCAATATAATATTTTCAGTCTTTAGTCTTCATTTGTCACTAAAACATGTGTTACTTTCCAAACTCCTGTTGCCTGTGGTCACAACAGATCATTTTTCAATTTATAAGGAATATGAGCCATGTTTACAATACCAACTTTCAACACAATACACTTCTCCTCTCTCTCTCTCTCTCTCTTTCTCTCTCTCTCTTCCCTACTGAACAGTACCAGTTTGCATTTTTTACATGCTATACACTGGTGTCACCTTTCATGAACTTATGTGAATCTCCACTGTGTTTCCAGTGTCCCGCATTTACAATTGCAGTACCTGCACCCATGAGGTCCTCCTAGAACAATACATGCGAGGTTCAAAATGGAGTCAAATATTTATGTCATTATCACAGTTTAGTGTTGGACATTAGGATGGGCCACAGTCATATGTCAGACATGGGCATAGTTTTTATTTTTTTATTTTTACCAGTCATTCACCACACCACAACAATTGCAATTGCATTTGAAGAGAGCTGTCAAATAGACGTTAATATATTTTTGCATTAGTAAGTTTAATATATTTCTTAAGTCTTAAGCTCTCACTCAATAGTTCCCAGGCCGCACTGCGAAGAGTTAAAAGTACATTCATTAAATTCCAACATGGATGGAGATAGTGAAAGGCGTGAAATGATGAATGAGTGTGATGCTCAATGCGATCTCACTGTCTGTGCGGGAGGTCTTGCCAGATATTTGGACACGGGTATACAGATTCCTTCCCCAGAGGGAAGGGGAGATGGTAACATGAGTAGATGGAGCCAATGATGTACATATTCCTAGCCACAATGAAAAAGATCTACTGGGAATTTATACAGAGCCAGTAAAGTGATGTCTCATGAACAGGGGCCTATGGACTGAAGTACAGGACAGTACAGGGGGACATACTTTCACGGGGGTAAACTATGTGTGTTGGAAACCTGTATTGCACCTGTATTGGGAAAAGTACAGGTGCAATACACCACAAAAAAGGATTCCGCCAGTCTTCATACAAAATACTACAAAGACAGGTACATCATGGCAGTGAAAAGTGAGATGCACAGTCGGTAATGGTCATTTTAGGAAGTTTTATATGCAATAAATACACAATTCCTCCTACCAACAAAATTGTTTAACCAAGGTATTATTGACTTCAGGTGAACATTTCATTTTAAAAGCAGGTGAAAGAGATCAGGGGAAGGCAAATAAAATATTGGAAGGTTATCATTTTGACTTAAATAATACTATCATTTATCATCCATAATCCTATTTTGGTACCCAACTACCTACAGCAGTATTAAACCATTAAGGCCTATTGAAATAGATTGTTTTGCTGGTATAGGAAAATTCAAGCAGGATATTAAGCATCTTTTGGGCCCTTTACCTGTATTTTCCTTGGATGTACTGAAATAATTTTTGATACATCAAAGTGGATAGATAATAGCTTGACATTAGGATAATTATAAACTTGCACTCTGAGTTGTTATTAGCATGCTGAAAATCATAGCACAACATCATATAAGGACCAAGCAGTGGGGGGATGAACAAAGACACCACAGATATGCCAATGCGTGTGCCTTTACATTGGGTCTGATGCCATTCTTTACACTACAGACAAATGTCCTTCATTGTTCATGAAGAGGATTGTCTCCAGATCACAACTACAGTCAGGTTTATAAATGGCTTTCCCTGACTGAAGCAAAGAAAAAACTCTGACACCATTGTGCTTCCTGAAATGCTTCAATGTTTTATATTGCCAACAGAGCATTTGAAAATAACAGTAATCTCAGTCCCAAGGCCATCCTACGGTACAAAGGCCAGAAACACAACCACATTTTAGAACTCACATCTCATCAATTGAGACACACATCCTCACATGGAAGCACCATTTGATTTATTTCCACAAAAAGCTGAAATGTTATTCTTTTATTTGGATTTTCTGTTTACTTTACAACCGTTCTGTTTAGCTTACCCAATGTATCTATTTTGAGACTGAACGCAGTAACTACTGCTCTTGTACAGTTTATTGAAAGAGAGAAATTATTTTTACAACCAACTATCATCAAATGGATCAATTAACTCTTTTGTATGGGCAAAGGAACAATTTGCTGACATTAAATCTCTTAAGTTTATGTTTTTAATAGTTTGTAGAACAAGACAATTATCTCTGAGAATTCAAAAATTGATTTAGTATTAAAAGCAAAAATAACACTGAATGTTTTCACATGGAACGTTTAGTGACACATTCACCACATTGGTTTGCTACTATGTTATCTCACTGGGTCTTTTGGTGGTGTATCACAATTCAAATCAAACCAAAGTTCACCCACATTACGTAAGTAGGGAAAAAAAAACAATAACCTTATGTAATAGCCAAAAAACACTACCCTATCAAAATGCACTCCCTTACCAGTTTTCCAAACAGTATTGAGTGCTATTTTGCACATCCACAATTATTTTATCTTTAAATGTTTTTTTTAATTGTTTAACAACTGTTACAGCTCTATTATTGTGTGTGAGGTGAATCAGAGATTTCACATGACCGATGGCCTCTCACAGCTGTGGCTGTTTGCTGCTATATTTGTGATGTGGATGGCCTTATCTGTGGGCCTTGACCCAATCAGAGGGGAGTTCACGGTTGGATGAACATCTATATTCCATCACACTCATTGGCTGGAGCTACATGAGGTATGTTTTACTTCATAGTTGCAAATTAATGTTAAATTTATCACTCAGTGAATATTCCATGCCATTCACATGCACATACCAACAGGAATTAAATTATTATATTGTCACCTGTATTGCAATTTTTTGAATCCCTAAAAGTTAGAGTTAGAGTTTCCCAGCATGTATAGTTGTCCAGTTTCCTGGGTGTCCCTTGATAATTATTTTAAGGCATACAGAACATTGTAGGAAGGGTGAGTTTTTTAGTCCAGTTAAAAAAAGAATTTGAATTGTAAATAAGCATTCCAATATTATGAAAGTTTGGCATTTCATTAGTCACATTCAAGTAATTCTGCTGGAGATGTGACAGAGACGAGTCTGGACATCCCTTTATTGAGTGATAATGTCATCCAAGAAAACCATACAAAAGTATCTCAGACAGCTTCTGCAGACTTGAGCCAAAAGCCTATGGAAAGTAACAGGTGCTCTTTAAACCAAAAGGCAAACGCTCAGACTAGAACAATCCAAAATGTGACAAATGCTATGAATGGCTGGCTTTCCGAATGTATTTCTACCTGTCAGTAACCACTGTTAAGCTTCAAGGTTGTAAACAGTGCTGCACCTGACAGGGATTCCAGTATCTGCTCTGTTACTTAGAGGAAATACATCCCTCTCACTGTGCTCATTAAAGGAGGACAACATCGGAAGAGGACCCACCATCTTTTTGGGTACCAGAATGATAAGGGAAGCCCAAGGTGAAAGGGAAGACACAATAATACCATGTTTCTATCTCAACAATCTGATCCTTAACCATATTTCTCTTTTGCTAGGGCAATCAGGGACTGGGTAAACATGCAAGACTACAGTTACTTTGTATAGGCTAACCTGAAAAAGTAGCTATGGGGCCATGTTTACTGTATTTTGAGCTAACCAAGGACACCTGAAACTGATGACAAAACCCTGGCACATGGTCACCATGGCAAATATACTTGTATGACTGGAGCATGGCTTTGTTGGTAATATTAAATATGCTCTAAGATTACTTTGGTAACACTGTCATTGTGATATTATCTCACAAACATTTAACAAAAATGTTCCAGAACATTCTTGAAACTGTAAACATATTTATGTGGTAGGAAGATTGTCCTGCTGATAGTCAAACTAAAGTGTTGTTGAGAGAGATAAGGGAGAATTGCATGTTGTATAAGTGAAGCAGTTTCCTTATTTCTTAGTTTTATTAAATTTTACCACAACATCTTGCCCGCCTTCAACCAATGTAATGGAAAGCAAACCTGTGATGTAAAAAATAACTTTTATTACCACCCTTTTATTTCATTCTTTTTTGAGGTGCTGCTAGCCAGACTTCAGGAAGGGAGAGTGTTGTAGACTAATCATTTGAACTTATATCAAAGGAATAATGTAAACATACTGTAAGACCCTGTCATACCTCTGATCCTTATAGCCTGTTCGCTTACAAGACAGATATTGAGACAAGATGATTTTAGCACGTAATAATAATAGTAATAATAATTGCCTGGAGTAAGATTATGCTTTTTGTCACAGATCAATGCTGCTGTGCCACTCCCACAGCCCCACACATTGCTTTTATCTTTGGCCTTTCTGCTGTGGAATTCACCTCCTGTCACCACAGTGTAATATTAATTTTCCACATGATACTTATTATGAGAATGTTTTATATGACTATAGAATAATACTTTATGGACATAATTATATGAGAAATTATCTAACAGCTAAATGCTCGCACTGCATCCTTTACATTTTCCTCCATCTTTTCATCTTGCAGGTAGTCTACATATAATGGTGATATTCTGAAACAGCTTTTCAGTTATTGAGTAAAATTAACTGTTTTTCTGACATTGTTTATGAATTTGAAATCCGTTTGAACAGTGAAACTCCTCTGAATACAGAAATGATTCAAATAAGAACACATTTAATTAGGATTCCTTTATAAAAGTCCTTTTCAACAGAGAAAACTGTAGGCACTTAAAGGACAGTGGTCTGTTGACCTGAGCAGTTATTCACCAATTATCTGGCCAAACAATCAGTAACTTATTCAGTAATAAGCCTGGGCTGCTTACCACTACTTAACCATATAGAATTTCCATCATTTTTAAATCCAAAAAGTCCCTCCAAATGAAACAATGGTGCTATCCAACAGTGAGAATGTAAGCGATGAGAATGTGTTAGAAATTGCATACTAAGGCTGTGGCACTTAAGTAATAACTTAAAATGTCGTAACTACTTGTAACATTTTTTCGCATGTTGTAATAATTAACAAATGACCACAAGACTTGAATTTATCAAAATAAACAATTTATCAAAAATATAGATTTGTTCTGCCCTTTTATATATATTTTTTATTTTATTATTTTAAATATTTATTGAATATAATTAATTACTGGTTTGCACCTGGAAACAGAAATTACTCAAGTGTCTTTGGCCCTCAGGAGGCTGAATTCTTCAGAATGATCTCAGATATGACTTCCTGAGACTGCACTTGCTGTACACACTCATTTGGCATTTTCTGCAAATGCTGCAATCATGGCTGGTTTGATTGTACTGACTGTACTGTGCTTATTGTGAAATATGTTAACTCTGTTTGTCTACTTGGATTGTATTTGTTGTACTTTGGTCTACTAATACCATTTAAGCCAATATGAATAAATGAACTGCAAATAGCATACTAACAGTAATATGACCAAGTGTAATAACAATAATAATGTCAAAAGCATAATTCATTGTACAAACTGCCTGAATGTGGCAATTTCGTATGTGTATTTGCTTTTTGACCTGTAAAAAGACAAGGTTGCAGGACAGCCTTGTCTGAACTGACTACATAGTTCAAGGTTGATCAGATTATACAGATACTTATGAAACAACAAGAGAACGAGTAGTTCAGAGGGAGATCTAGGAGAAACGTGGTCAATAAGAAACTATTCACGTAGCAGCTTTTGAGTAAGTTTGAACCTTTTGCATTTCACCAATTCAATTTACATTGTACAACCTATGCTATATTAGTACTTTTTAGATTTTTTTTTTTTTTTTTTTTTTTTTTTTTTGTGTGCATTGTGTGATAGCAGTCCAGTCTCTGTGAAACTGCTTTCACTTTAATCAAGGCTTTGTGCAAATACATATGCCATGGAACAAGGAAGTTATAGTGATTCCTGAAAGATTAAGATTATGTAAATGACCCAGTGACAGCTTTCATATGCAAATAACAACCTCCTTTGTAGGTTAAATGTTTTACATTCACATACATTGCTGAAATGTTCAACTGTCCTCATTAAATGCATCAAAGGAAGCTGCAGACAAAAGATGGAGTGATATGCATGCTGTATTTCTGGTTCTCAGGTCTTTACAGCTGGTGTAGCAGCCGATGTTTATAGTGATATATTCAGGTCTGTTCAGAAGGGTTGAGATATTATGGAGCGCTGTCCTGAAAGAAATTTGTATAGATCAAAAACAGGAGAAGAACAACCAAGTCAACAAATTAAGGAAATAGTTTAGATAGTTAGATTGTTTAAATAGTCCAGAACAGCAAATTATTAACCAGCAATTGCTATGTAAGACCTCTTTAAACTTTTGTGAGTTATTTCATACTGGTTTAGTAGTGATTGCCAGTAGTGATGTCACTATGACTATTCAAGACATAATCTGAAGATACAGTAATATCTGGTGAATGCAGTGGCACTTCGAGACAGAACATGTCTAACTCATGGTATGCTGCTGTTGGCTGTCTTAACTTGTTAAAAACCTTGGCTTCTTCAAGGAGATGATGGCAAAAATATAAGAACTTGATATTAGAATTTATTACTGAAAGCTTTATGCCTGTGCATTTTTAAAGCACTTCACCAGTGGATGTGAAAACAAAGCAGGAAGAGAGCTATTGTATTTTTAACTTTTATAAATATTCTTTGAAAAGGAGGTGGGGAAGTCTACTTTGTAATTAGGAGGGGGAGAAAATGAAAAAAAAAAAAAAACACTTTCATATATGAATACAAACACACTCTTGGCTATTGTCCATTTATTGTGATTCCAGATTCTTTAAATAATTCAAATTCTTTTTATATTTGAATTCCTAAGGAGAGATCGTTCCTGCAAGTTTCCTTGTGACAGAAAAATATCATCCAATCCAATGTTCATGTTAAGAGCATTTACCCAAACTGTATGTGACTGGAACACTTACCCTAACTCTCAATGACTGCACTGGAAATAATGAAATGTCAGCTGGGATGCTGCCATGTTATATTACAGTATTTTGTCAATGAGCTTACATGCTGGATGAGAGAAAAAGTCAAATCAACAATGCCAACATGAGGTAAATGCTAATTCTTAATTTCACAAAAGAATTTTCAGCATAGGTTTTTCAGTAAACAATGCTGTTAACTAATAAAAAGAAGAACTTATCTGGAAAGGCCAGAATAATTACCAAAGATATACTGAGAGATAGATGGAACAACCCACGGCAACTAATAATAATTGGTTGTACTGATTATATCTACTAATTCTATTTCTTATGTTATGAATGCTAATAAATCATAGAAATCAGGCTTAATTTATGGGAATCGTCAATTTCTCAAAGCACATATAAAGCAGCTTTATCTTAAACATCAGCAAATTCAATAGCGTATTTGGTAAAGTACAATAAATATTACTTAACTTTGTGAATTAATTTATTTGTAATGTCTTGTGCTTGACATTTTACAACAAAAGATTTTAATCAAACGATTTTGCTATCGTTACATCCCTAATTTTATGAATGAGTAGCGCCTGTAGTGACGTAAGTACAACTATATACTCTCCGGAACATTTTACGGTTACATAGGGAACGTTATTTAGGAGAGAGGGGAATGTTTTTGCTGCTGCACCGTTAACTGTCAGTTTGAGAGCTGGTTGAAAGAGGTGCTTTGCTAGAGGACAGGTACAACGTGACCCCACCGTATGATTTTATTTTGTATTATACTTTTAATTACATTTTTTCACAGTTGTAGTCTTTTCTTTCTTTGATTCTAACACTGAACTCTGTTGTTTCAGCGTTATAATGAAATCAAGGGGAGGACATGGCTTGCTGTGTACAAGCTCGTATCTCTATTTAGCTAAACAAAGCTAATTTTAGCTTGTTGATATTTCGAGATAATTTGCTATTAAGACTGACTCGTAACTAGTCACCGCTAATTAGCTGTTATGTTTTTGGTCTTGTGTGCAAAATTCCTACTTGTCATCAATATTTTCGGAGGTTGCAGGTAGATATTGTGTCATGTGGGAAAGAGATATTGTTGGCTATCTACCTAGTTTGCCACAGGTTATCTAAGGTATCACGGCGAGCCAGTCTGCTAGCGAAATAGCCAAAATAAATGTTATGGCATTTTTGGGGAATGGAGACGTAATTGCACCCTGCACCTTGTTGGCTCAAACTGCTGTATTATGCATTAAAGTGTTGGCCAGGTCATTGTCCGAAGTCTATCCTGTCCTATATCTTAACCTGATAATCTGGTTGTTTACTAACTCTGTGGTCACATGGTCGGAGTGCGGAGGTGAGTACTAAGAGCAGAATCTTCATCGGCTCAGCGACTATAGGTATGTAAGTAGTGAAATAAGTAATGGTAACACATGTGCAAATGAGAAACAGCAAGTGCGAGGCTACATCTATTACGCTGGGGCGGCGCAACCATTAAGCAAGTAACATTACAGCATGTATTGGATCATATGTAAAAATGTTGTACAGGCCTGGTTGTCTACAGTTATGCCTACCGTGGCTACAAGAAGAGACCTCACTAAGAAAGGAATGATTGTTGGAGCACATTTAATGGGAGCTTCACCAAAGACAGTTCAGCTTGTTGGGGTTAGCAGGGCAAAGGTGGGATATTTTTGTCAAGGATCTCCTGGAACATGTTTTCCACACCAACTATTCATGAGCTGTATTCCTTGTGAAGAATTCTAGACAATGGTTGATTGCAAGTGTGCATGTTGTATGCCCACCACACATTATTGTCATAATACCCTTCACACTGATGCTACCATATATTAGGTAAATGGATTGTACACAGGAACTCCAGAACATATTAAGTATTATGTGTTTGCACAAAGTGTGCTAGACCTTTATTTCCTATTGGGTTATTTTTTACTGATTCTATTTGTTTAGGATCTGCTGTAAGGGTCCTATGAGAGTCTCCTCTTAGCAGCACTAGAATTCTTATTAACACAGATGTCTTACTCAATATTTACTTAAAATATACAGCTGAATTGAATCTTATGTAATATTATGGTAATGAGCTGGTGCTTCAAAAAGAGACATCCAGTGAATTTGTATGCCAATGTGTTGGCTCTTTATTGCTGAGTCCTGTCTCAACTAAAATACCTGTGGTCAGCATCTTGTTACTTGTGGTTTGTGATTTATCTCTTTTTAGTATATGTGAAAAGTGTGCCTCTGATAATTATTTCTTTGTCTCCACAGCCAAACAGGATGGCCCAGTCAGACAGCAGGGTGCTGGTTCTGAGTGTACTGGCGGGGGCAGCTGGTGTCAGCCTAGCAGTGGTCTGGTTCCGGAGCCGGAGACACCAGCAAAGCATGCCTGCCCCCAGCCTGTGGCTGAGCAGCAATGATGAACAGATGGGCACTGGAATGGGCACACCTGGGGCAGCATTGGCCTTGCAGGCGCGGCAGACAGAGGTCTTGGACCGGCTTGGCGCCCTGATCCAGTGTGTTTCAGAGCTGAAGGACGAGGTGCGTGCCCTGAAGGATGCCCTCCCACAGCTGCAGGATCAGGTGCGGGCAGAGCTGCAGGGTCGGGGCTCTGTGGGGGGCCGCCAGCCCAGTCCCCTGCACAGGACCCCCCGCAGAAGGAGAGCCGAGGGGACCGTCAGGGAGGAGGGGCACAGCTCGGAAGAGGCAGAAAGTGAGGGAGGGTGAGTTTTCCCTTCACTTGACCCCACCCTATCAGTGCTGCATGATTCTGTGAATATCTCATACCTTATGGGTAAAACTAAGGATGACTTGATTAGATAAGTGCTTTGATGGGAAGCCTCTTGGGTGCTGACTGCCTTCCTGGCCAAACAGAAAAAACAATATCAAAAACTAGTGCAATGACCATGACATTGTTCTTTAGGGGACATCCTCTCTGTGTCATTCATCAAAGCCGTGTTATTGTTCATCAGTATTTTGGACAATGAATGAGTGATATTAACCATGTAGCAATGAGTAATCAGCAGTCATCATTGTGTGGTTATTATTGTGCTCAGTGAATGGTTGCATGTCTCTGTGGTATAGGCTATTTGCATGCGTGCGTGTGGATGCATGCACATATGTGCTTGCACATGTCATTGGTATTTGTGTGCATTTGTTTGTGTGTATTCGTGTGTTGTGGTATACCAGTTCTAAAAAGTAGTATGATTCTATGGTAGAAATTTTAGATACAAATTCCTGGTGCTGTATTTCCTTTGACCTGAGTGTCATAACTTCATGAACTAAAAATGACATCAGGAGTTTTGAATGGTGACATGTGAGACATTTCTCACAGTGCTGATTTGCTGAGAATAGGTGTGAGGAGAAAGCAGTTTGCTTTTGTATGAAAGGGGCTAGTGTGTGCAAAAAACTAAAAAAATAACAAAAACAAAACAAATAGATGCAGTAAGTAACAGCAACTTAAATAATAACGTCAGGTTAGAGCAGAAATGTGACTCTTCACTGACTTTAAACACTGCTGATGATGGTAACTAATTCCAATGCACAAGGTAGAAAATACCCCTGAAAAGTATAATAGGTAAGATTTTTGTGCTAAAATATTGCTGCAACAACTTAATAAACTACTTCCTGATTTTGAAAATGGCTCATTGACTATTGACTCTCCTGCAGCTTGTCTTTATAGTCTTTAATTCATACTTAAACATGCAAAAAAAAATATTGTATAGCTTGTACAATAGCTGGCTTGTTGTCAAGTTCACATTGCACAGCTAATGGTGTTTGAAGGGAGGTGGAAGTTCTTTAAAATCTGAAGCTTTCAGATTCAATGCTCAACAATGGCACACAATTGAGTTGTACTTCCCAGGTCTTCAGTAGTGAAGCTGAAGAGATTAAGAACTCTGGCATAGCAACAAATGTTGGCGCAAGACAATAGTGAACATCCATGTGGCTATTCTGAGATGGACAGTGTTGCAGAATGGAGAGTATGGCTATAGATCACATTTGCTACTTCCCTGTACTTCAACATTTTGCTTGCAGATTGTGTTTGCTAGCAACTTTTTCATACTGTTCAGATGGACAGGTATCTGTCCTTCCCTTTTTCACTCAGTTGTAATGATGCTTCAGCTGTTCAGTTTTTGTTAAGCAAGGTAAAAACTATATTTGTTCTCCTAGTTTTTGAGAAGGGTGGCTGAGACCTTGTAAAATCATTCGTTCTCGTAGTCTTAATGTACTATTTACCCAGGGTCAGAAGCAAAGCAGTTCAGTCAGCTCATCTTTTGGCCATTCTCATCTCAGCTCATCTTTTCAGTCATCTTTTGGCCATTAGCGTTGTGAACTTACCTATGCTGCCTTTAAGAACACAGGTGAAGACAGTACTGGGGGATTCTACTATTAGGGTGAAAACCTGGGCATGTTCTGGAACCCTGTGTCAGGGATTTTGTTGGGTTTAAGGTACACTGTAGATCTCACTAAGTCAAGAAAATAGCAAAAATAAATAGCTTAAATTAGACCCTTGTTTCCCAAGATATGAGTGTTTGAAATCTAGCCTGTTGTGGGAGCTATTAATTAAAAAAAAAAAAAAAAAAGCAACGTGACAGCGACCTTGGTGGAAACACTGAATTTTATTTTCATGAAATGATATATTTTAGAAAAAGTCTCCTGTTTGGAAATTAAAAGCTGGTAAAATTAATTGGTCTGAGCCAATTCAAATTATTTTGATCCAGAGTTGAAATACTTAAATATTTTAATCAGTTTTAAAGGTTTGTACTATTATTTCTACTTACAAGAAATGTTCATGTTCAAGAAATTTTTACTTTGCCTGATGTTTTTTTTTGTCATTGTATTGTTTACATATTAAATTCACTGGAATTAGTATCTATGTCAAAATTTTGATATTGTGACAACACAAGTGTGTGTGCTCACATGTGTTGTACTGTAAGATCACAAAACCTGTGTTCTTCGTTGGAATCTTGCACAAGACGAGCAGGTGATAACATGCCAGGAGAGAAATAAAAATCTACAAATCAGTTTTTTAATGAGCATCTTAAGGGAACTTCGAATCAGAAGCAGGCAGTGGAATATATGAAGGCCTTTGGCCCTCTCCTTAATTAAGATCTGCCTGTTGTTTGCAGTGTTTCAATTGCAGAGGACTTGGTTCAGGTCAGTGCTACTTATGTTTTTTTTTTGTTTTTTTTTTTCATTAAAAGAGTCTAATGGATAGCATATATTTTGTATGCTCTATTTTACACCAAAGACAAATTGCAGTCTTCCAGACTATGGGAAAAAAAGCAGTAAGACATGATCATGCAGTATGTAAAGGGTGGCCTTTATGCTTTGATTGAAACTCTTGAAAGTAGTAACTGAAGGGGCAGTAATGCTCTCCATCTTCATTATAGACAACACAAAGTTCTGGCAGAGCATGTGCAAGTTGGGAAGCCATATTGGAAAAGCGATTCTGTTTATTCTGATTAATATATTCAGCACTGTTTTCAGCAAACCCAGTCCACTTTATACTTCATACAGAAAGAAAGAAAGAGAAAGAAAGAAGCTTCATCTGTCTGACAAGCAGGTGCTGGTAGTTCAGTTGCAGGCTAATTAAGCTGTTTCTTGTACACGTCACACTTAATATGTATGTATCTTATTTCCCAAGTGCCAAATTTTCTGAGCCTGTTTTTTGTAATGTGATGTATCTTAGCAACTATTATTCTCAAATCAATGCCTGTGAAATTTCACAGTACTTTTTGATTTTGGGGAGGAGCAGATGGGAATGGGTGGGATGGTGGAAGGTGGGTCCAGCAGGAGTTTTCTTTGCATCTGATGAAAGTAGGGCTAAACAATCAATCAATTGCAAATCGGAATCATGATTTGATTTTATAGTAAATAAACAAGAATTTGCTTATTCATGCATTTTTTCATGCAATTCATTACCTTTCAAACTTTTCAGCAGCAGAGATTAATGCAGAGATTTGTCCTTTTGTATGAAAGTCATGGTTAGTTTAAAATGCATTATTTCGATTTAGTCTACATTATGAAATTGCTATATTTTGGCTAATGTCTATGCAAATATGATTTAATAAATACACACGTAAGTGCAGTCTAGTACACTGCAGTATATTTAAACATCGTAAAGATAATTGTGAGACAGCCTATTCACAGTAATGTATGCTGTTAGGGAATTAAGATTAATCAATGTGTTGGTGATTGTTTGTTGTAAGGTTATTATTGACTGACTTTCATCCTAGGATATAAAGGGTAAAAATGTTTTTCTCGCATACTCAGATTAAAATTGGGCAGCAGTTGCATAACAATTGTTGTAACTGACTGACAAACAGCATGGACGCGTTTCTGCACACAACCTTCCTCAACACTGAAATGCGTCCGAGCTGTTTGTTTGAGAGTCTATTAAAACATTTTATTGCTAATGTTGTCCATGTTGTCATCAGTGATTTATCATTTTTAGATCCAGCACCTTATCGTTTCTTGTAGTATGAGGCCAGTTCATTTTTTTTGTTTCCATACACATTTCCACAGTTACTATATAGGATTATATAGGTTGTAGCTGTATAGCAACAAATCGTCAAAACGTCTAAATACTTGCCAAGACTCACATTTTTTTCTCCTTTTTGTCTTCTCACTGCCGTGCAAGTAATTCTCACTGGTTGGACATGATCAAAACTAACACGGGCACATTTCATACTTAACATTTATAATAACTAACATTGTAGTAAACCCCTACTCAACAGGCACAGCATTGCTCAAACGTCACGTCACCAAACTGCACTCACTATTTCCTTTACATTTTAGTTGCCAAGTATGAATTAGACCCACTGTGGTCTTAAATAAATGACACAATACCATACTTAAATGTTCACAATTGATTAGTATTCACAATTAGCCACAAAAAATAGTAATGGAATTATTATTACTTTATTTAACGTGATTGCAAGATGTGCAATATTAAGATACTGCTCCTGAGCCATAAGTGAATGAAATCCCTATTTCAATGTCAGACAATGTTTACAGAAGGGTCCTATTATTTTCTTATAGGAATTATTTTATGTTTTATTACTATTAATTTATTTAACTCAATACAGTCACAGCTTTTGTGATAATTGTTCTAATGTTCAATTGTTCTATGTTCTATGCCAGTTACAAAAAATGTGATAAATACATGTTGGAGGCAATTCATATCTTTAAATTCTCATCCTTGCATTAGAATATAGAGCAGTTAATATTTTGATGGTATCTCATGTGGTAATGCTCCATCACATGGTTTAAATGTATTACACATTGAATATTGACCTGAAGATTGACTTAAGAAATTATATCGGCAATCAAATCGCAGTTGAAATTTCTTTTGGAAAAATCGCTGTGAGATATTTTCCCCAAATCGTTCAGCCCTCGATGAAAGCTCTACTTACAGCACTCCGTTACAGGGCAGCCTTTGTGGGAAATCGCAGAGTCTCAGCCCTAATACTTTAATCACAACTTCTACGATTCATTTTTACACCTGTCATGAGAAGTAACCACACAGAAATTTGTATTTGATTTTCAGAGACTAGAAACAGAAAAAGATCTAAGTGCTTGAGTGTGGAATGTTCCATCTATAAAAACAACATGGATGTCTGATGCACACACACACACAGACGATCAAAACCTTTGTGTCTGCAAGCAGTGTTTTGAGAATTGTTCATTGGTAAGCGCTGCACAAGCTTGTTTTTCCCTTGTGCACCCATTGCTCTGCACTGGATTGTCTCTTGTAGGAGATGTGTGCACTGTAACTGACCTGGGTTGACTCATCACTGCCATGCATGCTTACGTGCAGAGACTTTGAAACCTGCCAGTGTATCAGAACACCACTGTGGTGGGTGTGGGGGGTAGAGAAAGGCAGCACACTGTGATCAAAGCTCGCCGTTACTGTCTCTTGTGCTGCTGTATGTTTTTGGCAGAGACCCAGATATTGCCTGGGACCATTTCTTTTAAACAAGGAAAGGATAAGAGGCAGGCCAACAACCAGGGCACTGAGCAAAAAAAGCACACCTGCTGTTTGCAGATTGTTGAAGATTGTGACTTCTGATGAGATGAATGATGTGTACAACTTGACGGAATAATTGGAGGACTTTTGAAGCCCTTGTCTTTGTGTGTTTGCATACACTTGTCTTCATGTACATGTATATTGAATGAGGATGCATGTTTATGGCAGCAATGAAGGTTGTTATGTTAGACTCAGTCAACATTGACAGGAAAGGAGGAAGTCTTTTGATGAAGAGGATTGGCATGAAAAAAAACATGCATAAACATCTGATGAGAGAACAATACCTAATTTTGTTTCAATCTAGAATGTGCTGCTGCCAGAACTGTATAATGTAGCTATTGTATTTTAGTCAGATATTGGTTTTTGATGTTGAATGAAGATGATAAATAAAATACCTGGAACTGTGGGCATTGTAGATGGTGTCACAGATTCATATCCCATATGCCGCAATACCACTGAGATCCATGATACCCCTCTATTAGCTGGGCTGTTCATCCCCGACTGTTACCTGGAATTAAGTGACTACTTAATGAAAGGAGTGACTTTGGTTTGACTGACTGCAGTTTTCTTGAATTTTTGTGGAATGCCCAGTGTAATTTGTATGCCTGTCAAATCATTGCTGTGTTCTTTGTCAATTTGCACAATGAAGATAGTCCAACAAGTGAGGGTAAAAAAAAAACAGAGAATGAAGATAATGCTGGTGATGAGAGTAATGAGAATTATGCTGCTAATGATTAAGTGACTCATTTATTACAAGAGTGTGTTTTAAAGTCTGCAGTGTAAAGTCTGTGAAAGGAACACTAGAGTAGGTGAAATAGTAGGTTGCTTCTGCTCAAGAGAGCCACAGCTTGTCTCAGAGGGGACTCGCTACACTGCGCACTTACGATCTAAAGACCAATAGTGAGTGTTGCCTATGTGTTTACAATTCAGAAGCTGGGTAGGGTGTAGGCTGGAAGACACCTGTTGTGCGTATGTTAGGATAATGGCAAGGGTTTTGGGTGTTTTGGAGATTTCATCGTACAGACATTCTGTGAACAACATCTGTACTGCAGAAGCTGATTGTGTAGTGGGGTAGGCCAGTTCACAGAAGTAGTAATTTAGCACATGCACAGTTTTCCTTACAGCTTCTGTCAGCTTTGTTGAATTTTAAAATATTCAGTGCTCTCTCTGGTAGAACCATATCTAAATGTCTTTGTAGACAACCACATTTTCTCCCTCAGAATAAGTGTCAGCTGCTGCTTCATTTCTCTCCATTGTCCATCAGCTAAGCTCCCACTGATCTCTGTATTTAGAAGAGGGGGAAAAGCCACCCAATTAACCGGAGGTGGTTACAGGTGCACAGTGAAACACATCTCCACCTCCACTGTCAGTGCTACAGCCAATTACTTTCCATAGAGGGGCTGTGTTATTGGCATGTCTTGATACCAGATAATAGGGCCAATCCACTCACTAGAGCAGCGTCTTAACAGGAGGAGCTACTCAACATCCCCAGCAAACTAAAACTTATGATTGTTTTTTGTGAAAAAACAGTATATCTTTTATTTTACGAAACCATTTTGTCTTTTTAATCATTTTTAACCATTAATTCTTAATTATGGTCTTAATTTCCATATGTCTGAATGTGTAGGCTAAATATAGTGACTCCAGACAAATTTAAAGATTTTAGTTTTATCATAAGACTAATCATTGTATAAAATAATAGAGCAGGGAGGAACAGACACTGTTGCTGTGATAACCCATCCCTCTGGCACTTAAGCTCTCCAATCAGAACATAAGCATTAAGCCTCAGGATCCACCCTCTCAAATGATGGTTCCCTCCCTAGTGCTTAATTAAAAATTCACTGTCCTGCCACATGATGTCTGTGTGATGGAGAAATTTGGCCCCTGAGGGGAGAGCACTTGGCCTTGGACACAGTGCAAAGAAACGCTCTTATAATCCCCACATCCCTTTAACGAGCCCTCATTGTCTGGTTTCTTCTCCAGCTCCAGCAAAATTACAGCCTTCTTTTCCTGGTGAGTGCTGTTCATTAGAAATTTCACAATGGCAGGGTGGGGCTGGGGGTTTCTGTCTTTAGTACCGAGGTTTCATTGTACATACACAAAATGCATATGCCAATGGAGGATCAATTTGCCTTTTTGTAAACATACAAACAAAAAAAGTGGAATACACATGGAATGTGTTGCAATATTTTGGACAAGTGGGGTTTGCAGCGTGGATTTTGTTTTGGACTAACAGGCACAGCATCTTTATCCCACCGCAGACCTGTGGCCATGGAAACATGCCCAGGTAGATACCTGTGAGACTGCAAGCATATGTAGTAAGCCTCTGAAATGTGACTACCACTTAAGATATGTGCTCCAAGAGACTACCTTTTAATCCATCTACTGTGCAAATATTTCACATAGACCTACCTCTGTAAAGGAGACAGTATTGCAGTACAGAATGAATTTATTTATGGAAATGTATAACAGATTTGCATAACTGAAAGCTGCTTATCTTCCCTCCATTATAGCAGATTGTGAGTTTGAGTTTAAGAAACTAATGGGATGCACTACATAGCCTACAAAACTTGCATTACCCTACAGGCCATCATCATTCTCATCTGACTCCATCCCCAGACAGCAGGATAAGACAGTAACGCACATTTTCAATGGCACTCACACGTTGATTCATAAAACTACAGGAATGCCGAAGTCATCACTTTCATAAGCCAGCTTTGTCTCTCTGTTTGCAGCTAACTTAGACACTGGCATACTGTGACTGACTTCAGCATATTTGTGCAAGCTAATGTACTACGGTATGTAACCATGAAATATATCAGGGATTAGTTAGTGCACAAAAGCTCTCTCATTCGGCCCCTCTCATTTTTTCTGTGGAATTTGGGGCTGAACTTCAGCTTATGTCTGGCCGTCATTAAGAGAGAATAATTAATGACGGCTGAATCAATTAGGAATGCATTTATGTAGAAACACTCTCGATGTGTAATATTCACAGTTTCATATCGCTTGGTGTTCAACTGTCAAAACATCTCATGTCAGCACCCCCCCCCCAGCCCTCCCACCACCCGTCTACCCCTCCGCTCTTCCAAACCAAAAGCGAGCTATAAATCTTGCCGTCTGTTTGCTTAGCTGCCCAGAATCTGTCAAAATCATCACTTTCTCAGCGTCCTGTAGGAACTTGTAATTCCTTTTACGATTCCGACTTCTTTTTCTGCTCATTGCTCTCTCTCTGGCTCCTGAAGGTTTTAATGTCATGTGTCTAAATAATACCAACATTTAAATACAATTATCTGTTTAAAAGTCAGTAGCTGCATACAAGACGTATGTAGCATTCCAGTATGTTTTCTCAGTCAAAAACACTAACACTCTTGTTTTCTGCATGCATATGCTTTTAAAAGCTGCAGTAGTACAGTAGACCTCTGAGAGTTTATTGCTCTTTCACTTGTGCTGAAATTATGTAATTTAAAAAGAGCATACAAGACATGTGCAAGTGAAGCCAGGGGGATCAAAACAGAGCCAGATGCAGACTACGCAATAGATACAGTTAGCAGCTATGCAGTTATTCCACATGCCCATGTTGTACTGGTCATACACACTGCACTGATTAGTTGTGAATATCTGAGCAATAATAAATATGCCTTTCTGTCAAATTAGATTTTTTTTGTGCCGCACTATGACATGATGTCAGATTTCTAGTACAGTACAATTGCATAAAGTTCTGATGATTCACAGTTTTGATTATTGTAACCCTTACATGTGCATAATTTACACATGTAGGTTTATATCAAACATATCATGGCAAAGTATGATTTGTTTAGTTAAATATTGGCCCTCTTCAGTTGGGAATAATAAAGATACGCTACATATTTTGGGTTTACTGTTTTGCCATAGTATTGTTAGCTTTATTTAATTTTTTATGTATAGCCATGTTGCACTGTAGCTGCTTTGCTGATTTTGATTGCCAATGTTATATCGATCCTTACTGTGCCTCACCCCACTCCACTTATCTGTGTTCAGTAACTTCAACCTATATTTGAATATTTCAGCTGGTAGGCAGTCAGGATTTCCTATAAACTTTTGACAGGGTAGGATTGTTTCTCCGGGCCTCCAGGTAAGTACCATGAAATAAAACACTTTTCTCCACACCACCCCCTCAGCACAGAATCAGAGTAAGTGGCAAGTTCATTGAGAGCTCCTGCTCAGGTGTGAGGCCACATATCCTTTACAACATTTTGTGACTGGACATGTGGCCTCATAATATGAACTCAGCACCAGAATCCAACAGGACAACATATCTCTTACAGCCTCACTCCCCATAATGAGAATTTGCTGTCACTTCACTTCTGCCCTATAGCTTGCCTATGATTTAGACCTTGTTTACTCACAACAGGTCAATGCTCTATAGAAGAATTTTGCAATATAAAACACTATGACAACAGACCATATGTATCAAATTATCGACCTCTGAAATTATGCTGAGAATGTTTAAAATACTATTTGAAACATCTTGTTTATAATTTTGGGGTTTCTGCTTTCCTCTGTTAATGTAAAAATATTACATATTGCATAGAACAAATTCTATGCTCAGCACCTGTCCTTATCTGTGTTTCACTCATAGTCTACCTCTGTAAAAACTGACATCTTTAGTTTTTGGACAAGATATGTGTGGTATAGCACTAGTATTTGTATGTACAGGTGCAGGTGCAGGCATAATGCTGAGCAGGTAGTTCAGTCAAAAACATTACATCAGATGATCTTTTGCCTTTCCTATCGCTGTCATTCTCTTTAATTGTTGGAAAGAGGATCTTGCCTAATGGCTTATTGGCAAAGTGATTAAAGTAATAAGATGTCTTTTTAACAAAGGTGCTCCTTGTTCAGAGGAGAAATGTGGCCAAAAACATGATCTGCTCCATGTAAAATGTTCTGCATGCCATCCCCAGCCCTGTCTTCTCTAAAAGGACAAATCATTTATCAATTCATACCAGCAGCAACATCACTGAGGAAAAACCAACTAATTGCATTTTTTTCCACAAACACTTGTAAAAGAAAATAAAGCTGCTGAAAAACTACAAACATCTCTTACTTGGGCTCAGCATGACATTATGTAGTTGCTAAGCAAATGTCCTTATTCAGTGCATCTTTTGCATAGGTTATAGGCCGACTCTTGTGCATGCTTACTATTGATGCAGTACACACAACACATTGAAGTAGCAACACATATCTCTGCACTTTCTAAGACCCCTCTGCTTTCACTAGAGCTCTCTTACTTCCCCTTACCTCTGAATAATGGGTTATAGCCTCAGAGGATTGGTATCGGCATTCTTCTGATATCAAATGAAAGGACACAGCCACAGCAAACTGAAAGAGGCAGTTTCAGTACTCCAGGAGATTCACACAAAGGGACATTATTGGGAATGAATTTCGGATGCCAGAGGAACAGGAAACAGAGTTGGGAGGGATCAGTACAGGGGGGATGGGGCATGTGGGGGGAGGGGACTGTTCTCAGGAGCAACAGGAAGCAGGTACTGATAATGAAGATCCTGAAAAGCTGGGCCCGCCTAGTTCGGCCCTTCCTCATAGAAGCTTGTCATTACCTTTTCAGATCACAGCGAACTGTGTGTACTTTTCATAATGAGCTGGTGTCAGTCTCCAAGACTTTTATTACTCTCTGCGTGCGTGAATGTGTGTGTGTGTGTAGGGGGGAAGTGAATAGGCCGACCTGAATTCATTAAGGGCCACAGGCTGTTGGCATGGTAGCTATTCTTTTACTGTGTTGTGAAAAAAGGCTTTTTGCTTTGGTGACGGTCACTGCTGCTTAACACTTTCTCACAAACACTCTTAGTCTTCCCCACTCTTCTGCTATTTCTGCTTCTTAAAACTGCTAATCCTCATCTCTCTCATTCACGGGATAACCTTGTCAACAAATGAACTTGAAATAATGTTTAAAAAAACAGGTCTTAAACATTTTCTCCGACAAATCTTCTTTGTACACTTGGGCATTAATACAAGAAGAAAAACTATGACAATTTATTATCTATGACAATAAGTTTATTTTATATTAAGGACATTTTTATAATGTTGAAATATGCATTGGTCATATTAATTTTCATTAATTGACTTTTTTTATCGGTGGTCCAACAGATACTGGGAAAAAACTGAGTGTAGTAAATGAGTGATTTTGTGGCCTTCAGGTGCCTTGTGCAGAATAACTTCATTTTGGAAACAGTCACTACAGCCCATAAATGAAACAAAAAGGAGGTTCAGACAGACTGCTAATGATATATTTGTTTGACTTCAGCTGTACCACCTGACCGGTTGTGATAATGACCCACACCTGATTCAAACCCATATTTTGACGTAGGAAAATAAAAACTTACTGGTAATGAGCATAACATAGCACCTTAATAGGACACATTTAATACTTGTCAGAAAACGTTTGAGATAAGAAGAGCTAATAAGAGACCTGCTGACCACCTTCATGACTTTTCAGTCTGTGATTTTTTGGGATATCATCATCCCTAGAGCATTTTTAACAAAGGATGACACAAATGCTGGAGGGCTGTGATCAAGATGCTCCAGTACCTAGCTTAGTAACCAACCAGCCGCTCCCAGACCCAAGATGCTCCAGTACCTAGCTTAGTAACCAACCAGCCGCTCCCAGACCCAAGATGCTCCAGTACCTAGCTTAGTAACCAACCAGCCGCTCCCAGACCCAAGATGCTCCAGTACCTAGCTTAGTAACCAACCAGCCGCTCCCAGACCCAAGATGCTCCAGTACCTAGCTTAGTAACCAACCAGCCGCTCCCAGACCCAAGATGCTCCAGTACCTAGCTTAGTAACCAACCAGCCGCTCCCAGACCCAAGATGCTCCAGTACCTAGCTTAGTAACCAACCAGTCGCTCCCAGACCCAAGATGCTCCAGTACCTAGCTTAGTAACCAACCAGTCGCTCCCAGACCCAAGCGGTTCTTCAACTGCTTATGACGCAAATGCAGCCTCTGCCAAGACTTAATAGGTCCTTTTATCTTCTCATTTCCCCTAGAGTCTTTCATTTAACTGACTGTGTTATTACATACATACATTTTTATTTTTCCCCTCCCTCCCTTCAGTGGTGTGATCTGAGGTTGTTAATGCTTATTTACTATAATTGAAAAGGGGACTTCTAAGACTATAAAACTTAATGCTGGCATTGCATGTTTCACCGTCAAAAGAAGTAAACAAGCCTGTTAATTTGCAAAGATACACCCTCAGGTGTCAGATATGGAAAGTCACTATGTCTTACCAAATGAGAAATCAGTACTGTATGTGAATAAAACTGAGCCTTCAAACTTGTAAGCCAGTACTTTTGTTCTTTAATGTGTCACTAGTGTTCACTCATGCTTGACCGCATCTACAACTTTTAGGAATAGCTCTCATTTTACTCCAGATGTCAGAGATGGTCTTTTCTCTTGAAATTCCAGCACACAGCCTCTCCCATGGCCTATGAGCTGGTGCTAGATCAGAGTAATTTAACCTAATATACTGCCCAGAGGTGTTGCATAACTTATTTTCATAACAGATGCTGAATAAGTGCTTTCCACTAAGAAAACAAGGGCTATAGGATTTAAACAGTGGCAACCAAGGTGAAGTGCCTTGCTCTGAGGGGCAGGGAATTATTCACCTCTTCACACAGCAGCTAGCATTAAGAGGAGGAATTAATGTTGTTTTGTTTCAAGAGCATATGGTTTTTAATGTGATAAAATGGGTAATCTCTCCTCTGCCTGGTTGCAGGTATATGACGGCACAGACTGACACAGAGGAAGAGGAGGTTGGAGAAGGAGGCAAGGCTGAGGCAGAATTGGAAGGGGACATTGGGGAGGAGAAGGACAACCTCATGGTTCTGCTGGAGCAGGTGGACAGCTTACACGATGGCTCGGAATCGGAGAAGAAGGAAGGCCTTACACTGCTGCTAGAAAAGAAAGAGGAGGTAAGAAAGAGGGGTCACCTCTCCTCGTTCATTTGACCCAGGAACAATTAGCTGTTCAATAGCTGTTGAACTATCCTACTATGTTCAACAGCATAGTATTATAAACATATTAAAAAATATATGTAAAAATATTTAATATAAATAAAGCTATTGTAAAGAAGAATAGATTTGTGCTCAACAGCCAAATCAGTCATATTCAAAAGTAATCCTTGAACAGGTGGCTACAAAAAGATGTCAGTGGAATTTAATAATATAGTCCATGGACACACAGTTGACTTGCATGGACTTTACTTTTTTTTACCATGTTAGGGTTTACCTCTTAAGGCACATACATGATATATGTGTCATGTCAGGCTGAGTCATACACAATAAGGTGTACTATTTGTGTGCAGTTTGGGCAGAAGACACCATTTCTCTGGCGACTCATGCGGGCCTACGCAGACGCACACGACGTGGCCTCAAATGTGGACGAGAAAAAGAGCTGTGCAGCGACTGGTAAGGTATAAAGTTGTAAATCAAGTGAACTCACCTCATCCCACTTATTTCCTAACCTGTGGACACTCCTATTCGCTGTTGTATGCCCTTGTGAACCATTCCTAATGGCAGTGCATGTCCTGCTGTGGGTAAACAGGTGAAGTGATTTTAAGGTGAAGTTAGGTGTGGATAATTGCAGCTTATTGATTGGGTGATGGCTTACTGTAGTTTTTAGTTTCACAATGTCATTTTCGGTCTTATCAGGGCCCATTTAAACAATTCTGTGCATAAACGTTTTTCAATCACAATGAAAATAGACTTTTTCCACAAAAGGACAAAGCCTTCAGAATGTTCATTCCACTCATTTATGTTCCACCCTTCAACTTCAGTGTACTCTTCCCCCAATAGCTATTAGTTTCATCACTTTGCTGGCCACAACTTCCATTTCTGGGTCTCTCATTTTAAACATCATTTTGGACCTCTAAAATGTAAAATCTGTCATGTTTTCTGTGTTACTTTTAAAACTGTAATATTTTCATGTAGTATTTATGTGAAGATCTCCAGACGAGCAGTGTGGAATGCTACCAGTGTGCCTCCCTTAACAGGACACACAGCTCTGTGCACTCTTTTTCTTTGTGTCTGTCTGGTGGGATGTCTTTTAAAAATAATTTTAAGAGCAACGGTGTTTTATGAAACTAAAAGGAACTTTTTTAACTCACAGCCCAGGTACAAAAACAAGAAAGTATAGGTACTCGCGTTTCTCAAAGAAAGACTGTAATATTCAAAGGAGTAACATATAACTACTAAAACGTGAAATTAGTTTCACTCACAATCCGCTATGGCATCACAATGAGCATGGCCAAGCGCTGAACAGATTTCGATTAGTTCCCCGCATACCATTCTCGTGAAACTCGGCAGAACAACTGCTCAGACAGTAAGAATAAGGATGAGAACAAAATATTGCTTGGATTCAGCTTTTTTCTGCGGACTTGAGCTAAAACTAGTTTTGACCAATAAGAAGCTAGTATTTTCTGGATCCTATTGCACATGCGGTGCTACAGGGCACTACAGTTCCTGTCCAAACCATTATTTAAATGTGTCTCCAGGTGTGCACATTTGTATGAGCATGTGTTTTGATGTATATTTGTGTGTGTGTATGCTCATATCTTTATGTGTCTCAGTTTGTTTTATGCGATTCAGTGTGTTGTATATGTATGTGTATGTTCTTTTTACACCTACATGATGCAACTTCATTTTATCAAACAGGTAAAATAGTTGGAGAAGAGGCCATTATGTTGAACCCCATGTGTGCAGAGAGTCATCAGTGGTGAGTCTCTTTTTCAGCTTCTGTACTCCTACCTTCTCAGTATTGTAGGTTTGCTTCTGCTCTGTGGAAATCTGCAGTAATAGATAGTATTATAGGCTAACCATACTTTCAGCATCTTTGTTCCTTCTGTTCTCCAGTATTTCATACCCAAGGGATGTTTCAAGTATAACTGTAATTGTTATACTTGGTCCTATCCCTTAATTGATTTTCAGAAGATGCATAAAAGTGGAATGTTTTGACAACCATTGAATTCAGTGTCTATGTAATCTCTGGCTGTACTCAGAAGTGATCATTACTTGAACTCAAGCATTAAGGGAAGACAGCCCTAATATGGGAAGTTTGAGCATGGCTTAAAATCTTCTCCCATAGTAATAGTAACACCATAGTTTATTTATAAAATCTGGTCCACTGAGTTCCTACATAATAGTCTAATAACTACGGTCCTCATCTGCGTGGCAAGGTGTGCCTTGCTGACCATGTGTCGTGTGCATTTGCTCTCAGAATTATTATTTAATTGAAATGTTTTTATTTGACAAATGGTTGGTTTCAAAATGCTTTATTTGGAAAAAAGCAGGTAACTAGATGCATTTTCCAGACTGAAAGTCTTTTCACTCTGCTGTTCTAAAGCAGCCTTTGTTTAATATTTTTTTTAGCATAAAAATTCAGAAGCAGTACTTGCACGAAGTTACAGAAACACATTTAAGGTGTTAATTGAATTTTGCATAGTCAATACTGAAATCCTCTCTTTTTCAACTGTAAAGTCCTTTCATGTTGATGTCACACATCATGCAAATTGGTGTGGATTTCTCTGTGACATGCCAATATTGTATTAGTATTATTATTATTAGTCTGAGAAAAAGCTCAAGTAAGTAAAGTAAGTTAGTGTTGCCCCCTCAGTTTTCTCTTAGTTTGTCTGGCTTTACTCCCTGGCACACACGTACACCCAGGTGCAGACACGCTAACACAAGCTAACAGCTTCCAGCTCTCAGACACTTCATGCAGGAAGTATCTGTTTTGAATAGCTGTCACTGATCATTTCTTTTCAGACAACCTGCTCCAGAAGGTTGTTCCTCTTCTTTAATTTCACTCCAGTTCCTCAAGTGCTAACACTGTGCCCTACTTAAAAAAGGGCAATACAAGAGACTCAAAACTTGCATGTGTGCTACTCACCTGTGTATGTTCTCACAAATTGGGTTTTTCTTGCTCCAGATTCTTGAGGATTGCATATTTTACATTTTATTTTCATCTATTAGAAAGAACAATAATACAAATTTCCTTCCTCAGGATCCCACTGAAAAAGTTTTACCACTGTCTTAAAATACATAACCAGTCTCAGCCTAATTTCAGGACTTGAGTAATTGCCGGTGCATTTTTGAAAATGAAAACCAGGCACATTGTTTGATTGCTCCATATGTGCTACTCAGGGTGTGTTTCATGTATCCACCGAGTGCTTTTCCTTGGTTTATTTTCAAATGCTTTATGGACTTTGCCATATGAGCATTTTAATGAATTTCAGACCCCTGTAGGATGTTATGTAAGGCCTGTGTAGATTAGGGCTTCATGCTGTGGTCATAACAGCGTTTTTAGCAGTGACCCATGGTGCACTTTTCTGTGATCAGTAACCAGGGCGTCACCAGGTTTCTGGAGTTTGTGATGGGCAGATGTCTTCTGTGTATTTGGGTTTACGGTCGGAGAGTCAGACCATTTGGTTGTGGTCCTGTTTTAATAGATGACTACTTCCCAGTGCAGCATGTGGATTAGTTGTCAGTCATTTGGGGGGAATTCCATGAGGGACACTTCCAGCAAACTTTCCCTCACTTGACTTCAGAGGAAGTGGGCAGTGGACAGGTTTTGAGGGGGTGGTTTAAAGGAAATGTTTGTGTCAAAAAGCAATTCAAGAGACAGCCCTGGAGGGTGAAGTGTGAGCTTTGTGTAAGCATGTCTCCATGGCATCTTAATGGGTAGGTTGACTGGGCCAGTGCCCGGCCAGCATACACGCAAAGCCCATTTCACCAGCTGGACCGCAATTCCCACAACAGCCTGGTGGAAGTAAAAACAGATGGAGACTACTAATGATTGTATTATGACTTTTTTCAGAAAAAAGACTTATTTACAGAACACAGGTGAACGCAACAAGTTAGCACTTTTTAATGCATAAAGACATTTAAAAGCATAAACTATGCACAAAAATACAAATCGTTTTGTCATTCTGATTTAAACTTCTGATAGCAACTGGACCTTGTGCAGTATTTTCTATGATGTGCTGCTGCACGATATGGGCTGCATGGTATGGAGGAAAAATGTGATACACGATTAATTTATAGATTATTGCAATGGCGATATGCAATGCAGTCAACCAAAGACTGATGTCTTTGGAATCAGATCACTCTCTGGCCGACTCGTTTCAATGACAAACCAACCAGTGTGCTAAGAGGTTATTGACTTCATCCTGGATTCACTGCTTCCTGCGCGTGCAGCTATTCTCTGCTGTCTACGTTTCCATACAGTTGTTAAATTATCCCAACGCATTGCGATATGCTGATCGTGATAAAATCATTTGCAATATTTTTAAAAATGCAATATCGTGCAGCCCTAGTCCAGACTATATAATACCTGCACCCTGCAGGAGTGCCTCTGTCAGGTATGTTGCACCAGAGCCTGTTATTAGTTTATATTATTGGTCTGGCAGACACCCAAGCTATGTAACTTGCATAGGTTATTTGCTTATATTTTTCTTAGTAAGATGAATTTATACAGCTGGACATTCAGGCCTCCATCTGAAGGTCAGACAGCTGCACCCCATTCTGAAGTCAAGCTCGAAACTTTCTGGTTACACATTCTTAAGTACACCCTGCATCATGTCCGTACTGTAATTTTTGTGCACCTATTCTGTGTCTAGATTCTGTGAAAATGAGTTGCATCATTGGAAAATGATGCTGAGAAGCTGAGCTTTGTTCTATCCAAACTCCTAAACAAGGAGATTTCTAGGCTTTAAGATTTCTATGCTATAAATTGACCTATTGCTTCACTTTCTGAACTGTCTGCATTTTTGTATTTGTCATTCCATTTTCAGCAACCATTGGTCCTGTTTTATGCACCATCTATACTTTTATGTAAATAACCAGCTAAGGAAATACATTTTCTACTTGGAAGGACAATGAAGTAAAATCTAAAATCGGAACCTCACATGATTAATGTTGTTGTCGAGTTTCCTTCCTCCCTCGCACATCGTGATTCCAGGGTAGGACTGGTCGGCAAGGGGTAGTTGTATAACTACCAAGCTTGTCTGTGAGAGGTTTTTATCAGGAACACCTGGACTGCAGGTCTCCCTGGCAGCGTTAGAGAGAGTCTCCACACTGCCTGTCACACTTGCATGCAGGCCATCGATAGCATCTTAGCCCCCTTAGGAATGTAAACTGGGCTCAGTGTCTCCCACACATAGTCTGACGGGTGTATGTAAATAACACGAACAAGATTAATAGATCTGCTTGTTGCTGAGTGTGTTGTTGTGTACATGGACTACATTGTAAAACTCTGTCTTGATGGGGCAAAAGGGGGAAGAAGGGGGCAGCAATGAAATTGCTGGGGCAGAAAGCAGTGTGGACCCCTCTGGTGGTGGAACTTTGGAAATAATGTAATCTCTTTCACATTGTGCTACTCAACTGGCTCAATGTGGTTTAACCTCAGATAAAGAAAGGATGATGCCAAGCCAGTGGTCAGGCCTCAAAGAAGTGTGCATTTATGCATGTGTTTGTTGAAGGGGTTGAGAAGGCCCTTCGGTGGTGGGCCCCAAAATTGAAAACTTATCAGGTTCTGACGACTGCCTGTCACATGCTTGGTCAGGATGAAGAAACAATCAGCCATCTAATTATCAATCATGCACAGTACTCAATAAGCCCAGTTACCACCTTCAGTAAATGATAATAATAAATTATTTGCTTTTATATAGCACCTTTCATCATATGATCTCAAACAGCTTTACAATAAAGGTGTGAAACTCACTTCAGTCACCATCTGTTTGTAGCAACTTGGGGGATGAACACTTTCTTCTCATGAGGTAGAGAATCAGAGAATAATTGGGCTAATTGAAGTAGGGATTATCACGGTGGCCAGATTATTTTGCCGAACCATTTGTTTCATATCAGCAAGTTTATTTATATTTATGTATTTTCAGTTTTAAAATGTATTTCTCAATTAATTAAAAGATCACATTTATTTATTTGTCTATATTTCTGTGCAGCAATAGCCACTTACCCTACTCTCAATGGTTCCATCCACCATGGAGAACAAATCACCAAGCTAGCATAAGCACAGCTGTGCTGTTTAAGCTTACTTTCACAAGGAATCTTCTCTGCTGATGCATCAGCTCAGCTACACTGTTCCCTCATCTAACTGACTGTATAGTTGTGGCTCTTTTTTATGTATGGGGAAACTGATGTAGCGGTGCTATGTGGTAACCTCATTGATTAAAAGTTGTATCAGAATGTACTCTTTGAATATGATTTTGTTATATATTGATTTTGTGACTATATTATTAATATAGTCACACATGATAATTAAATTTTAAGGATGATCAGATGAACTGTGACCAAAACTGAGGTTAACGCTGTTGTCAGCATGTGACCAAGAGCAATAACAAACTGTGAGCAAAAAAAAGCGTAAACAGCATATACCAATGGAAGGTCCAGTCATCACCATTGTGTTGGATGGGTTTATATAAGATGATGAAGTTTGGGTGACCTGTGTGTGAGAAAGAGGGGGAGGGGGTTTCTTTTTGATTGACGTTGTGAAGATGTGTGCCTCGTTAATGCGTGGGAACACTGTTCACACTGTGAAACATTGTCTGTGGTTTCTTATTTCAGCTCCAGGGCTTGGGGTAGCTTGCCATATTCTGATTTCATAGCTTTATGTGACGTGATATTATGATATTATTTTTAAAAAGAAGTGAAAAAATCACTGCCTGAAGGCCATGTAGTAACAGTGCAATGTTTGTAACATGTTTTTTTTTATATATATACAATTGTAAAATAATGTTTGTAAAGAGTCTCCAAGTTTTTGTTTGTGTTATTATTGTTATTGTTGGTGTTGTTGACTTGGAGCTAAAAAGTAAATGATGGTGATATTGGATTTCATAGCATTGGCCAGTGCTGTCTCACAAGAAAACATTTGTAATCGATGAGATTACAGCATAATTTTTATATAATGGGAACATTTTTGCCCTGGGTTTCTGCACAGTACCGCTTATTTGTTGGGTCCCTCTGGGAGCGCTTCTATAGCTGTGTGCCTCACATAATGCGTAACACATGGGATCTCTGGTACTGAGCTGTTTCTGTTTAGGTTGCTACTTCTAATATACTACAGATTGCAAATAGCTATCAGATTTCCAATGTTTTTGAGTTATTTCATTCATCTCAGGACTAAATGTATTAATTTATTTATTTAGTCTGACAGTGTAAGAAGCTGGGTGGAACTTTCTGTAGTGTACTTTCTTTTAAAAAAAATAGTGGCTTCCCCCAGTTAGCCTTGGAGATTTCAAGGCTTGAAGATTTCAAATTCTACATTCACAAATAATCTGAGGTGTAAAATTCACTCTGAATCAAATTGTAATGAATTCAATTAATTATAATATTGACTATATTCAAAATAGATTCTAAAACAAAAAGTATATTAATATTTTCACAGCAAGAGGGATGAAAGGTGATCTCCATGAGGGAGTCTTAATCTCAAACAGCATACCAGTAAAAACTATGATTTTAATAAAGTATTAACAAAACTGCATCATTTTGGTTCACTTTTCTTTTTTCTTTTTTTTGAGATGTGTGTTTCAAGCAAGGTGTGTAAATCTTTGTATTCAATGTAGCAGCAGAATCTGCTTCATTCAGGTCATCTCATTTTTGAGGTTAAAAGGGTCTGATTAGAAACAATTAGTACTCCTTCAAGAGTTGCAGTTAAGTTTGGAATGAAAACCGGAATACCCTTGGGTATGAGAGAGTCACTATCCTTTGGCTCAGTAGCCATGACAAGAGTGCATGGGAAATAGTCTGTGTGTGTGGAGTAGACACTGTGTGACACTGTGAAGTCTACTGTTTACAGGAGTGCACTAAGAAACAGGAAGTATTTATCTTGGGAGTCTTCTGAGTCAGGTAAAGAAGAACCATTCTTTAGAGTATGATTGATGATTACAGCAATAACTGCTGAATAACTGCACCTTCCCTCTCAGCACGTCTCTGTGTCCCCAGGAGGTCTTTTGATACATCATAAAGAAAAGAGCATTTCAACCCATCACATGGCATCACAAAACCTAAAGTGGCATGTGTTTTCACAGTATTTAGCACTGTCACTCTTTAACCTTTTAAACTTCTTCACTGTGTAAACCAGAGACCAAAGCTTACTTGAGTACAAATTCCTTTCAACCAGATCATGCAGCCTGTGTGGTTGTCTTTTAAAGTTTCCTTGAACATTCTTTAACACAGTGCAGATTTTAAGAGCTCTTTAATTGTCTGGGTGTGTTCACATCTTCTGTTATTGTAAAGAGCTCTTGGTAGTTTGTCAGGAGAGGTGTTTAGCATTACAGGTTTCCACTAGCTGTTTATCTTTCCTACTGATGGAACACTGTGCTGTGCTTTGCTTGGTTTTGGCATTTTAGGTTGTGCTTGCTTTTATTAAGGCCAGTGCAGGTGGGCAGCTAGATAAAGTTTTATTGGAAAGAGTGTTTTTTATTGTTCTAAACTGTGCTTTGAAAACAAATCAGGTTTCAAAGCTGAGTAGGGCTAGCAACAATTGTTTCCTGATGCATTATTTACAGAGGCAGATTAAGGAATGGATGAATGAGTAAATGAATTAAGACAAGGATGAAAATAATAAAATAATGAGTGGATTAATGCATTACTGAGTGCAAACCAGCATGAATACATTACAGAAACTATAAAGAATAGTATTTATCATCTTCCATGAACTTTCAGGGGTATGAAAGTGCTGAACTGGGGCAGGCAGGTAGGATAGAACAGTGAATCTAATCTTGAAAAGTAGAATAAGACTTTCACTCTGAACTTTTGAATACTAGCCATTGCATGTGATCCCATGCTTTCCCAATTTGAATCGTAGGGAAAGCTTGAAAGTAAGGGTTGGTTATGCATAGTGTAATGCAGTTTCTCAGAAAGCTGCCACTGAAAACCAGGCTCCTGTGTTTATAAATCAGATGTAATGTTTGCCATTTTAATGCAATTGTGATAAACCTATCAGTTTGGGGATTCTTCATTGATGTAACCCTCACACAAAGACTGTGTTATGTAGACTGAAATAATGAAATGTTAACAAGTCAGTTTCTCTACCTGTGGCACGCACTCTGGAGTTGTATGGCCTGGGACATTGTATTTCATCAGAATTGTTATTTTAAAGATCAGCTATGTGTGCTAATTTCGGTTATGTTTTAAAATGGAAGGGGCATGATTCATCTCCATTTGGGTTCTCTGTTACTGAGAGAAAAATTACTTCTGTGTGAAAATTACAATATCACCAAAGGGACAGAAGCTTTACAGTTATTTTTACTGTGCCAGTTGGGGGCAATATTCCCTCTGGACTGTTCAGAATGTAATGCTCAGTGCAATGGTTTTACACTGGTTTTGTAATCCGTTGACCAGTTGAGGTTGAACAAAGTCTGTCTGCATTTACTTTTACCTGTCATCAAGTTCGCCTTCATTTTTTAGAAATTTTCTAAAGTTTATGCTGGATTTGGAGGATGCGTGTCAGAATTGTAACAGTTTCATTACAAAAAGTACAAGCCTATTCACAATGACAACTCCTGTGTTTGACATTATTTGGCCTGTTCACAGCTTGGTTGTAGCCAAAATAAATAGGCCAACTCAATACAAACTGAAAACTCATTGATGAAAGTCTGAGAACGTGGAATGGAAGTAGAATATTAGCCGAAACACATCAGATATCCTATGTATATTTCTTTGCAATGTCACTGGCACTTCCACCTGATTGTTGTCTGACTGACAACTTTACCTGATGCTTCTGCCTTGACTGTCTGAATGGATAATTTTTAACCTGTTACTGGAAAAAAACCTGACATTGGTTTGACATGTCAGCAAAGTAGCCTATCAGTAATTATTTGCAACTGATATCAACACAGACAAGCTTGCTAATGTATGGCCTATCACTAACACAGAGTAGCTAGCTAATGTATAAGATAATCTGTTCTTATCGATGATTATACATATGAGTAGAATACGGAAGATTACAATAACAAGGTGTGGCAAAAACTACCATAGACTGTTTGCACAGATTTGTTGATGTTGTAGGCCACTGACGGTGTTTAAATCTATTTGTAACAATATTTCTCCATCAGTCAAACTGACAGAAATTTGTTGGTTAATAGAACCCGTGCTAGACTCCATGAGGGAGATTGTTTAACAGGAGAGGTTGGGGTCACTAAAAATACCACAGTACTCTTCTCAGTTCCTGACTGTCTTCTCTGAAAAGACACATGGCAACTCCTAGGTGACCTTCTGTACACGTGTGTGTGAATGTTTGTGCACTTGTTCATGGACGCAGCTGGCGGAGGTGGTATGTTTGATTACAGCTCACAGAGAGGTGGTGTTAATCTGTATGCTTTCCTGCTGATCTTCACATCCTGTCTTGCTCTCGTTTTAGCTGTCCTTGATTTCTTTCCACAGACCCTGACAGTGTTTGCTCCAGGAATATATAATAAGCCAATGTGACCCTGTTTCTGAAAAGTGTTGCCTGGCTGCATTGTTGGCTGCATTCATTTCTTTTTAATCATCACTGACCCCTTTCTATAATACATGGGACCCAAGTCCTAAGTGACAGAGGCTGGGCCAGAGATAAGTGTTATATTTGTCCTCAGAGAAAAAAACAGTGCAAGTGCACATTTGTTGCAGTTATCAAAATTGTCTTGGTACTGCACCTCAGCTCCTCCTTCTGTTTCATTCCATTTGGAATATTGGTGAATGGAACATGCTTTGGAAATGTTCCCATTTGGCCCGATTCTAGCTAAACTTAATTGTAGTGTTTCTTCCACTGATTATTAATCCGCTGTTAATTTATGCTTCACAATTAAAAACAGTCTCATAGATATTTGACATTTCCACACAAAGCTATTTCCATTTGCACCATTGGTGTGCCATAGTCGAATTTAGTTAGTGTTAAGTGTTTAGTACATTAACTCATGCATGTGTGCACACACTTATGTATACACACACATGAGCAACCACATTGAAGCACCTGAATTGAAATTCCATCTCCCCTTTTTGTATTTGAAGCCTTGGCACGTGCAGTAGTCTTCCTTTCCATTATTAGTCCTCTCTGATTTGAAGAAAAGGATTAAATACAACTTGAGTCTCTGCCAAACATTTGACTCTTAACCCTCTTTGTGCTTGGGTAATCAGGTGGGGGATTTCAGCAGGGACGATCGAAGGTAACATTGCGCAATTTGTTGGCTCTGAAGAACCCAGGCATTCTGCCTCTCACTCATTTTCCCCTTTCTCTCTCACGCTTTCGCTCTCTTTTTCTCCGTCTGTTGAAACTGATAGGAACTTAAGTTACAGTGGGAGCACACAGAGCCCAAAACAAGAGCAGGCAGCCTGAGGCAAGCATGCCTCCCACTCTCACATGCTGGAGACTGGGGGCTTTTTCACACATTACTAAAATAAACTTTACATAATGAGCTGCTGTCTTTCACAAAGAATGCTACATGGGCACAACCCACAGTGAGCCAGGTTTTTGGGATCATCCAATTTCTCTGCAAATGTATGGTTTTAAACCAGCAGTACATGTACATGTTTGGGTATGCCTTTACATGTTTCACCCAAGATATGCATTTAAATGCAACATAATTTTTTACTTGAATGGTCTTGGACAGATTCAGACATTTTTCTTTGCAGGCCGAATGCATCTTCAGAAAAGTATTCCAGGTGAAAGTGTTCTGCCTCAAAATAGATGTTTCCTGACTTTACTGAAGGTCATCTACAGATCAGGTGTTGTGCTGTGCTTACTTCATTTACAAACTTAAGTACTTACATACACAATTACTTGAGTACTGTTCAAGATTTATGGCATTTAGGCTACGTGTGGAGCTATAGAATGATCGTCTTTGGTGGTGGAATACAGTTTTCTTGCCAATAAATTTACTTAATTAAGAAATATATCCCTCATGACACAACTCTAGCTTTGTAGCTGCAGGCTATAGGCAGAATATTGTAACCCTCTGTTGACTTGAACTTTGGTGGATCCCACCCATGCTAGCTAACTAGAAAAGAAACCCCTACAGGCCTGTAGAACATACAGAGCAATTTAAGCAAGGGATAAAGCATAGAATATCCATAGCTACATAATATGACCAACTAACTGCCTTCTGCTGCTTAAACAGTGCGATATTACATCTTACAAAATTTGAGAATTTCTTTTTCATTCACTCACAGGTTTCTTGCAAATAATAAAGAGAGTTGACAAAGAGACTGAATTGAAAGTTAATTATAACATTTAAATAATGGAGCAGGAGAATTTGGTTCCACCCCTCCTATAATGCACCCCACTTCTATAAAAGTGTGTATCTTTGAGAGAAGAAGCCAGAAGTCCTTGGCAAGGCTAAAGCTATGCTTTGATTACTCAGCCCTGGGCCTTATGCAGGTACCTCTTCATCTACAGGTTGCCAACCTTAATACCTGAATACCTGCTGGAACAAAATAAAATACTTAAAACGAATAGAATACCTGAAAGAACCGCATGAATGTTGAGTGGCCTCAGTTGCAGCCTGCTCCTGTACAGAGACAGATCTGAGGCATCGTTAGTAAGTGCTTCTGGTATGTAGCTGTGTTGTTCTTACCCTCCTCCTCTCTCTTGATTTATCACCTTTTTCACATTACATAAAATATGTACATCCCTGTGAAAAACAAATTGCATACTTCTTTTATTAGATGTTGTAAATATAAAGCTTGATATATCTTTGTGGAGATACTTTGACTGAGGTTTTTACTGTTTTTTGTGTGCAGCCTGCAATTTTGTAAATATTATCTAAATTATGTATTGCTTTTAAGACAGCTCTTTTCTCTGGGGAACTTTACATCTTTGTTCCTCAACGTCTCTGGGTTTTCTCATCTGTAGCACCATTACCTGAGTCTTTGGCCCTGTTAGGGAACTTATACAGGTCACTGCTTCCAGCCCCAGCTCTGGAGGATCAGAGTATGTGCAGGACTGCTCAGCCCTGGTCCTGGTCCTGGTCCTCTGTTCAGCCCTTGTTCAAGTGATCCACAGATTCTTCCAAATATTAACTATCAGGATTTCCACTTGATCATGGGAACCCAGAACGTTAGAGGATGAACAAGTAATACATTGTGTCTGCCCATCACAGAGCTGAGGCCTTCAGATTTCATCAGCAAGGCACCTGTAGGAGAACTTTGGCGTTGTTAGCATTACTTTCCCTTTACTTCACATCAGGTAGCAAACAGTGTAAAATTTGGCAAAAATCCGTCAGACATGATGGAATGTTTTAGTTGGAAGGTGGTTGGTGAGGTAGTGAAGATGATATCTGTGCTTATGTGATGTTACATGCCACAGTGGGCATGAAGCTTAGGCAAAGTAATATATTACTGAACAAATAAAAATAAATAAACATTTTCAGTTTAACAGAGGAAACAAATTGTGAGGGAAGGACTGAGGTGAGAAGAGGTGAGTGTTCCTCTGACATGGCTTGTCCAACACCCTGATCACGGGTCTGCCTCAGGCTCTGATCTGTAAAAGCAGAAATCACAGTGTAAGGCACATGGGCAGACAACATGCAATATTACCCTGGTGCCATCTGTATGAATTATTTAATTGGAAAATACTCTGTCTCTGGGGTTCAGATGTTTCAGGATTGGGGATCTTACTTCAGGCTGATTACATTTTTGACTTCCACTCACAAATGTATTTATATTTAGATCTAGCATACTATGATCGCAGCTCTTGTCTGCACTAATATGGCCATTGGTTACTTTTTTGTCGCCAACGCATCACACACATCCAGACTATAAATTCCTCTTTTAGGATGCATTTCCTCTATTTTCTGAGTAAAATGTGGTTGATTGACCGGTTCCATTAGTCAGAGGGGGTCAGTCAGTGCCTGCACAGACAGTTCTCAGGTTCTCTTGGTTCCATCTGCCCATTTGGTTCATGTATCCTGCCTCTTTCAGTCAACAGAGAGACCGTTGTGTCTGGAAACCCATGAACATCAATGGAACCCATCAACAAAGGCAGGCAGAAAAGCTAACAGTGGAGTACTGTGCTCCTGGAAATTAGGATGGGGACAGCTGTAACTCACTGTTAGCGCAGTAAAAACTGTCCTGTGAGGCTGACTAGTGTCATTCAGGTTTTTAGATTATTCCTGCATTGCTTGTGTGAATATGACTCTCGTTGAAACCACTGCTAGAACAAGAATCAGATCTACCAGTCTTCAAGTCAGAGACATTTTACATTCAGAATTTTATTCCATTCTACCTCTGCCTGATGTGTCGATCAGGTCTGAAAAAGAAGGTGTGCGAGAATAAATACCATTTATTTGCTGCCATTGTAGTGTATATACCAACAGAATGGTGTTCGATGATAAACTGACCCTCTCTGAGAACATTGCAGCGGTGAGCCATGTGTGCAGATTCTTCCTGTATAATGTCAGGAGAATTCGCCCCTTTCTCACCACCTACTCCATGCAGCTGCTAGTCCAGCAGAGACAGTACTGTCCTGCCTGGACTACTGCAATTCTCTCCTTGCTGGCCTTCCAGCTTCTACCATCAGACCCTTGCAGCTCATCCAGAACGCTGCTGCTCATCTGATCTTCAACCTTCCCAGATGCTCCCACGTCACGTCACTCCTCACCAAACTCCACTGGCTATCTGTCTCGGCACGCATCAGATTCAAAACATTGGCGCTTGTCTTCCAGGCTGTCAAGGGGACAGCCCCGTCCTATCTTCAAAAGATCATCAGACCCCACACGCCTTCCTGTTCACTCTGGTCTTCAGTGCACCTGGTGCCCCCTACTCTGCGTGCCTGCGTGCCTTACCAGTCACATCTGCTGTCTTTTCTGGCTCCCCGCTGGTAGAATGACCTTCCTAAGGAGGTCAGAATAGCAGATAGTCTGTCCATGTTCAAGCGCAGACTGAAGACTCTCTCTCCTCTCTCCTTCCCTCCCTAGCTCCCCTACTTAGCCATACTTTCACTTGTAACGACCTAATTTTGTTGGCTTACGATTGTTGTTGATTAGGTCTTGTTTCTTCAACAGGTCATCCACAGGGTTTAGTCCATGCTAACCCTTCTAGCACTTGAGACTTTTACACTTTTACGTAATAACAGTTTCCAGTTTGAACCACTGTCATAAGAAGGAGATATGCAAACCGTACCATGTGTGATCAGCTTGTTGATTGCACTCACCAATTTTATGGTAAAGTGGAACTATAAAAACCCAAAAGTAGAGAAAGTATGGCCAGTCCCTGCATTGTGCATGTGTGTTTACAGCAAGTAAATGAATAGCATGCAATTATTGTCCAAATATCCTAAGGCATATCCCCCTTTTTTATTTTTTTATTCTGATGTATCTTTACTAACCTGTTATGTTCTGTTAAGTGGTTTGAATTGTATCTCTCAGTGCTGTGACATCTGTGGAAAAAACTGGGAAAGCAAAAAGAAACATGCATTCTCCTCCAACTGGCAGCTGCCAGTTCTTCACTCTGCAGTCCACCATCTGAGTTGTGTTGCCATGTGCCCTTGACTTATGGATTGTAATTCACGCATTCTGAATCTATCAATACAAATTAAATAATCAAAATAACCTTTATAAATATGCTAGTAACAGCCTTTTTTATCAAGATATATCAATATATTTTCATGTCCAGAAAGCATTTGCAACCAGGAATGTGGCAATTCATATCACTGCTGGAGAAGGCCTTGAAGTTGCTACCTGCAGTCTGAGAATGGGCGGAAATAAATCAAACCCATATTTTATTTAAAACTGTACATTTTTAAAATGTAAAAGTGTACAATATTTTACACACACACATACATATATATATATGTGTATATACACACACACAAACACTGTAGGACTGGGTTTTATTTGGACATACTTTCTTTTTATTCTGCTGACTTTTTAAATGTACTTGATTTTGTGCAATTCTGAGATAAAAAAAGGCAATTTTCACACATAAATTGCCCAGAGAATCTCAGGATTGGCATGGTGCAAACAGTAATTCTGTGTAACCTGAATATACATTCTGGCCTATCGTTAGCCTTTATTGTAAACACTGTAAAAAATCCAAAAATCCAACAGCCTGTTAATTTCTCACAGTTTTATTTCTTTTTTGTTTTTCAGTACATTCAAATATACCTGTCCTCCTACCATTAATTTCTGATTGAAAGAAAAAGATACTACAGCTAGTTTGTGAGCATGTGCTGCCAAACGAGGCTTTCACAATATAATCCCCAGGCCACTCTTACTTACCCACCCATCCAGACACACACACACACACACACACTCATTCCCCTGTCAGATGACCTTTTCACCCCATGATCCTTTGCATAAAAGGTGTTTGTACCCTGCTGCTGTTTGACACAGAGTACCAGCAGGATTAGCATCTCTGTGGAGAAAGGGCTTTGATCAGCCCATTCCTCCCCTCTCACAGCATGCATCACTCTACAACACAGACGGCTTTCTCTCACCTCACACTGTGCGCCTCTCTAAACCATCCCCCCACACCGGAAATTAAGTCAATGGAGAAAGGGAGACAAAAATGTGCAGTGTACCCTCACCTTCCTAGCCCCCTGTTGACACTATTTAATTAGAGTGCTTTTGAAAAGATTGAGGCCGTTGCCCTGGTTGGGGTCAGTTTTGGAGGAGTAAGCATTCTAGGTTCCAGCTTTTGATGGGAAACCACTATAAATAGTGGTTACATTAGTAGCAACGCAATTTATATGTGAAATGCCATTCCAGACCCAAGGGCATTGTCCAGATAATACATAGAAAATGTCCTACAGTATGTGCTGTTATCTGTGTATCTAACACAACGTGAGTATTTTTGTTGTTGATATATTGACTGGTCTTTCTGTGGACCTCATTTAAGGGATGGCAGATGGTTCAGTATGTTCATCTCTCAGCACTTTTCCCCCAGACAAATTTCACAGCTGCAGTGGAGCCAGTTACCCAACCTGTTATGGTGACCCACACATACAGCCATGTACATTACCACAGTAATACACACAACACCCAGACAACTTTCTAACTCATTCACATTTCTTGTCAATATGAGCAGTTATATTTTACAGGGAGTATGCTGTAAAAAGCTGATAAAGTATTTGTGCATGCATGTGTGTGAGTCTGTGTGTGTGCGCATGTGTGCACATGTGAATTATTGAGGAAACAGGGAAAAACACTGATATTCCTAATGACTCTTTTATAGTCTCTAACAGGGGTGGCCAGTGTACCTGAGAAAAACAATGACGTATTATGCAATGTTTTCACACAGTCTCCTACTCATACTCTGCTGAGAACAGTGGTCATGAATGAACTCATATATGGCTTGAGCAGTATCCTCCTCCTTTTCATCATGTTCCTCTTTCTCTCTCTTTCCCTTCCCCTGTCCCCCTAACCCTAAACATGATTTTGAATGTTATCTTTGAATGTGAAACTATCTTTCCGTTTTTTCTCCCTAGCCCTCTCTCTCCCACTCCCTCAAGCTTTTTTCCCTCTCTCTGTTACAGGTATGCCATAATGTGTGGACTCATGTCGGAGTACGAGAGCGTGCAGAATAAGATAAAGAATGGCTATCTCTTCAAGGTTCATGTTTTGTTAATTTGATTGACAGTGCAGGTAAAGTTGGGTTTTCCCAGCGCACTAAGAGCCTGGGGTAGGGCCGTGGCTGTTTCTTACACAATCTCTTCAAAAAAGGATGAATCACATTAAAAACTCAAAAAAAAAGAACAGTGCTGAATGAGCTCCCTGCATCTCTTTCTGCCAGAAGATAGGGTTACACAAGCACTGCTTTCTCTAGTTTGTCCCCAGTGTACCATACTTACCATATAATCAAAGCAAAAATGGTCAGTCCAGGCTTTATCCTAATGTGTCTTTCTTCTTCTGTAAGCAAGATACAGTTTAGTTGGCTGAACTGAAGAAGCCAGAGAAACATGTTGGCTGCCCAAGGCTGTTAGCTGTGTATCAAGCAGAAACCATTTCCCTCACAGTCATGTTAGTTATTCTGTGAGTTAGGGAGTATTAGTGGGCCTATCAGTGGGGATTCAGTTGGGTGTTATTGAGGAATCAATGGGGATTAATTAGGCTGTGTTTGTGGCAGTGGGTGCTCTGGAAGGCATGTCTGATCCCAGAAAGGCCAAGGAGAGCACAGGACATCATTGACTGGATCTGCTGCACATAGCAGTTAGCCCACCTGTCAGATAGCTCTCAAACATCGTGTGCACCCGCACAGCATTGTGACAGGAGAGCTATCAACAGGAGAGGGAGGGGAAGAGGAACAGAGGGAGAGAAAGAAGGAGAAGAGCGGATAGGCAAAGTAAAAGAGAGAGAGACATAAAGAAAAAAAAGAGGAAAGGAAGGGGAGGGTGGTATTGCATGAGAGTCCAGGGAGTAGCTTGCAGAATATGCGTGTGTGTGAGATGTTTGTGAAATAGCTGTGGTTATCATGGAACAGGATGGAACAGGTTAGAGAGAACCATCATCGTGTGGCGGACAGCAGCGCTTTCCCCAGTTTTATCTTGTTTCTTTTTCAGGACCATCTAGATAAAGCGATAGAGCTGAAGCCCCAGGATCCTCTGTCCTACTACCTCCTGGGCCGTTGGTGCTATTCTGTGAGTGACTGGACCAATCACTGAGTACCAACTTAATAGCAGTCTGTACATATTTAATATGTCCCTCTGCTCAAGCCTATAAAAGCCCCTCAACAGAGAAAAAATGCTTTGTATACTTTGCATTTTCATTTGCAAATAAAAACAAATTAACAAATGAGCATTGAAATAACTGCCTGAATACTGCAGCAACAGATTAGTGGCCAGAGCAGTAGTTTATAGCACTGTTCATAGCAGCTGGAGAAAGCAGTTGTCAGGGTAGCTGTGAGTGGAAACACATTCACACGCATGCTTTGCTTCAACACCTGGTTCAGTAGCAATGCAATTAAGTAGAACTATAGTTTCAGTTTTTCAAAGAGGTCTATACTCACACACTCTCAAACACAAACTTCTGGCAGAATTCACAGCATACTACCAAAGAAGCACAGAAATCTGAAATAAAAAACAGGAGAAAGAGGCAGATTAGTGATGTTTTGTGCTGGTGGATTTAAAGCGCTCTTTGCAGTAAGGTCCTGAGTAAACAGTGAACCTCTGTCAGCTCTACCGTGGCTTCCCCTTTAAAAGACCATACATTTACGATAGAGTCCTTCTGCACCTGCAGTCACACGCCTCCTGTAGAAGTGGGTGTAAGGTGGAAACAATGCACACAACGCCCCGTATGGCGTATTGTTCTCCTGGCAATTTGGGGTTGGACCACTCCCCCCGCAGCACTGGGGTAACGTTAGTGTTTGTGTGCATTTACTTGTGGGGGACAGTGGAATTACTGTCTGGAATCAGAATGAAAAGCCATCAGTGCCACTTATGTGTAATACACACACACACACACATATATATATATATAATTTATATGTGTGCTTGTTTGTGTAGGATTACTGAAAAGGAAGTTTTTAAAAACAGTTTTGAGATGTCAGATATTAACTTGTGTTTGTGACAGAAAAATGTAACGCTATGAGTTATGTATTTGTGTTTTTGCTCTCAATGCAGGTTGCTCAGCTGTCGTGGATTGAGAGAAGAGTTGCTGCTACCCTGTTTGGTGAACCTCCTACTGCCAGCATCCAGGATGCCCTTAAGCATTTCCTTAAGGTACCACATCCCTCTGCCCATCGGACAATACATGACCCATCCCATCACAATGTGTCTGTGCACAGATCTAACATACCATGTAAGACAACATGGCCCTACAGCAGTCTAAAGTCCACAGGGAACTGCATAGTGAAGTCCAATCTTTTGGAAAAATAATGAAGTTTAATTTATATTTCAATTATATTTTAATTATTTTCTATTTGTAATATTGTTAATTGAAATATATATTGTTTTCTCAACACATTCGACTTGTTCATTGTCTGGGCTCCCTGTTGAAACAGATTATGTATGCTCTTACCTCTGAGGAAACATATTTGGTCATTAGCTCTTACAGCCGTAATCCTCCATTACAAGTGTTTACTTTTTCTGGGACCCTAATGTGTAATTGAACATGGTCATGCATTTATGTGTATCTGTTTGAAAACATGCACTTGCATGTGCATGCATAAATGCTCTGTCCATGTTTGTGTGTGTGCACAAATTATCTTGTGTACCTGAGTACACAATAATTTGGATCCCTGTAAGGTCCATCAAGCCATTACCTGACAGCTGTTCAATGTTGCCTGTTTGATTTATGCATAATTTAGATCTGTGCCCAGGTTGTGTACCAGCGACCAGTTTTCAAAGTAAACCCCAGGTATTTATAAGGGCTTAGGCTTTGTTCCCACAGCCTGCCTGTTTATATAGCAAAATTAAATAGCTCCTGGCCAGGATTCCCATGCAAGAATCTTCCTCACAACTTGTATATTTTACCCATCAATTTTATTTAAGTGGTTTGTGTTGTGACTTGTTGCTCGTTGCCTCAGGTCTTTGAAAAAGGCTGTCTATCTTCAGCAAACATGTCCTGATGACTTATACAACATCTGCAGCCAGGGCTGGTTCTGAAATCAGTAGCACCCATTCCTGTCTTGTTTCTCCCTGTCTTACCTGTAACTTAATGAGCAGTGTGGTCAAAGTCCAGCATGTTTTCTGGACTAAAGCATATTGTGTTTGCCAAGTCCCCCAATTTGGATGCAGCTGTTTAATTTACTTTTTGTGGTGGTGTGTATATTTTATATTTGGGTTGTTGGTTGCTAATCTGCCATGGAGATGTTGCGTGCCTTCAAACCTGGCAGCACATTGCCTGATCTGTTCACAGCTGAGGGAAAACTCAAACTGGTCTTTTTTCATTTTCTTTTCCATTAAACTGTAACCATACAATTATTTAAAGGCAATTATTTAAAGTTTATTTTTTCCATACCTTATGTGCTTATTGTGGCCTGCAGGTAGAGGAAATCCAACCAAAGTATTCCAAATTCAACTACGTATTTTTAGCCAAGGTAAGTAGAATGATCCATGCTTATTATAGTAGCATCAGACTACTTTGTTCAATGAGTTGACACAAACCCATTTAAACCTGTCATTCTCAGTTTAATTGATTCATGAAATTCATCTAATATTGATGATAGCTTTGATGATTCCTCTCTTCAGTGTTACAAAGAGCTGGGCCAGAGAGGGCAGGCCGTGGAAATGTGTAATGCAGCGAGGTCCATGTGCACTATCTCCAAAGAGGTGAGTAACAGTGATTACTGCTGCCATATTTCAAGCAATGGACAGGGCTGAATGTAAACCCAGGTTTTCAGGTATTTGTAAAGCCAATGTAGGCACTGCTTTTGGCCTGAATGAAGGACCAACTGCTAAATAGATTATTGGCTCATCTGTAGACCTGTCAGTCATTAATATAAATGCTTGGATGTAGAGCTAACTGAAGTATACATGACTTCAAGTCCACCAGCAGGGTCCCGTTTTTGTTTAGCCTTACACCTAACTGAAAATAAGATTGGATATGAAACCAGCTATATCACTGCCTCAGCAATGCCATCGGGCTTTGCTAATAGACCTGAATGTAGTTTTTTACTACAAATTACTGCAACAGCAGTGGTCTCAAAGCCCTAGTCCATCTTCGGTAATCACAGCTGGTCTGTTTGGGTGTGCTGATTCAGACACTTGATTGTGAAATGACTGTAATTAAGTGTGTAATAGCCCAAGATCTTGATGTTGTTGAGAGAAGGAGGTGAAACAAACGGGCAGGTCTGAGCTTGTTTCTTGTGGGGGTTTTCCCTGCCGTGTGGGGATGCTGGTGGTGTGCTGTACTCTTATGGGCACTAGACTCCGGGCAATTTTCATGAATTATTTGGGCCAAAGAATCAGAAATATAGCACTGTGCTGTAGTCACTGTGGCAGTAGACTCAGCTGTTTTCTGTAGTTATTAGGGCATTAGACACTGCAGTTTGCTGTAGTTATTGGGCTACTAGACCAGAGTCCCATGGTGTCATATTTAGAGTGGGTCACTGCTGTTATGCAATACTGCGCTTGCTCCCTCACTCTTAATTCCATTTAACACTTTCTCCCTATTTCTCTTGGTCTGTCTTAGGACGAGGAGGCACAGAATGAGCTAAACTCCCTTCTCCCATTGCTTGGTGTATGAGGACACTAAAGGAGGGGGGCCTCCCACAGTGGATACCAAATCCTCCATCCCCTTCAGCCATTCCATTTTCTGAGGACATATGTTCTTTTCCTTTCTACAGTTATATGGGTGCTTAGATTATGTGTAAGCAAATGGGGGATCCAGGACAGTGTATGTAGTGAGGATGTTTGTAGTGATCTGAGAGGGTACATGCATATCCTTTAAGATCACATTGCTTTATGCAATACTGCTGCTGTGTCTCTGTTGTCTTCTGGCACAGTTACCCCATACTCTGTAGGATTACAGAAGCATTCCCACAATCAGTCAGCTGTGAAGATGCCCTTTCATGCCTTTCAGACAAGGCACAAGAATCATCAATTGTTCCTCTTTACAGTTTCCCCAAAAGGTCTTAATTGTGATCTGTCTGGAATCACTGAGAGAGTGGTTCCACATTGCCTTGTGACAGTATCTTCTAACACAGAAGCATCCTGTTTCTGATTTTGTTACCAGAGTACAAAAAAATGAGGTCACGAATCAAAGGTTGCCAGAGTAACATCTTTTTCATGAGTTTCTCACTGCCACCATTGGCGTTGAGGCATTTATTTTTCAGTCAGCCCTATTCAGATAGTCAGACCAGACAGACATCCTGGAGGTGGCTTAGGTGGCCCCTGCACACCTAAAATAGAACTGCTGCTGTTCACCTCCACGTTTTATCTTATTTTTGATCCACAGCTAGTTATTTTTATCAGATGGCTGCTAACTGATTAATTAACATCTCCCTATGACATCCCAGTGATGTAAAATAATATGCTTCTCAACTCTCACTGAGTCTGCTGTCCACCAGTTGCCCTCAGTGATGAAGATTCCCTCTCTCATAACAAAGGTTTGTTCTTGTTTACTCCCCATCCTGAGAGGCAGGGACTTGCTCATCATCTTTCATTGAAACTTTATCACAGGAGTCAGAGGAAATATCAATGTACTGTAGAGAAACATTTTCACAGGTAGAGATATTAGCTTATAACATCCTATTCAGCATGAATTTTATGCAAAAATCATGTTTGCTCGATTTGAAGGGTGCAGCAGATAAACATAGCTGTTGAGATTTATCGAAGATATTTTTTAAAATCTTTTTAAATTTCAGTTTGGGGAAAAGGGAAGGGGCTTCATAAGAAAAAACTAACATCACACCATTTATCTTGGTGTGTGTCTATGTCCTGAATGTAATACACGGATACGATGAAGTGGGTGATTTTAATGAGTGTCTTCATTTTTTCATGATATCTAATAATACACTCTTTCAGAGACCAATCACTTTGTTCTGAAATTTGATGAGATAATACTTGAAGGTTCTGCACTGATTCTGCTTGTTTTAAAATGAGGATTTTGCAATGTTCTAGTTTATGAATGTACATGGTTTTGGTATTTTTAGGTTGCACATACTCATGTAAATTAAATTGTAAATTATAAATTAATTTTAGACCTAAAAAGTCAAAACTGATACTTTATATCTTTAAAACCAAACATTTTATTTTACAAATACTTATACCACAATAAAGCTTATATTACACAACTTTTGAGTTTATTAAATGCAAGCTATGTGTATTGCACTCCAGTAATCATAACAATAAACATCAATTTTCTACACTGGTTCTGAAGTGAAATACTTCATTGAATTTTATTTATAACAAAATATTTTTTTTGGTCAGACTCCAAATGTGAGAATACCCAGGTGTTTTAAACAGGCTCATGCCTAACAGTTAAAAATGAAATATGCAGTTTTGATTGTCATTCCACAGTGGGGTGTTGGTGTTGACTTACTGCCATACTGCAGCCCATCGGGGTGTTTTACATAAGGGCTTCCTAGAACTGTGATTCAGGGTTCCATTGGGTCTTCAGAGGGGTTGAGTTATATTGAGTGTATACAGAGTGTCCAGCTTCCTTTGTTCATGCTTGTCTCAGGGCTGGCTCCATCCCATGCTGATAATGGGGTTGTGTTCCTATGACCTTAACTAGTCTCCTGACCTCAGAGACAGCTGGTAGACGGTGCTCCTGCAGGGGAGGAGGAAGGAGGGGATGTGTGGGGGACATTTACTGGATCAACTCGCCAATCCAATCTTTTATCTTCTCTGCGCACTCAGTCCCACAGTACCTCCAGCTGCAGAGCAGAACTGCAGCTCCTCTTGTGCAACCATCACCTGTGTTAATTTTTGCATCTTCTTTGTCTAGTTTTTAGTTAAACTGCTAAAACATGTGGGCTGCGAGATTCCTGCTTTTTCACTTAATGTTTATCTGTATTTTCAAACAGTATCAGACAGCTGTACAGTTTAGGGAACAACATCTTGGGTACCCAGCTCTTCACCCAGCTCTTTCCATAGAGCTGTCTCCCCTATAGCAGCAACATCATATAAACTCTAAATAAACCTAAGTTATGGCAGAGCACTGGCCGTATTTCAGGCAACTAATATTATTTTAGATTAAAGAAATTACAGGGAAGGAGGTACCGTTTTTACTACTTTTGTGACCTGGGTAATCTCTCTCTTTCTGCCAATAAAACCTTAATGCATTCCTTTATAAGGTTATCATAGGAACAGTGCAATAAATTGTTGTTAGTGTCTTCCAGCAGTAATTAAGGTTTTGCTATGCTGATTGTTATTGTTGGGGGATTCAGCACTCAGCACCTGCAGTGAGTGAGAGATTCATTATTTTACCAAACAGCACAAGCATCTATTGTGCTGTCCGGATGGTCTTTCATTTTTCTGTCCTTGAAGTCAGGTCTAGTTGTCACCTGCCAATCACTTTGAACCTGATGGAGTGACATCAGCCTCACAGGCAAGTCACTATACAAATTTTAGTCATGCCAAACTTAATAAGTGAAAAAATTGTAAAAAAAAAAAAAAACAATACCAAGGATTAATCTCTCAAATTACATAAGGCATTGTACCAATCAAGATGTGTGTCTCTTATCTCTGTCAACTAGTAGCATATTTGATTTAAACCCACACATGCTTGATGACAAGTTACATACTGTATCCAGTTTATTTCTGTGGCAGCATGTCCTCTTACACTTCAGTTCCATACCTGGAGTTTACTTCCTTTGGAGGCAAATTAAGGGCTATGCCTTTCTCTTTTCTCACAGTCATCTCACCAATGTTTCCTATAAATACTTGTGACTACAGGAAGCAAATTCTTTCTCCCAGTGGTGTGGCTTATAAGATAAATAACCTTTTATGTTTCTCTTGCTATGATTTATTTTTTTACATTCATGGTGTACCCAGTTTTACTTCACACTTCTGGTTGCTTGTAAGATGTGAACACAGGCCACTGATTCACCCCTACAGTCTTTCCCAGTTAACAGCATTATTGTGACCCATTTATATCATTGGTCTGTATCCCCCCATCTTTCTGGAACAAACAGTGCCAAAGAAAATGTTTTGTGCTTGTCAAGGGCAGCAAGGCACGCACTGTACTCTAGTTCATGGAGAGTTCATTGTGATATCAGAGGATGTCCCACAATTCCATGTAGAAGGATATTATGGTTGCAGTGCAAGGGATGGTTGGGAATGGGAAGTGAAATAGCTGTGATTCTGAGATTTGTGTAATATATATGTGTAGGATGAGCACAATATGAGGAAGTGAAGTTAGGAGGACAAATTAGGGAGTTCTGCTGGCAAGAAGCATAGTGAGTCAGTGCTTTGCCCCTTTGGCCTATCCGTCATTCCTCTTTCTGTCACCCTGCACTGTACATCCTGGCTTCGATTCATTGTGGTGTCATTAAACTGGTGTATACATTTCCAGCTGTGTCACAATCTATCAAGACTGTGTGGACTGTACAAATGTACCAGGCAGAAGTTTACCCAGGCTGGCATTGTGCCAATGAAATCACCGCAGACCCATTTTCTCAAAGGTAAATTTGATAATGAGTCATGCTTTGACTCATGTCTGCAGCCATGTTTTCCCAGGGCTTCATATTCACACAAGATCACAGATCACATGTGCTTTGCCTAATAATTGAATGATGAACTTCACTGAATGGCATGCTTCCCTGGGTTTTGTTGCACAATAGTTTGTCACACACACTGTCCTGTTTCCTGTTTTAGTTTTTTGGAATGATTTAAACAGAAGGTAAAGAGTTTTAGAATGATGTCAGGGAATGCTCAATTCTGCCATTTTGTCACCTGTACTGTCTGCATCCAAGCCTAAAGCTGCTGATGTGGTTACATTTTATAGCTTCCTTGGAGCTAGTTTTACCATTGCTTTAAAGAGGCTCCTGATCTGAGGCCTCAGAAAACTTTGCTTTTTTTCTTCTTATGCTGTTTGGGGAGGTGGGGGGGCAGGTTGGCAGGGGGTATGATGGGGGGAAGGGGGCTATCAGTAATCTGCTTTCTTTATCTGAACTTGTCACGCACCCAGAGCGCGCGGCTGGCTGCGAGCCCCTTGCCGATAACATACAGGATGTTCTGGGAGGCTCCGATAAAGCGCTGAGCTGGGAAAGAGTTGCTATAAACACTTCCCTTTTGTTCTTGGTCCACATGGTAATGCTACTCACATGGCTGCAGTCCTGGCTTTGTTCTTAGAATTACTTCCTTACATTACTTAGGTTATTGGCAATGGACAGCCAGAGTAGGTTGGTCTTTTTAAAATATTTTTATAAATATTCATCATTTAGAAGTTTTTGTTCCCCATTTTCTTTTTTCCTCAACATTTTTATGCAGTAAGCAGCAGAAAATTTTCAATGGTAGAAAAGTAAGCATTCTGAGGGCCACACTTCCGTTCTGTTCATTCAGTGAGCGTCAGATAGCTTCCTGTCTGTGCAACTGTTTCTTTTCATATTATCTAAACACAATTGTGCTTTAACAGGTATAAATGACAAAGTGAAATGATAAAGTGTGAGCTTGAAAAAAAGGTCTGTTTCACAAACCCCACTGGACTGAGTTAAAGGAAACCTCTGCCATATGAAGAAATGTTACTTTTTTCACTTTATGATATATTCACTATTGTTAAGAAAAACTGAGCAGTAAAATATTTGGCTTTTTTAGTTGTCCTTGAAATTTATGGTTTTCATTTACTGAGGGCTGTCACATTGCAAACAGTTTTTTCACCAAAACTGAAAGTAACTTTAGCAATCGCTTTCATTGTTTCCCAGACATTTAGCAGAGGAATGTACTACCTAAAGATTTATGTATTCATTCACAATATTTTACCTCTGATTGTTTTTTTTTAAATAGAGTGAGCAGAGAAAAGACAAGGGCAAGACGTAGCCTAAGCAGTGATTAGTCACAGTTGCTTGTGCATTTGTTGATATCAGCATGCTGTTCAGTTAAATAAATATCTATTTGACATGAAAACAAAATGCAAGCCTGTTCAGATAGCCTGTGTGTGGTGTTGACTAACAAGCAGTCAGCCCAGATATAAGCCATTGCCTACATTAGGCCATCTATAAAGGCACAGCCTGCCAGAGGCTTTTCATTTCATGTATGATTTTGTTTTTCTTATGGATGTATACTGCTATTGTGTTTGGTGGTTTCTTCTTTTTGAATTGCATTTTTTTAAATTGATTTTTTAGTTGTGTTTCTCTAATACTACTACATTGCCTGTCTCCCAAGAGATGGGGAAAATATAGTAGCCTGTGGCTTTTTTTGTTAGTCCCATTGTGTTCTGCGTTTTTGCTTCCTCCACTTACAACCTAGCACAGTGGCCACGCCTGTCACTGTACCACAATTGCCACTGGGCAAGCTTAAACCAAGTCAAATTAATCTTATGGGTACTGTTATTATGGTTTACCTTAGGTAGAAGAAACAAGCAGGTTATTTTTTGTTTAATGTTGTAATGACTAAAATGCCTATGCCAATTTACTTTGTCTGTGATAGTGTTGTGAGTATGGGTGCTTTATGTTTTCTTGTTTTTGTGTTGCACAGTGAGCACTACATCCTGGCATTTCAGTTTTAAAATCATTCAGAATAAACTGTTCTTGATGCTTTATGATATATTAGTGAAACTGATTTTTAATTGGCTACTTACTAGCAGTGCTGCTATTAAGCATTTGTGTTTCAACTGCTTACCTTTTTAAAAAGTCAAGGCAACCTTAATCCTGCTACAACTGCTCGTCTGATAGTTGTATCATAATCACAAGACCATGTAAAAGGCAGTAGAGTATTAATAACTTGGCACCAATTTTCCATTTGCTAGATCCCAGAAGTTTCTTGGCAAGTGTTGCTAACACACGCGTGCAACTATTGGTATTGACATTCATTCAACAGCTGTAATCCTTTATCCTGTTATCCTTGGTGAAACTGTGAAATGTAGTGCATAGGTCTGGTTGACATCACTCTCCTGAAGACCCTGCCAAAGTGGCAGCCCCCAGAAAATTCAAACTTACTTTCAAAGTAAATTCAAAATTATAACAATTACAACAGCCACAAAACTTTCTTAAGCGTAGTCTGATAAGTGTTACAACATTTGTTCAGACAGGTGACAATTCCTTTAAGTTCTGAAAAGCTAGAATGTCCATGTTCAAACATCAAACCAGTAATTGCTATTACCACAAACTAGTCAAGTAGGATAAAATATTCTTTTATTTCCTTAAAATTTCAATGGTTATAAAATGATTTGTGATAATTGTTTTCAGTTCTATAAATATCATAGCAATGCCTTTGTAATAACAATGTTACAGCAAATATATTACATATTAAAATATATACAAGGCAAAAACTGCCATACTGTGATAAGCAAGTTAAATAAAAGAATTTAAAGACCAGATATACATTGACTTTTTCAGAGCAACCTCTTGCATTCTTGAGCTTATACAGTTCATTAGAAATAAAAATGACCAGAAAATGCCCGGATCCTGTATCTAAATTAGAGTAGCATATTAACCTCCTCAGAAAAAAAAAATATATGTGCAGTCTAACACAGCATCATTTTTTCATCACCTGTGTGTGGGAATGGAAAAAAAAAGTTAGTGACCATGCCTGCCTCCCACAAATACTTTGAATGTGCTTATATTCTTTTTCAGAGGTAATCCACATTCAACAAAAAGCCAATAGGGGGCCTAGCACAGGATACCTTGAGCAAGTAATGGATTGGCCATTTTCAGGCACTTACAATTTCCATGTTCACCCAGAAACCTTCCCTGGGAATACATTTCCGAGCATACTGTTCTTGTATTATTATAGTAAATAATAAAACTTTGAGTTTTCAGTACATCTAGTAGCGATCTTCTACAGGAGCAAAATCAGCTGGGAACCATGGAATGTATGCATGTAGTTTCCCAAGACATCTGCCTTGGACAGAAATCACCTCATCACCTTTCTGTGATTGATGTTATTTTTTTTTTTTTGTAGATAGAGTAAATTGACCTGTGCTGAATATGAGTGAAATACTGCAGAAAACAAGGGCACAGAAATAAATGCAAAAAGGATTTCTGGTCTATAAAGTGCTAAGAGACTGGCAATTTTGTTTTATTTTCCCCAAAGTTTTCTTTTTTGTATTTGTTGTATGAGTAATGAGATCTTTGTGATCATGCCTCTCACCCCTGTTCTGTAATTATTTGACCCTGAGTACCATTGATGGAATCATTCACAATAACAACAAGTATTCAAATTTGGATCTAAAAGTTTGATAAGACTTGTTCTACTTACTGTTTTTACATGGCCTATATTGAACCATGCAATATGCTTCAAGCTAGTGGTAAACCATGACTAGCAAATAAAGGAAAGATGAAAATCTATTTTCCCAAATGCACTGAACTATGCAGTCAGCCACTCTTAACAGCCTTCCACAAATAGCCAGTAGTGGTATGGGTGGAATTCCAACACCCAGGCAATGGACATGTAGCTATACCATGATCATGTGTTTTTATTACATTCACCACCCAGAGGTCCCTACATGTTCTCGATGAAATTTCCATTGTAGAGAATTTTGTTATAGAGAATTTTGTTATAATATTTTTACTCGTATCGTATGTGATATGCTATCAGATTTGCATGTCATTAAAAATAAGGTTCATGGAAAAGCAACAGATTAACTTTTTTTTAATCTGTTGTCCTTAACCAAAACAATTATCATCACCCCTTTTCCTATAATTAAAAGGTAAGGTTATTGCATTAAACTCAGTTAAGGGAAGTGAAATTAGCAGCTAATGGTTAATCTTTACTGAAACTGTGGCACTTTTTAATAGCCAAAAACAATGACTGATTTCAAGACAATTGTACATTTAAAGGTAAGTTTTTGTCCTCTATTCTTATTCAAGAAGCAGTATTACTTCCTACTTCCTGTCACATGTTAGTTTATGTAGTTCTATATTCTAATTCCATATTATTTTTCTAAATCGATCTGTAAATATTTCTATACTTCTCATTTTTTTTCCCCCCCAATTTTTCCCCTTTTTTTCCCCACCTGAATGTTCAACCAAACTGGTTGATCTCACTGCAGCACCAGCCCTGACAGCTGTGGGAGGAGAAGTTGAGCACGTAACTCCTCCAATTCACGTGACGACGCTCTCGCTTCTTTTCACGTTGCGGCCGCACCACCAACCATATACTGCCTTTGACATCGGAAGAAGACATAGTCAGCATACAGTCGGTTTGTGCCACCGCAGGCGCCCTTAAGCATGTCAAGGAGTGCGCTATTGTGATGAGGCCGACGGAGAGAGTTAGGCCGGCTTACCCTGCATCGAACCACAGGTGAGGCTGGCCAATTGTTGCCTCGCCAAAGGGGCCTCTGGCCATAATACACTTCTCATATTTAATAGTAATAGAACAGTCACCTAAATTAAACATTGCTTAATTGACTTTCTTTTGATGTTATTGTAGTTTCAGTGACATAATGCCAACTAGTCTGCTGATCACTGTGACCAATCTATGACCCACAACAGTGGTCAACAGCCACTCTGACCAATCATACGCTATGCTACCCATCTTTGCCAAAATTTACCAGTCTTGGTTCACACTTAATATTGTAATGCCCAGTGAATGTACCCCCACCTTCCCTTCCCCATTAGCAGTAGCTGTTCAATCACATAGCAAATAGCATTCAGCTAAATATATGTATTGAATACACATGCCTGTATAAATGTGTAAGTTCAATATCATCATTATTATTAATCAAGCTCACTGATATGCCTGCACACACACCCAACCACACACACTCATACAGGTGTGCATATTTGTGTATCTGTGCATTTATTTTAGCTCTGAAATTTGAAGTTTTAATCAAGTACACAAAAACATTTTTAAATTGTAAGCATGACTAATGATGACAATGATTAAGTCTTGCAAAGCACAAAAATATGTATGTATAAGAAGAAAAATAATTTTTGCCTGAGTGCTCCATCCATGAACATCAATCTCTACTATACATAGTAAGGTGAAACCTGATGGCACATTAAATGCATAATTATACTTCAGTGTTAAAATGCTTTTTTTCATTAAACCTTCATTTTTGAATGCATGTATGTAATACATACATTTAATTTTGCTCTGAGAGTCCTGCCTCCCCATTAGATTCTCTGTTAGCCAACTGTTGCACATAGGTGTCCAAGAGGTCCATGGAGCTGCGATGTGTGACAGCAATAGTGAAGTCTTTGGGTTTCAGGGTCAGGCCATATGTGTAGTCCAGGCTCTGTGGCTCAGCAGGATTGGCTGTGAAAATGCACTGGTGGATCAGCAGGGTGGTACAGAGGAAGAGCTGCATCTTGGACAGGTCCTCCCCAATACAGCGCCTCTTGCCCACTGAGAAGATCAGCACGCTGCTGGTCAGGTCCTTGTCCAGAGTTCCGTTCTCATCCAGGAATCTCTTGGGGTCAAAGACCTCCGGCTTGGTCCATTTGGAGGAGTCATGGTTTACAGACCACTGATTGATGAAAATCACGGTATCTTTGGGGATGCGGTACCCTGAGATGGAGGTTTCGGTGGTTGTGGAGTGTGGGATGGTCACAGGGACAAAGCTGGTGTAGCGCATCACCTCATAGAGGAAGGCCATGACATAGGGTAGGTGAGGCTGGTCCTCAATATTGGGTAGTCGGGTGCTGTCCACAACTTTAGCCACTTCCTCATGGAGCTGGTGCTGTATGTCTGGGAACCTGCGCAGAAAAAGATAGGCACAACCATATTCAGGCAGATGAAGGTGTCATCTCTGTGGTGTTATGGAGGGACAGTTTTGAGAGGGGAAATAATTCCTTTCTGTTTTTTGACGTGATGATTACTATCTTTAGGAAATAATGAGGCTACATACCCTCCACATCCTCTCACCAATGCTCTTCAGGTGATGCTCCCATAAAAATCAATAGGAAGACTGAAGTTAAAGACACTTGAGAAAAATATTTCTGTGAAAATAATGTGCTTGTTTATGAGTATGCAGGGTGGGACTTGGGGGTGGGTGGGGTGGGAGCATTGGAAGTGGGCACAGCAACCTCATGGCATCCACTGAAAGAAAGGCAGTTCTCTACATGCAACATTCCTGACCACCTTTCTGTAATATCGCAACAATGCAATGACATCATGCTGACTTTCATTTTCACAATGACAGCTCATTGCTATGGAGATGACTACTGCTTCACCATGAGCTGTACAGTCGGAATGAAGGGATCCTGTTAATCCACAGTGACACTGGGTGGTTTTAATGAGGAAAGCACCACCAGACAAAAACAAAATCAGCAAGTGTCCAAAATCTAAAGCACATTGTTGGACCTTGCTGTGGAGGCATGTTCAGCTATTTAACCTCTGAGGATAATTAAGCACACAAGGTGACAGTACATGCTGTTCATCCTTATAGATTATATAATATTCAATTATTGAGTTTTCATTTTAACAATGAAGGGAGAGAAATTTCAATATAAAGCTTTCTACTAATTTGGTTTTTCATCTCATCTTTGGTATCACCAATTTATGTTACTCCTCAGATGACTGGCATTGATTTATGTCTCGAAAAAAATCTATTTTTGGCATCATCTCATCAAACGATCTTAGTTAATTAAACCCTGTTAAACCACGCTATATAAATCTTAGGCATCTAGTATAAACAAGTTTTGCATTACCAGTTCCAATGGTTGCATTACCTATAGTTTCCTGAACTTCTGCTATATTACATAACGTCTCCGTGCACGTTGGTACGAGCAATCACAACGAGCGTTTATAATTAATCAGAAGAAACACAGTTTACGGTGAAGAAATCACCTAAAGCTTTAAATACGATACGCAATCGTATCTCAACACATAGAATGTATCGAATTGAATGGTTCCTTCGTCTTATTCCCGCCCAGAAACACACCCACATCCTGTTGTATACCTTCATTTCATATAAACTATGGCATATGGCTTGACTTCACGCACACGAGTTATTTCACTCAATTAAACTGTGTCTTTAAATAAAAACATAAAATACACTACGAAGCACATAATTTAAATGAAACCCAAGTGAAAACGTAAAATGGTCCAAAGGAAATACACACCTGAATAGCGCGATAACTCAAAACATGATATATGATAATCTCACGCAAATGCGTAGTCAAGTTATGGTTCAAATTTGACACTGCATAAACAATTGCAGACCACTAATCCATACAACCGAGGTGGATTTATAGGGCTTCGAGTGAAACAATATTCTTAACAAAACGTTGTGCACCCATTTTCACCGAAGCACCATTCCCCATTAGCACAGTGAAGTGTTCGGAGGGTAATTTACACTGTTCTAAGTAGAACATTATCCCATGGGTTAACAGTTGTGGTCACCGTTACTTTTCTGTTTAATAGTCAAAAGCCACACATTTATGCTGGCAGCAAGCTGGTTTTAATTGCAATATAAGCGCAAAGACCCTCCTTACCAGTACATACAAAGGGATGCTGAGAATTAGTATAGTAATCCATACCCTATTGTGGTTTAATTGAAATCATTCATCAAAAGACTTACCTCACAAGTAACAGAATTATCCACTGGAGAGCGGTTGAAAGAGTGTCTTGGCTCGCCCCAAAGATGTCGCTGACCGTGGGTGGGACAAATTCTTTGTCTAAGTACACCCCGGAGGACCCTGTTAATCCCTGGTCAAGCGCAACGATAAAGGCGTCGGTCATGTCTCTTATGATACGCGACTTGATTGTTTTTCTGTGTTCAACGACTTTTTGACCAATAAACTCGAAAAATTCTTCATTGAGAGTTTTAAAGTTCCCAAATATGGTTTTAATTGGGTTGGGAAAGTACTGAAGCCATGGCATCACGTCCACTATGCTTCCAGCTCCAACTGTTTTGGTAAATTGGTCGTTTCTCCCCACCACTGCCAGGAATTCCGCGTCGTCATAGGAGTACCTCTTCCCAAAACACACAGCGCTCATTATGTTTGCCGTGGACACCGTCAGAAATGTATGAGGTTGGAAATATTTTTCCTCACTCGTCTTTTTCAAAAAAAGATGCAGCATCTCTCTACTTTCGCTTAGCACATGGGACGCAAGCACTTTTTTGGTATGGATATTGCCGGTAGAGAATGTGCGGACAGTACTCTGGGCAACTTTTCGATGCACCTTCCACCAGTCATTGTAGTTCCCAAAAGCCATGCTCTTGCCGCCGGAAACAAATTGAAAAGAAACGAAATCTGGCCTCCCAGCGAAATCGGCCGCCTTTTTAATGAGAGCCGCCCTAATTGCATTCCCATTGAGCACCACCACGATGCGGTTGCCAAGCTTGATTTGGAAAACATCACCATACCTCTGCGCCATGCGACTGAAGTAGAGATGAGGGGCGCTGCCAAGCTGCGCTGCGTTCCCTATGACTGGCCAGGGAAACGGGCCGGGGGGGCCGTCCGCCTTCCAGCATCGCTGGATCCACAGCCACAGGTGCATGGCCACCAACAAAGACAATAACACCACTAACAGACTCCGCGACAACGACGTGGACATTTCCTCCATCACGCCCTGAATGTTCATCCTTATAACTGTGAAGCCAGAATGCAATGTAAAACAATTTCATTCATATATAATGGATATAGCACACCAAATCTTTTCATTTTAGTGGCGTAACAAAAAGAAAGACAACGGACCTATGTCATTAAACTATGGCATTGTAGGTAAAAGAGCAATACTGCATTCATTGTAAAAAAAAAATGATTTTAGGACGCGCTAGCTCCAATGTATCTGTCGAAGTAATAATATACGAGCTTCCTGTTTGTTCATGTTTATATAAGACATGTGGTCTGAAATATATTCCAAACTACAGCAAATACAATGTAAATAAAATAGATTTTCAAGGATTGATATAAACATGAAGCATTTTAAAGGTACCTGTGGATATTCTATACAGGTGTGACACTCCAAAAGGCGACCAAACGTTGATTTCTTGGGGAAGGACGAACGAAATGTAAAAGTTGCAGCCAGGGATCTTGCTTCGGTTGTCGGGTGCGAAAAATGTAAATTTTTCCCTTTCTGGACAGATGCGGCCCCTCAACCAGCTCCTGTAGGCAAGCGGTTACATTTCAGCGACTATCGAGAGGAGTAAAAATGTGTTAGAGTTCGATTTAACGGATTCAATAGCGGATTCAGCTAATCTGAGATTTGAAAATTGCGCATCATGACCGTTCCAGAATTTCTTCGGACAATCCAAATTCTTTCGGCAAAAAAATATTTTCCAAAATATATGGTCATTTATATAGCCTTCGTCTGTTTATGAGTTCTACTGCCCGCTCCTTCGACTTCTGTAACTCAGCTTGAGACCCTCATCATATATAGGTTTGTGAAATCCCAAGTCAAATGATTTATCATAAACAGTAAACTGACAAATGGCATCATAGCTCGTCAGCGTCCGAGTCTGGTTTGTTGCATTGGTTGATTTTTTTTTTCTTTTCCTCGTAAAATGATCCCCCTCCTTGATCTCTCTCTCTCTCTCTCTCTCTCTCTCTCTCTCTGTCGCTCTCTTTCTCTCTCACACACACTCACACACACACACACACAGACGGACAGAGACGCACATGCGCGCGCGTGTCCAATACGCACTTTCAGTAGGTCTGTGATTGTAAGTAAAAGTTTGCCTCTCACTGCCCGTACAGTTATTGCACAATCAGCAGAGCTCAAGCTCATGGAGGGACACTGCATTTTCTGTTGGTCGCTTTTAACTTAACAGGCTACCTTACATAAGTTGAAGTAACAGTGACTGGGAAATAAGTTTGTAAGATAGTTTGGCTGTTATAAATATCAGCACTTACAGGATAGTTTAGCTCATAAATAGCATGAGATAGTTTAGCAGTCACGGTACGCTGTGGATATCTATATTGTCCTTTTTAAATGTGCAATTCACATAACTTTGCTTTAGTAAATTTTGTGTCGGTTTTATCTGGGCTGTCTCTTTCTTGATGTGGTTTCTTGACTACTTGCAACTCATGCAAGTTAAATTTAGTATTATTTCGAATACGGGGAGCCTTATAAATTACATTAATAACAATCTTCTGACACCAGACTTCCTATCCAAATACAGTATTGACCTTTGATTTTGAAGTTGTTTTATCTATCATGTCAGCTCCTCCAAGCTGTCTCCATACAAAATAACAGAGTGATAATAGAAAAAAAATACAACAAAGAAATAAGCCCAAAGACTAATATATATATAAATAACTAGCAGTTTGCTTGATACTCATTTTAATGACAGTAGTTTAATAGGAAATATGTTAACACAATGTTAAAATCAACAGATTAGGGTTGGTACAACAAGTTTCAGAGGGACAAACGTGAATCTCCAACAAAATTGTAACCAATGAACTATGGAATAAATTATTTTACTTAGCGTAGGATTAAACATTGTTAATATTATAATAATTCTTTGTAATCTTCTCTCAGAGGTCCTTACAACAATGCATCAACAGTAAATTCACCGGCTATGTAATGACGACCAACCTAAACTCCAAATAAACGCTTTTGATGGTTTCATAGCTATCATTACATTTTACAACACGTTGTAGGTCTACAACAGCCTTTATGCCTCAAAGGAGTTAATTGTAGAGAGAATCAAAACACTGGAAATCCAAATGCTGAAGTTCTGAACACGAGCTAAACACTTCAACACTTTTTAAACATGTCACACTCTTAAGAATTTCAATTAAAACGCCACACACTGTAAGCGTAAGGACATGTTCATCACACTTTTTAAACATATTGAGGCTTTTATCCCGGTCATTGCTTTTTGCTTTTAGGCGTTGTAAACGTCACATGTTCCATCGTTCTACAGTAAATTATTTCAACATGAAAATGCACTGAAATTCAAAACGTACCCACCTGAAGCTCTAAATTCCTCTTTTCTTAACTTAATTTTAAATAAATGTACATAGACATTGGTTTATATGTTTTTGTTATTATTATTTGACGCAAGTATATTTCAGTCTTTTTCCAGGACCATTTTCCAATAATTCTGCTAAGTCATAAGACATCCTCATTCATGATAGATATGTTCATATATTATTCGAAATTACTACATTTACTGGAAAACCAAGGGGAATTTACCGCTATCGATATATGTATGGCGTCACATCACAAGATAGGATAAAAAGAATTGAACATTTGTATGGTCTCATCTCACTTGTAAAAGTGTAAAAAAAAAATGCAAAATGTGCCTTAATCCTGTATCTACATCACTACAAAATGGATTTTAATATACTTTTCCTCAGATGGCAGTTGTTGTTGAACTGTAAATAATATCAGCTATCAATGAAAATAAAAATAAACATGTTAAGGAAAATATTTAATATGATCAAGTATTATTTATCCATAATGAATACCACTTACTAGTTACCTATATTAAGCTACAACCAATGTTAAAAGAAACAATTCAAGACAATGAAATGTGGGTACAAGTATACATGGCACAAGTAGGCCTATTTTTGATATTTTCCATGTTTTATACCTTTAAAAATAAAATAAAAATTCATGATAATTATACATTATAATTTGTGTAGACGGAGTATGACGCATACAATGACCCCAAATAAATATACTTTTTTTATATCTACATTTCTAATAAAGCACCAAATCTGATCTTCTGCAATACAAATTTTACATGCGAATCGCTATTGGAAAATTGAGACATGTGAGTCCACTTTCAAGTATATCACCGGCTACTTTTTAATTGTGTTTATCTGGTATTGTATTACCCCCCAAATTATTAGACATTAAAAATAAATAAATAATAACAATTATTATATTCAAAACTATTTATGGTGTTTGTTTTACTGGTTATATTTTATTTTAAGGTTGGAGAGAATCACAAATGAAACAAACAAGACCGGATATACCTGTTATCTCTGTGCAATTTAACTGAATGCTTACTTGCTGCAAAGCTTAAAGTTATGGTTATGCTGTCACGCGATGCCTCCTACGGCCCGCTGCAGGCGGATTGAGACAAGTCCACGCCTTTGCGCGAGTCACGCCCCGTACCCTACTCCCCCCTTCCTCTTTGGAATGCTGAATTCCACTCATGCACTGAAATGAACTCTTGGCAGCGTCAAATAAGTCCATGTTTGATTTATAAACAATGCAGTGAAAAACAAAATACTGGAGTAACTCTGAGGTGTAACCAGGAAAAGAAGAGTAAACCAGATTAGATCCCGTTTTTTATCCATAATAAATTACTCTGTAAACAGTAAAATCAGATTTTTGTCAAAACAGAAGAGGTATCGTGACGATTTTTAAAATACCAATTGGACCCAGAGCGGAGAATTTTAATGATTCGTCTTGCACATAAAAGATAAGCAGTATTTTGAAGAATTAACATCATATCTACTAATAGATTGCAGTTTTGAGTATTTTAAAGTGCACTTCCAAACATTTCCACAGGGAGGAGACTACATCTGGGATATTCATCTGCTAATTTCACAACTAGATTTGTTGCATTATTCAGTTGAAATGCAAGTATCAAACAATATATAAAGATAATAATATTTAATCTGAACACTGTTAACAAAATAAACAAAATATCGACAAGAGTGAAAATCCATTTCAATTCATCGGTTGGCCTGAAACTGTTTGCGCTGAGAATTCCTACCTGCTCCTAATCAGTATAAAGCGTCATGAGCCATTGTTCTAGGAATATTCGGACATTATTTTATGCTTTTAAATCTTGATTTTATTTCTGCAGTGGCTGAATGCTAGGGTGATTGTTAGCTGTATAGAAGAGTAATGCAGTAATGGTCAAATCACAAAATGTTTAGATGTCGTGTCCGATGGGTAAAACCCATCAGAACAAATCATGTCCTGCATAAGTCTCATGTCTGATCTTTATTTTATCAGCGAAGGAAAACGCGAGGAAGACCCTAATATGAAACTGGGATATTTCAGGACCATGGACAGCATACGAGAGATAACCTCCTGTTTGCTCCCCACCCTTCAAGTTTGTAAGGTTTAAATTTTTTACCTCGAATTCCAGAGTACTTCAGTAAATACAGGTCTCCGTAGATCTACATTGTACTGAGAGTACTGCCAAGTGAATGTCTGCGCAAAGCCTTTTCAATAGCACTTTAACATTGATGTGCTGTCCTTTTTACACAAATTTACACGCATTTATCAATTACATACCAGGATTTTCATCATAATTTTGAAATATGCAGGCAAAGTTAAAACTAAATATTTGCGTGCTATTACTGTATATTGTCCATCGTTGGCCCGTTGGCACTGTAACGGGAAACATCTTTTTTTAGTTTGGATATGCAGTGATATACTCAAACGCTGAGAAAAGGGAGAAAAGTGTGTGAAAACTATATTTAAAAAAACAGGCTATACTGATAAAACTAGCCTTAACTATTGCACCTTTTTTGTTAGTTGTGGTCCAGTCTATGTAACCGTTGCTGACAGTAAGGGGCAAAGAAATAGCCTACATCAATATACTAGTCTACAGATCTACACTAATAACTGCTACACTGCAACACTCTAGCGTTTTTGACATTTTTGTTCATGGAGTCACGCTATATAATCACCCAAACCTACTATCAGCTAAGTGCTTGGGTGGGTGCTCTGAGCCGCAGTAGTTCACAAATAGTCACTGAAAACTATGAGTTAGGTGGCCTGAATTTGTGCGCTCATACTAAATTGAAGAGTTCAACATATTCGTATAAAATTAAAATAGTTTAAAGGTAAAAGTACTTAAATTATCGCTATTATCCAACTGCCACCAGTTAAAAAAGAAGTATTTAAAATCAAAGCATATATTTTATAATACGTATTGTATTATATAGACAAGTTGTTTAAATGTAATTTCTGTGAAAACCGTGTGCGGAAGTTGCAATACCATATTAGCATCTATACCGAGTTTTCCAAATGTACCATTTTGCTTGAATCCAAAAATTTGTTTCCGGCGTTAGGACCTCGCAGACCTCTTCATTGTAGAATAGCTTTTGGGCTAAGGTGATCGCGTGCGAGCTCACTTCACTCCTACGGTAATGAGAGCCGGCAGGGGGATGGAGGAGGGGGTAGGGTACCATCCGACTGCACGCTCCCCGCCCCAAAATGCATCTCTCCTATCGTTGACGTGCATAACCTGCACGCAAGTTATTATACTTAAATTTAATGGATTAACACTTCATTATTTTGCCGGTAGAGTAGAACCCTACATCTACTCTGTTGCGTTTCAGTGGACTTAATCTTTCTGACTGCAAAATGCGTTTGAATGACTTTATTGAATGTTACAAGTAGAACATATGGACAAACGTTTCCATAATAGCTGTTGCCTCAGAATTTCAGAGGCCTTAGTGGCGGGCGCGAAAGGTGAAAGGGAGCTCGTCCGTTGGATTCCAACGGATTTTCAACACTTTCCACACATTAAAGTGCTACGTGGTAACGTCGCACACAAGAAGTACTTAAAATCTCAACAGCAAAGAGTATCTATTCATTTACTCAACGACATTTGCATTATTCATACAATGGTCCAGCACCTTCATTACCTGTAACTCTTAACCCTTGACGTTTTAGTTGTGTGCGCTAAACACCTATATTCATATGAGTAGTCGCGGTCCATTTATGAGTCGATAAATAGTACTTATCTTTATCATTATTTTTGTAATAGGATCTACTTTTTCATTATAACAAAAGAGCTCTGCTATCATCATAATAATCCTCCTCTTTATCATATCCATCATTGCATTCTTCATTATCACAATCGCCATCTTTATGTTAATATTTACAAAAGTAGGCTAAATGACAAAATACCTCCCATGGTGCCTTTTGGTCTATTTTTAATAGAAATTTCAGTTTTCTGAAGATGTAGAAACAAATTATTGCAACACTGTGCCTACGGCATGGCTTGTGTGTAAAGGATTGAAGTCAGACTTCACAGAGATTTCATAATTGATGACTAGTACATTTTCTTGAAATGTGTGCACATGTGTAGATTCCAATTGAGAAAGTTTATGAACGTTTGACCTGTGTTCTGGAAATGAGGGTGTTTCTCGAGCTAACCATGAGTACTCTCCTCCAAGGGACCAGCAGCAGTTGAATGGAGTATCCTGACCATTCTCAGTTGTAAGAGATGGAAGTCATTGTCATCAGGGATGGGCTACCAATCTACAGAGCTGCATGTGATGGCAGGGCCCCAAGACACTGTGAACCCCAGAGCTTTCAAAAACAAGAGAATACTTCATTATTCTTCTGACACTAATAATTGCTACACCTGGAGCATTGGAATAAGTGGCTAATACATATCTAAAAAGTGAGACTTATTTTCAGATAACAGATGGGTATATACCATATGTGTGATTGTGTATTAGACTATGCTCAGAATGTGTGGTCAAGATGTGTGTGTGCTCATGTTCAATCTTCTGTATGTGTGTGCATGTATTTGTGTTTGTGTGTGTGTGTGTGTGTGTGTGTGTGTGTGTGTGCGCAAGTGTGTGTGTGTGTGTTCTTGTGGTGTGTTCATGACTGTATGACGTACATTTCTTTGAGCTAATTACACTCATCTGACTAACACCTTGTCATAAACCACAACGGGATGGTCACCACATGCTTCCAGGTAAAAACACATACCCAGCATTCCATTCTCAGCATAAAAGAGACAAGCAATCAACATTTACACGGGACTTCAATTCCTCTCCTGTTTTCAATTGCTGTAAAATATGCCAATGAAAATAACTGATACAGTCAATTCACAACTTCTTTAAACAATCTATGTTTAATAAATACCATTGTTGGGGTAGGGGGCTGGGATCATTAATAATAAGGTGCAGCTTACTGCTGCTCCACTCTACTGTTCTCATGGAGAGCTCAGTCATGAGACCATAGTGTGAAGCTCCTCATCCAGTGATGACTGCAAATTAACATCTTGATTTACAAATGAAACATTTTCAGGATTTCAGTTTTAAAAATGAACCTTCAAATGATTTATTTGAGCCTCCCGAATCTTTCACGCTCATGAAATGAATGCAATAAACACACTTTTGGTCTTACAACATAACTGTAGATTAAGACTACAGTTTTGAATGAGTGATATTTTTAAAGACACAGGTGCTCAGATTACCTCAATTACAGTTGATGGTTTATTTTTGTACAATGAGCATAGAGTGCATAAACGTACATGAGAATGTTCAGTAAACACGAACAACATTGTTAGTATGTATTAAACATGAGAGGAGTAGAGATTCATGTACTGAATCCCAGCCTTCATAAGCACCTGTGGGTATTCTCATAGAAAGAGCGTGAAAATATGATAGGTCACTAATGCAAATCATACCATGATAAGACACAATAAGAGTTTTTAAAAAATTCCAACAACTACTTCAGCTGTGATGTGGGAAATGCAGGTGTTAACTTTGCTTTCGGCAAAACAGAGAGGAGGCAGGTATAAATTACTAAAAGGATATTTTGTTACTGAATCTCACTGTTTGAAATGTCTAAAGGACAAATTAAATCAACACAAAAGGTCACAAGCTATGCAACAGTGTATGTTTTTTGCTGAAAATAGATGTTCCTTTTAAAATAATCAATATTCTGCAGGATATTTACTGGTGTCAAAGGGTTAAAATATTTCAATATGGTATTCGGACCATGTCTGTAACCTATCTTTTCCGTTTCATGTAATGGTCTTGTTATGCTGTCATCTGAGTTTTATGGGGCTATACTGAATGTATCTCAAGATGCTTTTAGCATAGTTGTGGACAGTGGTGGTCTAAATTCTACAATGTTGCACCTGAATGATGTGGTTGGCTATGGATTACACAAGTATTTAATCAAGCATTGAACATATTTGGTTAAGACAAGTGCATGTTTCTGAATCCAAATTAGTGCTTTGTAAAAAGTTATTTCATAAGCAAACAGGGTAGCTTGTTTCAGAATTTCCTTTGCAAACAGAATTGGTTTGACACGCTCATGTTTTTCATTTTATTGCCATATTCAAATCAGGAACTCCTCTGGCACTAAATGGGAATGGCAATTTTAAAATCACAGAACTATCTATAAACCTTGGTGCATAAACATGTGGCATGCTGGTTAGTCCTTCAAACCCAGCATGGAGAAAGGCCTCAATGATCTCACAGTGGTCAGCATTCAAAAGTAATTTTTTAAAAATATTTGTGTCCGACCTTATGAAATGGATATAATTGATTATGCCTTAGCATACATTTGTTTTTGACTACACTGTAAAGCGCAGTCTTTAAAATAATTACAGTGACTCAGTGGCCAATTGCTAAGGAAACAAATTACAATAACAATTTACAAAATCTTTACAGTTTAGGGATTGTCATTCCCCTGTTAGTAAATACGCTTTAAAGCACAGACAAGGAATGGGAAGGTAGGAAATCCTAGGAACAGAAAGAAAGAGAGGAGGAGAGAGTGAGAAGAGGAGACAGTGAGAGGAGGTGAGAGTGAGAGGAGGATATAGTGAGAGCAGGCGAGAGTGAGAGGGGGGAGAGTGAGAGGAGGAGAGAGTGAGAGGAGGAAAGCGTGAGAGGAGGAGAGAGTGAGAGGAGGTGAGGGAGGAATACAGAGTAAGCTTGTAATACAATTCTGGGGCTTTGTATGAGTGTTGCCACCCACACACAGTACATTCTCTGTAGACCAGTACAGGGAGAGACATTTGGTTGAGTGGATCAGGGAACTGCAGGTTGCACACAGCTCCAGTCACAGTTTTTTTTTTCCTTTCTTTATGTGTCTATACCAACCAGGGACACTTATGGTAACCCAGTCAGACTTCCTTCCAGTTCATATCAACAACCATGAATCAATGTGACACCCAATAATCACCCATATTACATTAGTGGCTCCCTCCCTTCAAAGACACACCTAAAGACCTTATCCGTACATGAAACAATGATAATGATAAACTGGCGCATAAATCTGGGAGATGGATGTAAGTGCACATTTACTGTTATGGAAAAACAATACCAAAATAAAAGTCACTTTTTCACAACTAGTTTGACCTTCTTAACCTCAAAAAGAAACTCTTGATAAATGGTAATTAAGAAATATATCAATAGATGCAAAATTTCTGTGAGGTAACTGCATTGAGAGTTACACAGCTGAGGAAACAACACACTGTTAATGCAGGAATTTTATATCTTAGTCGTTTCTTTAGGCTTCACCTTGGAACTACCATTTTAATTACCCAACACCCCAGTCATCCTCAATTCTTCTTATGATCCTGGCCCATCTAACGGCGGATTTAATGTGACATATTTTAAGTTCAGGCAGTGATTGTGACCTGACTGCCTGCTCCCTTAGCCGTGTTTACACAGAGTGGAGGCGGGGAAACGCGCGCTTGATTGACAGACACCTCGCGGGCACGGAATCGCGTGTGATTGTTCTCGCAGAGCACGTCAAGGTGAACGAAAAGCGGGCAGTGGGGCCGCTCGGGGCTATATGTGTGATGGTGATGGAAGGTTCTGCGGCTCAACTGTTATTACTGACATTTCATAATCACTGGCAAGATTACATAAAGACCAGGTCTGTTGCGTTTCTTCTGTGTTCTAAACTAGCCGATATCAGTTGTGGCCGACTTACCTGGTTATCTGATAAATAACGTGCCCCTAATTGCCTGAACCTCACAGTTCGGTCTTTGCATCCTTGACAGCTGCTCACTGGCTGCCAATGCGACAACTGTGTCGCAGTGCAGCAAATATCACACCTGCTTCTACGAGAGGATAGATTTAAGTCCCTGTGGATTGTAATGTAATATTCCCACTGCTATTATTATTATTATTAAGGCTATATCCCAATAGTAGCTAAGTAGCATCAAAGTGAGCATGACAAACCAAGTGCTAGACGAACAATAAATCAGAGAAAGAAAACGCTCATTAGTTTGATTTATATGGGTAATTAGTGGAAATACACTCACATGCTCGGAAGAAAGGTGTGTACTTAGATCTGGCTTATCTTCTTTTTTCAGTCGATGCTTGTGAAGTGTTAGGGGAAGCAAAAGAACAGAGGGAATTGCTGCAGGGCGTTCGTGCCGCGCAAAGCAGTCACGCACAAGCACTTCATCACGGACGCGACCCAGAGGGGCAATGCAGTTAGCCTCAGACTGGAAAGCTACGTGCTATTGGTAAGGGCCGAATAAGATATCCCGCCTTTCCAACAAAAGCCAAAAGAGCGCATATGCCTATTTAACAGTTTTAGTATATGACTAAAAATAATGTCTCCTTATGTCTATTGTAAACAGACATACAGAGCGTTTACATACAGAGCGAAAATAAAATGTCTTAGTTCATGAAAACTATGCTACATATTCGAAATAGAGGTGTGTGGAATTAACAGAGGTTCTCTCATGACCACTTCAACTTTCTTCATGTGTATTCTTATAAATGAAGCATTTATCGATAAATCTAGTAAAATGTGAGACTAAATTTACCCCGAAACCTACTGTATACGTACTATGCAGTTTTGCTAGCTTTATAAAATAGCTTTCAAATATTTGCATGTAGAGCCAAATCCATTTTTGTACTTAATATGCTCTTAAGCGGTAAATACCCAGTGTTACATTAAACGAACATGCGTAGTTAGTTACAAGTGATTACTAACAAAGTCATAGCTGTTGATTTTTCAAAAGACTGTCTTCTAGAAGCCTGTCATGCCTAAAAAATTATATTCTGTTAAACAATTTTTTTGTATTGTGTGCAACCATGCTGTCAGCAAAGATATTTATTTCAAAGGCTTTTGTTTGCAGCGTCACGCTACGTGTTAAACATAACACAAAAATAAAATATATTACAATTTATTAACAACAATAACATGAATTGGCTATCTCACTGATGCTTTGTAAATACTGCTTGTAGTTTGAGTTTACAACACCCTCACTTCAAAGCAAAAGATCAGTTTATACTTTAGCTACTGAATTTTATATTGGATTACAGAATAAACCTTGTTGCGAGCTAGAAATTAAGTCAATATTTGTTAAAACAATTAATAATTGCAGCTAAATCCTGTTATTCAGGTGAGCTAAATTCCGATTCCAAATTTCTGAGTGAAAAATATCAGGTAGCTTCGTTAAAATTAATTAGCTAGTTAGGGTAGCTAGGTACCATACTTAATATGACAAGTGTAATGTAGCTAATGACAGTTTGCTCGTTTGTCTCAAATAAAGTTAGTTTCTATTTCATAGTTATTTTCATATAATATGTGTGCTCCTGTCCAGTTAGCTAGCTTCACGGCTGTGGGTAAAATTAAAACTACAAAACCAAATGACTTTCCACACACACTTTACAAGTCACTTAAAATTGCCTGCGTATTGTACTTCATGATTGTTGAGTTACTCTAACACAGTGGTTCTTAACCTTGTTGGAGGTACTGAACCCCACCAGTTTCATATGCGCATTCACCGAACCCTTCTTGATGGCCATGCGGGGCGTGTCATCATGAATCATATGAGTCGGGTGTGTGTCTTGACCTCCGCCGAACCCCTGAGACTGACTCACCGAACCCCTGGGATTCGATCGAACCCAGGTTAAGAACCAGTGCTCTAACAGATGTGGGCCATGCGGTTTTATTTACGTTAGCTTTTTTGTTATTTACGCTAGCCTCTAAGTATCATGCGGTGTTGTCAGAAAATATGGGGTTTGGCATATTAAATTCCCAAAATATTAATTTGTTGAAATTATCAATTAAGGATGCTTTAATGTGTGTTCTATGTATTTGACAGGAGGTTGTCTGCAAAGAACAGGCGAAAAAGGACGAAGGTCAGCCTTTTTTCTAAATAAGTTTTATTAACCTTTTTATGCCCTTGCAATATGCAAATTATCTTGTGTAAGAGAAGCAATGGATCTGAACGTTATGGTTCTAATTTTAAAAATAAATATTCCTATATGAAATATACGTGCCTGTACCTTTACCAGGGTGTATAAAAACCAGCTTTGATTATTTATGCTCAACAGACAAATGCTAACCCTTTAAATTGCTCCTCTTTGTTTGCTTCTGAAAGACCCTTTTTATTGGAATCCTAGCATGCTGGAATTTCTCACTGGACCAGATCAGGAAAGGGTCACTATTTCCAGTCCTCGCTTATATGCCATCAGCTTTTTTTTCTTTCTTGGAAAAACAGTCTACATAATTGGTAACGATGTGAAAGTGTACACACATATACACACACACATTTATGGAAACAGAGCCTAAACAGGATTTGTCTGTCTGGCTCCATCATGCTAATTGCTCCCCTTTAGAATGGATGAGACCATCTGCGTTGGGGGTGATTTAATACCACGAAAGCAAAGACCCTGACTACAAGGTGTCAGGGAGAGTTTAGCACAGAACTGCACCCCTTCTGCCACAATTCCCCCCAACTCATTATACTGAAATGACCTAGAGACTTGAAATGTCACGTTACTCAACACCCACCCCAGTCCAACCCCTACCCCCACCTTCCCTATTCCAATGTTTCCCAGGACGCAATAAATCTGTGTGTGTGTGTGTGTGTGTGTGTGTGTTTTCTTACAAAAGCGCCCCCAAAAAAACGTTAAAATTGTATGAAAAGGGAATGCTAATGAGCACAGGGCGAATTGGTTTGAAGTATTCCTAATGACCTTGCAGATTAACTGCCTGACGGATGTACCTTCATCAGGCCCGGCTTTTTCTTTCTTTCTTTTTTTTGTCTGGCCAACTGTTGCAAAAGCTCTCGCCAAAGCGTAGTCAGTAGTCCGTGAAGGCGTCTCCCATCCACCCTGACACTGAATTCTGTGTGAGCATGAATGTCAGGATTTTTTGTATTCTGAGGGAAAACTTTTGTCATAAGACCACGGTGGTCAATAGAATCGCACCCAGACACTTTGGGACGACTGGGAGCTCTGCCACTCACTACGTGACCAATCGCACGGCTGCTCTTTCAACAACGCAGAGCACCACTCTGAATTTTCATTGCCTTTCTGTTGGTTGTCGTTTGAATGTTTTGCATCCTACTTTAGGTGCTATGATAATTTATGTGTAGGAGCTGGAAATTTTCAAAATGTGCATAAATGGGTTAATGTGTAGGACAAATAATTATAATTTAGTCTACAATTATAAATGTTTTCAAGAAAATAAATTTGGCACAGCTTACTTGTGTTTTTAGACCATAACTATAAAGACTACCTTTGGGGAAGACAGACATTTGATTGTAAAAGATTGCCTGCAGAATCAGAATACTTGACAAGTGAAAGGACTAAAATTTAAATTTGATTGGTTTCTGTTTTAAAAGAAACATGTGGTTAAAACTTGCATTCTACAGTATGTTGATGTGTATTTTTAATGATGGTTAGCAATATGACTTGCTTTTTCCTCCCTTCATTCTAAAGACATTGTCAAAAATATCTGTCAATGTCTGCATGCAACATAGCTTATTTCATCTTAAGGAAGATGATTAAGGTAAATATTGTTTCACTGGAAAATATTATTTTACTCATAATTAAATCATTCTTAGTAGAACGTAGAAGTAAGGAATACCATTGTGGACTTTTCTGTGAACCAGAAAAGTGTTTATTTTTTCAATAGTAAGGAATCGGCTCTCATACATTGATGTTTGTTCCTCTTACAAATTGTTTTTTCAAGGAAGTACTTAAGAGCTTCTTATGAGCTTATGAGCAAAACAATCTTTGCTGGCATTTCGGCCAAATTCTTTAGGCTGGCCTTGCAAGTGGTCCAGCTTCCCCTGGTGGGGGGTAAAGGTGACCATTTAAAGCTTACAACACTAAGTCTCTTTTCTTCTTTCCTCTAGAAAGGCTAGCAACCATCTACAAGAGCTGACCAGACACAGAGAGTCTTGTGCATAAAGCTCAAGTATGAGCAACTTCAGACAGGAAGTAGAGAGCCATGCTCAATGGGGCCTGAAGTAATCTGTTCTCGGCGTGATGACAGCATTGCTATTCTAACCCTAACAGGGTCTGTCATTAAGGTTACTGGAGCTTACCCTACTCCCTCCTTTTGTTTATCAGTCACCCCTGTGAGAGTTCAGGGGTCATGCTGTCCTGGAAGGGAAGTTAAGCTCCCCAGCCCCACCCTTTATGATCTGTCTCCAGTGTTTTTACAAGCTGGTAATTATGACAGCCAGTCATGACTAGCAGCTCCAGCCTGTCAGTTGCAAGTCAGACATAGCCTTTCCTTGGATGGCTGTGGACTGATCTATCTGATACGGCTGAGTTAAAGGAATCAATGTGTTACATCAGAACTATGAGTAAGACAAAATCCAATCAAAAACAGGAGAACCCATTCCAATCCTGAAGAGGTGTGGCCTGTCTTAAATTGATATTAATGAAAAACTATGTCATCCTCACTAATATTTTCTTCTGACTATGGAAGTTCTCCGTGCAGCAGCAAAGAGAAATCTTCCAAAAATCTTCCCTAGTGTGTTCCCAAACGAAATGAGTTCTCCAGTTCTTCATGTCAGTCCCATATTTTGGCATATAGTGGTCTGATTAGACCATCTCTTGCTATTTTTTAAAGATAAAATGCCCAAATGTAACATATGATCCCAATATTGGACATGTGAGTGGGACACATGAATGAATATTTGAGAGGCATGCTTTAGATGACAAGAACTCCTGTGGTTTTTAGTTTTGAAAGTGGGTTCACAAGCTCTGAGCCCATGTTTGAGAAGGTGGGCATAATGGTGATAAACTAATGATAATCACCACGGCGGAAGCAAACTATTTCACAAGGTTGTCCCAAAGTTTTAATGAATATTGATGTTATGCTTTGCATACAATTTTGAAGATGCCTTCATCTGCAAAAGGGGACATGAAAAGTATACCAATCAAGTTGGTGTTAAATGTGTAAATTCAGAGAACATGAAGGTCTACCCAATATCGATATCAAACCAGCATCATAGTATCATAGTATTCTGGTTAATGTGCACTAGCTGTGTCCAATCAAATATTTCCTCAGTGTTTAATTTCAAAATAATTGTTGGCTTATATCAAAATAAGTTTCATGGGGGGTATTTCCAAATAGATTCCAAAGTAGATCTTTTGTGTACTTCTCAATCCCACTTTTTCAGTTGGATGTTGAAAGGTATATTTTTTACACTAAAACTGGCACAATGGTGTGCTGAAGAGGATAAAACTTGCCTTGGCACATGAAAAGGAAAAATTCAAATGGTTCATTTCACTGGAGTTGTTTTCTTGTTCATCATGGCTAATCATGTGAGAATAAACACAGTATAAAAGGCAGAGCGCACCAACACAAATCGAATTGCATCTTTCCCCACTCTTTCAACAGCTGTGCAAGAGGCAATGTCCTTGCTTTTGCCCAAGTAAAATCTAATGGAAGAGGAAATATTGTCACCTACATGTGGATACATTTCATCTTGGTTTTTTCAAGGATATGCTGTTTTATGGGGCTAACTACCCAAATTAATACCCAAAACCCCTGAATGGAATGTTGTCTGGAGGGTGGGCAACTGTACAGAAGAGGAAAATCAAGATTTCTTGATTTTTATTTATCACTTGCTTCTCCTTAGACCCATAGGACAGTTACGAAGAAGATTCTGCTGCAGCCAGGACATAGCTATGGATGAACAAATGACATGCCTACAGATCACACGGACTGGGAATAATAACAGGAATGCATGTTTTAATATTTCTATAATTCTTGGAAAAAGCCACAAGTGGATACCTCACATGGGATATCTTCCCAGGGGCGCATCAATATTCTACATCATTAATCATCATTCCCATCAAGAGATAGAATCTAGTCGAACTAGTTATTTGTCGGTGCCAGAGTGTGAGGTCTGTTTCTGAATTTGGGGTACCCTTCATTTACTTCATTAAATATATATTTTTTCTATGAAATATATACATGCTTTGAAATTATACTTCTCACATCTGAGGCAGATAAAACACTCTTGGGATTTACTTGAATAATGTATTGAAACTTACTTGGGAAAAAATGCATTTAAATACATACAAATATTACGGCGATAAGAATTTGATATGATTAATGTCAAATCACAGAAAACAGATCATTAGTGACAATATGTGTTAGTATCTATATATATATATAATATAGCCTACAATATATGTGTAGGCTAGTGTTTGTCAAAAGCTCTCCAAAAGATCTTTTGTCATTGTGTTGGAAGTACATTTAGCATCTTGTCTTGTTAAATCTTTTTGATGTCTCATACACACTTGAACAGCTGGAATATTAGCATAGTCAACAATCACCATGAATGATGGTTGTGAAGTTTGACTGTGATACTTCAGCTTTTGGCTCCTTAGTGTCTCTGTTTGTTGCATTACTGTATTGGGGTTTTACACCTCTATCCTGTTCCAAAAATAGGAGCTGCTTGTCTGGCTTCAAAATTTCCCTGTTGCTCCCAAGAGTCTCAGAGTGAGGACATTGTTTCTGGCAAGAAGCTGTGGTGATATGTCAATGAAGATGTTACAATGAGTGGTAAAAACCGGCAAAGAGGTAGAATGCAAATTGGCATGTTCACCAGGGTTACCACTGCAATAGTTCCTCCCCACAATGCAGCAGGCACTTACAGGTGACCAGTTGTCATCTGTTAAAGCTATGCATCTCTACTAATCGTCCCGTATTATTTCCATTAGCACTGCATTGAGTTCTGTGTCTAAAATTCCTGAACACAGGAATGCACTTTTAGTTTCACTTACTGGGTTCAGGGAGCATGGGTGTGTAGATGTCTCAGTGATGTGGGACCTGGCTATCCCAAACTGGGGAGAAGAAGAGGGCATGCAAAAATGTCATATGGTAGCTAAACCGTGAGGTGACAGAATCCTGCGACGTGGCACCTTCTCACCCAGTAGGCTAGGACATGTGCCTGCCTTGATGTTCGAAGAAACTACCCATCTAGGCTTCTTCAGTCATCTAGTGAAGGCATCGTGCTTACTTGCCATCCTTGTCACTTTTCAGTTTTTTTTACATTAAATTAGCAATATGTGCTCAGTTTTTAATCAATATTTTAAAAATGTCAGGTAGAGAGTAATCACTTAGGTTGAAGTGCTCACTCATTATGCTCATGCCAACTGTCTCCATTATTGAGAGAGAAAGTACAAGAAACGAGGCGGAGCTTGTACTGGACTGGATATTTAAGTAGTATTTATGATCAAAGTGCAAAGTGGATTGCCCACAGAGTTTAATACTGAGCCATGAAGCAGTGTTAATTGTTTGGTGTAATTATCAAATTTCATTATTTGAAGTACAGTGAATAACCTTAATGGTGAGACAGCGAGACAGCTTGAGGTCACAAGAGGAAAGGGTGTTGAATTCCTGTCGCCTCTAAGTAAAAAATAAAAAATCAGCCTGCCCGTAAGCTCTGCTAATGAACATGATGTGAGTCTTGGATTGTTTCAACAAACAAAACCTGTATCATTTCCTCCTGGCTTTTAGTCATGTAAAATACAGTGGGCTCATCAGGAAGAAATTCTTTGGAGAGGTGCATTAGGTCATATTGGTTAAATATAGCCATGCCCCCGGGAGTCATGCTTCCAGGGCCTGAGGAGATGAAGGATCAGAGTAACAGATGACTTCATGTGACCTGAGGTGAGTTGATCAGATATCAGCTGTTTTTGTTGCTGTTGTTGTTCTTGTTGTTATGCTGTTGTCGGTAGGACTAACATAGGCCTTCAGGGGCAGCAGTGAGTGCCGCTTTGAAAATCCATGCTTCAGCAGGTTACCACTATATCAATATCGTCTTCCCCACAGGGGGAAGGAAGCAGGGTGACCTTTGAGCAGCGGTGAAAACAATGCCAGGGGCGATGAGTCCCCGGGCTGCAAGCGGGAAAAAAACTGTTCTAAATCAGGACAGCAGGCATTTAGCCATGGCGCCCAAAAAACGCAGCCTTCTCGGCAAAAACAAGACATTTCCTCTCCACCCACATCCCCACGCACAGACGAGGAACGGAGGCTGGTCCCGAAGGAGATGAAAAAAGGTCTGGTGCAGGGTAGCAACAAAAGGCAGCATCTTGTTGGGACAGTTAGGGCTAAGGGGGGCAGATATAAGACGTATATAGGAAGGTACATTTGAGTTTCAAGTTGAGTATCCTACTTAGCCAAATTGAGGATTGTCTAGAGTTGCCCATCTAGAATTGCCAAATGTATTGTGACAGAACAGTGGGTACATATAAATACTTATCGGTATGAATACGAAATCATTTGTGTGAGCTTGTGTAAGTTGAATAACCAGGGCACCCTGGTATAGACTGTGGAAAGAGCTATTGTAGCAAGTATCCATGTAAATGAAAATATTTTAGTGAAGAGTCCAGTGATTTGTATCATTGAGTTGAGGCTAAAGTGAATAATAATAATATGTTTCATTTTTCTAGAAGGGAAGCAGCTGTATTTTACAATGTGTGTGAATCTGGAAACAATTTGTATAACTAACAGCATTCCGTGCTTTAAATGTTATTGCATCTGTAAACTTTCACAGCTTTGGCAAAATTGGTCTCAGAGGTGCCCACGGGCATGGTAGTTTGTTTAAATATGGAGAGCAAAAGGGCAGAGGTCACAGTGTGGCTCTGCCCTAACCCACGCTATGCTGAGATGCAGTGATGCTTCTCTGAAAGGCTGTGCCTGAAACCTTGTCAGCTGGTATACGGCAGGATTAAAAGTGAAAGGGCACCTGCTCACAAACAAATTATAATTTAAGCTCCTCATTCACAATTATGCATTGTTTTGAATGTTTTAGTACATTAGTTGATGAAATAGGACAGCCTTGGCAGTTGTTGGCACAATGGTAACTGTCCCCAACTTCCTACGTTGTACCCATATAAAGACATAAATCAATTGTTATAACTGTTTTTGGGGGTTAAATCATTCCATCTCATTGTTTAAAGAGAAAAGACATTTGAGTGACAGCCTCAGAGTTTGTAAATGTCTTTATGTTTAATCCACAGGTTATTTTAATTGAGGTAACACTGAAAAATAACGATCAGCTGTAGAGGGAAATATCCACATGAGGCCTATATAACCATCTTTGACACATATGCCACAGCAAATCACAGTTTGAAATAATGAGGGGCAAATGTCACAACATGTATGAGTGAATTCAGTATGAATACCACATGCCTCAGGTCCTCTTTGGTCTGCTGTCGGTCACAAGAGTCCCTGTTGACCCCATGGTCAGGAAGGGGAGAGTCACAGCATGTCTGGCTGTGCTGAGTGTATAGAGAGTGACTCTAATGAGAGTTTGGCTTCATTGCCTTGTAAAGTGTTGCAAGTTCCTGGTCATGCTGTGACAAACTCCACAAAACTATCCACATGCATGGAAAGGCACTTAATTAGTGAGGCAGCAGGAACCCATTGAGTTCCTAAATCACTCCTGCTACACTGCATCCAGTTTGTCCTATACTGTCATTAAATTATGGCAACATCAAGAGAATGTTGAACATTAGCTGGTACAATGTAGTAAGACTGGTCTTGGGAGACAGGAGACATTGCTTTTACATTACCAACTGAAATCATCCATGATGAGGAAATGGCAATGTGCTCACTAAACACTTAGAAAGTAGGGAGCATGCAGAGAACAGATCATTGAAAAGCATATCTCTGTTACTTCTGAATACCTGCATGTATGCATTATCTTCAGGTTATTTTTCATAAAATGCAATTTATTCTTTGCTTTAAGTTTGTATTGCCTTTAACTTGTTCAATATTGTATCATGATCATGGTAGTGTATGTACATTCTCTTTACAGCTTTTTATTTGTATTTCATTGCTTGCTGTGATCTTGCGTGATTCGCTTCATTGTTTGCAGTGTGTGGGAATGCTGCAGGCTGTTCTCGCTTTTTTTAATAGTGTGACGAGGCCCATGACATCATATGTTGTGTAGTGTCAGTCCAGCTTTGCTGTAATGACCTGTTAAGTAACAGAATATTAAGGGAAGAAATCATGTTTATGAGATGGAGCCGCAGCCTGTGAAATGTGGGAAAAGAGCGCTTTGGCAGCTAGAGGCACAGTCACACAGAGTGCTTTTCACTCGTCCACCTGGAATAATATTCATTTCTCCTGCGTAACTTTTTGTTTTTCAGCGTGGGGTCATTGTGTGTATGGGGGGGGGGAAGCAACAAAAAAAAATAATGGTAATGAGTAAGAATCACGAGATACACGTCAGCATCACCCCCAACCAAAAAATGCTTAAATAATAAATGCATTGTGGTACATCCTATTTTGTGTTATACTAAGCATAACCTTTTGCTAGCCGAGTCTTTTAATTATAAACCTGCAGTGAAGACATCTATGCTCTAATAATTCTCATAGATTTCTCATATATCTCTGACAGATCTCTAATTAGATTTCTAATTTGTTTTGGCACTACATGAATTGCTCTCCCCTTCCCACTGAAAACAGTTGGAGTCTAATGGGAGGTGGTAGGGGGAGCATAAACAGACCTGGCCTCTGCTGACCCCTCCCCCCATATGCATAGTCAAACATACACACAAAAATTAATTCAGAAATGCCTACGTTCCCCCGTTCAAAGTAGAATCCAGGTTAGTCATCAGGTAATGCATTTTTGCAAATTGGCCTTGGTTACAGGTTTCACAAAGAACAGTTTTTGTTGAGACAGTGTCACGGAGGTATAGATTCAGTTCTGCCCTAATTTTCAGGCCCTTTTTTCTGCGGTTTTTAGCAGCTATCCTGTTAAGAGCCTGTTTATCCCTGCCATTGAGCACTGACTGGTTATCATAGTTCCTGATGCATACAATTTGGACATAAACTATTGAACCAGTTTCCAAATCTGATAGACCTCCCATGTTACTATTGAAATGCAGATGTTATGGGGTTTGTTTTCAAATTGTATTTTATAGCCAGTACTGCCCTGCTCTGAGGGCAAAATGTGTATCTAATAAAGTGGCCTGTGTATATACACTGTGTGTGTGTGTGTGTGTGTGTGTGTGTGTGTGTGTGTGTGTGTGTGTGTGTGTGTGTGTGTGTGTGTGTGTGTGTGTGTGTGTGTGTGTGTGTGTGTGTGTGTGTGTGTGTGTGTGTGTGTGTTGTGTGTGTGTTTGTGTGTGTGTGTGTGTGTGTGTGTGTGTGTGTGTGTGTGTGTGTGTGTGTGTGTGTGTGTGTGTGTGTGTGTGTGAGAGAGAGAGAGAGAGAGAGAGAGAGACAAGGAGATTATTCAACCCTTGGTTTTGTTGAGAGCTCGGTTTCAAATTTAGACAGGATCTTTAAATTAGTTTGAGCTGAGAGATAACATTAGGACCACAATCTTTCAGGATTTATTTCAGATCAGATGCAAGGACACAGACATTAACACAAAAAAGAAAAATACCAACATTTACAGGGGAGCACATGCTTGGAAAAGAAACATGTATCCATTAGCAGAATTGATATATGTGAATTTAAGTGCAGAATTATTTATGTAATTATGATGTAAACATGTAAACTTTTTAAAATTCTATACAAAAGCAAAAACTATGAATGGAAGGAATTGGAAGAGAACATATAATACATATCAATGGATTGAGACACATGAAAACGTTTTCCACAATAATACAGTTGCATGAAAAAACAGCTCTCTATTCAAATGGATTTATGAATGGCATGATGGAGTAGCTCCTTATGCTCATGTGATTTATGAATGGTATGGTGAAGACAGAATGCCTTTTTTTTCCCATTGATAAATGCTCTGTGTTCCTCTGCATTTTTTTCAACAGGTACTAACTCATTCTTTGTGGTTTCCATTCTCTTATATAACCTGGTAATGGAATATGTTTCAAGCTCAATGAAACATGGAAAACTGGATTGGTAGGTCTGAGAGGAAGAAACACGCAATGATTCTGTAATCCCTCCACACTCGCACGCACACCTGTCCACACACATGCACACATGCATACTTGAAGATGTACAAGTGTACACAAATGCATTTTTGTACACCATAGTTGTGTGCATATGGAAATTGAAGTCTGTGTGCATATGCATGTCTGTCTCTAGTTAATGTAGTTTATGTATATTTTTCTCCTATGTGTGAGTGTGTCTGTAGAACTTTGTGCATATTTCTATATTCATATGTGTATATGTATGTGCTTGCAGGACAGTGAGTGACTGCCTACTGTATCACTTCCTCATGGTTTCCCTGTCAGCCTGAGGAGTTAATGTTACCACAGAGTCATACAATAATTGTGTGCACAGACTCTGCCATGGCCCAACCCTGAATCACTGTCACGAAACAAAAGAACTTCGGGGGGGGGGGCGGGGGGGAGGGTGCGGGTTGGGGGGGTAGGGTTACAGTGCAACAAATACTAATACAAAATTATTTCATTGTCAACATGCATATGAATGAAGCTGATAAAGAAAAAAACAAACTATCAAATTAATTTTGTAAACTACAGGGGTCTTAAACTAGCATTTTAATTGAACTGGCTGGATATTTTTACGGATAGAAAAACCTTGACAGCCCAAATGTGTGACCCTTGCCAGGCTTTTGAAACAGGCAGCCAAAGCTAACAGACAGACTAGGATGTCAATTTGTTGTGATTGAGGAGAGACAGAAGCCAAGGAACAAGGATTAGATCCCACCATCCTGTTTGAAATTCTCTCAGATTACACATACCCACGTAACATTTAGGGATGAGAGCCAATGGCATGACAGAAAGTTTGCCTTCGCTAAAGGTAATCACCAGAGCTGTGTAAACAGCAGCCTCACTGAGCATCATGTTCTTGCTCTCTCTCTCTCTCTCTCTCTCTCACTCTACCTGATCTTGCAGCTTGCATGTGATGGGTATTTTAAGTTAACAGAATGCAGCCAAGATACAATGCACAAAGGATTCCTGCAAAGTTTTCCTGCTTGCATCACACCATTGCTGCAAAAATCATGAAAGCTGACATCATACCACCATAGATTATACAAGGTCAATAATCTCAAACAAGTCACTGTCACTGAAAAGTATAACTCCAAACATCCCAGGATAGCAAACTTACAGCAGGATATTTATGAAATAATATGTCATTGAAAATGATACAGGGCGAGTTTTTAAAATGGTTTTCTTCTGTTACAACATAACTTCGACCATACAATAGACAGTTCTGCAATTTTAGTTTAGTTTGTTAGGTCAGTACTGCTGATCTGACCTGAACAGAAAAATGCATTATGAAAACAAATGTTAAGCACATGGTTGCAATAATACTATGGGAGTGCAGGTTTGTGCATATGTACTTATAAACCTATATACTTATATTGTAAATCATAAAAATATACAACCTAATATATATCCAGAGTGCCACACACACACACACACACACACACATATATATATGTATGTATAGATAGATAGATAGATAGATAGATAGATAGATAGATAGATAGATAGATAGATAGATAGATAGATAGATAGATAGATAGATAGATAGATAGATAGATAGATAGATAGATAGATAGATAGATAGTTCCAAATACTTATGGAGCTGACTGTATATAAGGAACTCTGGTAATTGTAAATGTAACAGTAGAAGTTTAAGTATTAATGGATTAAACAAGCATTGACTTCAGTAATGACATATGTAAGTGATGGCTTAAGGGACTGGTAAAAAAATCCAAACATAAAGCTTGGGTCAGATTTTCATTTGCAGTCAAAAAAAAAATGTCCTCACCTGTCTTGCAGCATGGGAAAAAAGTCCTTGCGTGACAAATGCATGCCTGCCTGCACTGTTGCATAATATCATTGCACGCACCACCCACTGCCTGAATCATACGGCTTGCATCGCCAGTCTGAGAATAACATGCTGTTGGGGAAAAGTGACTGAGTGAGTTAGGCGGCAGACCACAGAGTCCATGCAGCAGACCAGTGCTGGTCTCCAAGGTGATGTGGTGGAAGCTAACATTGTACCTCGGGACAGCAAATACCACATAATAGGAAAAGTAGTAGACTCTGAGGGCTTAAATTTTAGCTCACAAAAGATCTCTTTATCTTCATGAAGATGACAAACATGTTTTTTTTTCTTCTCAACATCTGACAGAGCAGGATTCTTTATCCTTTATCATGAGATTAAATTCATATAGGTGAGTCACAATAGTGACAAGAGGGGTCAATCCCTCTGTGATGTAATCTCTGCACAAAGCTTTTTGCATCATGTTGTGTGAACCAGCATGTCCAAGTACAATGAAGCCACCATATGCTCCATGCATTACAAAGCAGGAAGAGAAATTTCAATCTCTTAAAGCTTCCCTTCAACATGTCAACATAATAATAATAATTTCCAATAAAAACAAATGTTTTTCAGAGCCATGTGTGTTTGGGGGTTGAGTCTCTGTTTTCACCAATACAGTGCATAAGACCACATGAGATGTTTGAGATGTAGAGATGTTAGGGATGTTTTCCATGAGGCAGGCTCAACAACTGTGAACCCCATTTCTAATCCAGTGGAGACCCCTGAGCTTGAAATGTTCACTCATGACATAAATATTTAACAATGCAAGATGTTAGAATACTGAACACACAAAAACAACAAAAATAAAAAAACAACTTTAATTGCATTTATTTAAAAACAAGAAATGCAGATACAGCCTTAAATATTGCCCATTTCCAAAAGCCTCCACAGTTCCTGCACTGTGAAAGAAAGCATGTGGAGCACCAGCTCAAAGGCACTGGTCTCTGTAGACTAGACCCACTTGTACATGAGTTAAGGTATAGACCGCATCCTCTATGCATCTGCTGCTTCCTCTTTGTCACAAGCAGATTGTTTCATTTTAAGACTTTCTCCCTTTTAAGCAGAAGCAGAGAACATTACATACTCACAAATATCAACAACTGGATTTGATTGCTTTTTACCACTGAAAAACATTGCAATTTGTTTGACTCATTGATTTGCGGATTCCTTCTCCATTGCATATAATAATTGTTCTAGCTGATCTAACATTTCTTAACTATGTGATATCTGGATGTGTTTTTTTGTGACTAAAAATAAGTGCTAGCACTCACCATAGTATAAATGTTTTCTTTCATGTTAATGTTGTAAATCGTTGGTGTAGTTGTAATATCTTAGATTTGTTTTTTTAGGAGTTTGTTAATGCCACCATCTTCTCTCAGTGTATGTTGTGTAATTATCAGCAGGCTGATATTCCTCCTGACAGCCTGCCATTGTCATATGTGAGCCTCCCTAATCCCTCTCCTCATTTGGAGATGCGTGATGAATTTTACACTTTTGCAAGACTTAATGACAGACTCTTGTTTTGTTTTGTTTTGTGCGTTGCCAATTGATTGCAAAAAAAAACTTAAAGGGAATTCTTTGCAAAGATATTTTAGTACCTCGTGAAAGGATATGTACAAATTCATTTTGTCACCATGCAACAGTTTCTGGAATTTCACTGTTCCAGATTTAATCAAAAATTATAACCATATAGGATCCCTTATATTGCCAGACTGCTCTCTCCTGTCCTCTCTGAAGTTATTGTTAACACTGTGTGCATGACAATAATAGCTGACACAAGAACATACATTGCCATGAAATTGTTTCCTTTGTTTAGTCTTAAACACTGTTTTCTGTTCCTCCCAGATGGCTCTATGTACAAAGCAAAAAGCACTTCTTTGAAACTGGAGCTTAAGTTAAGTGTATCGGAGTCAAACCATTTTCCATCGAAACTCATTACCCCTCAATTGTTACAAAGGAACAGCAGCCAGATTGCAGCTTCCCACTCACACCTCTCCCTATTCCAGTGTTGGGTGGATTCAGACCATGTCTCTCATGTAAAGAATACTGTTGGTTTTAGAATGGAAACTGTGACTCTGATTCATTTGGAGCCAAAACCGCTCCTAGGGGTGTAAATTATGTTGTAGCTTAGAACATGTCACTTTGCCCCAGCTTCTCCTCTTAAAACTGTCCCAGGTCCACTTTATAGTGCTATTTCCTGGTTCTAGTTCTGAGAGACTTAATCCATGTGCTAAACTTCCATGGCTGGTAACAGGAACCACTGGCACTGAAAAAGAGAGTTGGTTCATAGAAACCATTGAAACTTAAGAACGGTAGTGCATTTAATCCTCAAAAGACTAATCTTTTCATGATTGTATGAAGGTTTTTTTCCTCCCATAGACATTAAATAAGTATCATTGCTCAGTTATCAGTAAAATGTAAAATACTGACAGCTTATTTGTGACAGAAAACCAGGAATAGGTTTTGGTTTTACTCAAAATACAAGCTTTCCTCACAATTATTGTTTATTAAATATTAGGTCTTGGTGGTGACTTCATAAGCTCTTATGCTTACTGAGTGGTGCATTCTATTTATTCTACCACCTATTTTCCTTGGTTAACAAAGTAAAAAAAAAAACCTCAAAACAGCCTAAACTAAGTCTGTTAAATAATTGCATATTTTAATATGCTTCCCATTATCTACTTTTAAAAAGGTCCATTGCATCTTATACACGCATTGACACACAGTGTGAGAAGACTTCTTGTCCTATAAAACAGGCTTCACACCTGTAGTTCATATGGGGATAGTCTGTCCTACTGTCAGAAGCATCTCACACTTGGTGATAAATGACAAGGATCAGCTTGGTGAAAGCGACTGCCCTGCCTGTCAGATTCATAGAGGAAATGGTCCAATCCTTTCATGAGATGGTTTACATTTAGAGCATCCTCAGTTCTTTGTAGACCTGCTTATCAATCAGATAATCTGTTATCTGTGCAGTGTTGGTAATTACACTCATTTAAATTAGCACATTAAGCATTTGATATGAGTAATGTGAGTTAATAGGATAGATTATATTGGTACTGCTGTCTTAATTTATTTGTCTGTGCAGATGGTCATCTATGACTTACAGTCCTTGCTCCAGAATTAAACTTTGAACTGTTTATCCAGGTAGCTGAGGTATACCTTGAGTCCCTTTCCAAAAAATTGTTTTGGAAAAATAGTTTATTAATAATTAAAATCATATATTACAGTATGTCGTCAAATATTATTATTTAATTCATAATATTTTAGGAAGCTGGAAGAATATGTCTTTTGTTTTTGTTCTTGGCCATTGTCCTTGTATAATTAAAACACAACCTACCAAGTCAATTTTAAGTTAGTAAAACTAATCCTTTAAGTAAATATTTTATACAGCTTGCCAGAACAAAAATCCAATTAACTGTGTTTGAGAAATCATTACATAGTTGTTGAAATGTAGCATAGTTTAAAAAACAAAAAAAATGTTATCATTCACTCAGATTGCAAGACACATCTGTTGGAATGTCTAGCTTTGGACCAGAAAGCAATCTCTAAACAAACCCCACATTTAACAAAATCTTACTTGTCCAACAGCATATACATGAAGGAAATTTGGGAATCACCAAAACTGGTTGCCCTTCTCGTTACATCACAGAACCCCATATGTCCTACACCTCACAACATTCAACCCATCTACTAGCCAACTAGCTAGCCATACTATCCCCATTCATACAATTACAGTCCTATTTTCCTGAGGGACTTCATGAGAATATGGAAGATCCTTAAGAGCATAGGGTTTGATTCAATAGTGTATGTCATTAAAAAGGATACGTTTTACTGGGGTACCTGAGGTATAACTTGAGTCCCTTTCTCTGAAAGCATAACATCCAAATAGATTCGGGACTGAAACACATGAGCAGTCACAGTACCCAGAGTCTACCCTGTGAGTGTCTAGTCCTGTGGAGCTGACAGGGGTGCTTGCTTAACATACTTCAGGTCTGTCTGCTTAGTCAACATGGGTTGGTAAAAGCTCACAGACACCAAATTAAATAAGCACAAAATTCCTTTCACACTGTGCGCTGTCCTTTGGCAGCTACTGAATTCGAAAAACATGAGGGTGGGGGGAGTGTGGTCGGGGCCTCCACTCTCTGCTACTGTTGCCCTTTCAGACTTTACTCTCACCTGCCTGTTAAGTTCTGACCTGTCAGAGCTGTAACAGCTTGTCCCTTTGGGAGGGAGAACGCTTTCATGTGTTTGTTTATTGATTTATTGTTTTTGGAGCAAAAAAAGAAAAAAGGAGAAAATGTGTCTGGGCTGGAAGAGAACACTGTGGTGCCATGGCGTCTGTGTCCATTTCTGAAGGGATTTACAGTTTCCTGGTATTGGGTTAAAGGGAGCTACGTGAGCAGGAAAAGGAAAAAGACCTGTTCTGGGTTTGTTTTCAGCGTCTCCAGTATCATTTCCATCAGAGATGTTTCTTCACACGCAAGTGCAGTGTGAGGCCTCAGATTCTCTGAAAAACCGGCTTCTCATGGCTCCAAATGAGCTGTCTGTGAGATTTAGACAGACATGAAGGAAGAGCAGACCAGACCATCCATACATTTGCAGACCCACACTGGTCTAAATTCAATCAAAATGTATTCATTTTTCTGCATTTATAGAGCTCAGTTAGATCCATGATTACTACAATTAGCACTTGCTTGAAATCACATCAAGAAAAAATGTTGATTGAATCCAGGGCAACGTATCAGCACTAAATGTTAATGTCTTTGTCGGAAATCAATAGGCTTACATAAGCAGAACTTTTTTGTATGTCACATAGTCATTGTTTTCATAATAAATGAAAGAGCATGAATGTGTTTTCATTGTTGGTTTTATTGCTTTTTACTCTGATCAGTGGTCATCATGGGTAACTCCTTATGAACCTTGTTGCAGTAAACAGAGGGTATCATTTAATTGAGTTTCATGGTTTATATTCATATTTGGTCTAATATTCATTGCTTTGTCATTCAAAATAAAATCATAACTGACAAATATGTACTGAATGAAGGACAGTCAGTTTCATTCTGACTGATGAACACTGTCGTATTTCTGATAAACAGAGAAGCTGGCTGTTGATCATATGAGAGATTGGCATGAATTCCACCTCAAAAAGAACCAAACAGTGTATGTCATTAAAAAGGATACATTTTACTTGGATTGAAATGCATATGCCCTTACAGGTACTGAGAATATTTGACTGAATCCTGTGCTCGATTAAATCAAACCCTGGATCTGTGATTTGACTGGTTGGTATTCCGTTCATAGGCCGCTGTCCTCACTTCCATCCTCTTTAGATTTTCCAAATGAATGCAAAAGTTCTCGAGTGAATTTCATTTTTTGTTGTAAAATGTACACAAGATCCTCATTCTTTTTATTTTTTATGCTCCAGCCCTGTCACTTCCTGTGCCATCACAGCATTGCATCTGGAATAGTGTAATCATTGCCCTTACTGTTGCAACCTTTTGTCTATCAAATAGCCACTATATTCAGAAATTTATTTGCAATACATAAAGGGGATTTCCTTCCTATTATTCTTTACTTTGGGGTGACTAACACACCTTTAGTTTCCTTTCACTAGAACATTATATTTATTTATCTGTTTAAAAAAATGATGGGGATGTTTAATTAAGCCAATGTTTTGGCACGTAAAACATAAACTCCCATTGCTAATGCAATGAAGCCAGTTTCTGTGGGACCTGTTTTAATCACAAACAAAGACACAATTTATGATTCTGCCTCTCTGCTTCAGGCTATATCTGTCTCACCCACATACCTGTGAGTGGAAAGTAAATGGCATTAGATGCTTGTTCGCGTCACCGTCATTAGTGTTACTCATTGCAAATACACCCCCTTGATCAGACCTACTGTTGAGCAGTCACAGCTTTGAATGCATTGACGTATATCATGGGTCTTCTACCCTGATTCTCTAACTGGACACAGAGGCCATGAACACTCTTAACCCCAACACCCATAAACAGAGGTACAGATGCATGTACAGAAACCTCAGAAGCCTTAAACCCATAGGACTTGGAGGTGGTTAGCAATTCCACCAATTGAAACATCTCAAATTGATGCAAACAAAATTTAGAACAACATTATTGACCAAAATAGATCAAGTAGTCAAAGGTGAACAGCCTGGCCACCTAGCTCCAACGAGTACATCAAGTTAGCCGCATGTTTATCTCATGAGTGTACCACATATTGATGGATGCTTTTGATGGAGATGTATTTTAATTAATAATTTGACAGTACTCTCTTGAATATATATTTTATTTGGCTTGTAAGTTCTTCTAAACCGGCATATACAATTTTGTCAGAAATTATGGTGAAACTGCCAAAATATTTGATAAGTAAATATTTCGAAATGGTTTGCAGTCGACATGCAGAGGCATGTCACAAAAACAACAAAACTGGAAACATAGTGTTCATCTTAAATATGTGTAAGCATACTTACTGTTTAATAAAATGAAATAGTACATTTATAAAGCTTTCACTGGTTGTGCCTGACAAGCAGTGGCAGCTCTAGGGGGGAGCTGGGGGGTAGAGGGATGACAGTGCCGTCATAACATTAACTATTATTTAAACTGTGCATCCAGATAATAGTTACACTTCATGTAACTAGTCTGCCCCCCCCCCCCCCCCCCCATGTGAAATGGTGAAGAACCACTACTGCTGGCAAGACCTTGCTGGGTACTGTCGGGCTGGGAGGTGTTATTCTTGTGTGTGTAACAGTTCATGACATTTTATTGTATAGTTCTGTGACTGAAAGCACTTCTGTGTGATCATTCATTTAAAGAGCAGCCGAGAAAAATATAGGTGTTTCATTGAGTGCTTGCATTGGAATGAAACAGGGACAAACTAAAAACAGGTAAAAGTGAGTTTTCAGCCTCCACTTTTTCTATTTCAACTCATTTTTAAACTCAGTGAGGATCCAGTCAAATACACTTCATATGCAATTAAATTAAAACTGACTTAACATTACAATAAAAGTTTCTTTGAGTATTTTCTTTTTTTGGAGACAACCAAATATATTGTTTAGAATGTATAATTATCCTCACTTCCAACCTCCCCTGACAGACTCAGGAGGAGGGCTCCGCACATATGATTCCTACCATTCTTTTCATTGAATTCTTTACATTCACCATTGAAGGAACATGGTATAACCATATGTTCAGTTCAGATACCTGCAGACAAGATGTAATATTAAATGGCTCTGTCACAACATGGGTCACCTCACTGCCAAGAACATCACACTCAGATGTGCAACTTCCTTTTACCTCACTAAGGGAAATGTTTTACTTTATTAATATTATTAGGAAAATGACATGCAAATGAGTCACAAATGTCACAGGCTGTTTGGTCCATATTTAAAACGTCTACTTTCTGTAACAAAAGTATCTACAGATCTATATAAACACAAAACGATTCAGCCTGTTAAGATGACCTGTTGATCATTTTATGATCTCTCCCATCAGAAAACATCAAATGGATGTCCTTGTTTTAGGCAGTGAAATAAGGATAACATCTCATGGGATGTGTATTAACCAGCCACTCTGTATTAAATTCAGTGCTGCAGTCTGAGCTTGCAGCAGTGGTCTCTCTGTTCACCAGCCCTGCTGCTTCATGGTGGCAACAACAAAGGTTCCCTTGACAACAGGGGGTTAGGGATCACCCTGCCATCACCCAGGTGAGATAAGAGAGCGGCCCCAGCTGTCTGGGGTTCTGACCAATCCGTCATCAGGTCTTATCAGTACCACGGGGCCCAGATGGGTTTTCCATTTCTGCAGCTGAACCCAGGGCCTAAAAGCCCATGGGAAGATGAATGGAATGTGTCTCATTTATATAATGACCCCACCTCTTCTTCCTTCCTTTTTATCCCTCTTCTCCATATCTCTCCCTTTCTCACAGTTTTTTCTCTGTTGCTGTTCCCTTTTTCAGTCTTTCACGCACTCTCTCCCTCCATCTTACATTGTCTCTTTCTGTTATGTGTGGTTTTATTGTTGTATTGTGGCAAAATATAATTTTCTGGTACCATGAACTAAAGGTAGGTAGGAGGGTACATGAACGGAACTGCTCGGTTATTTCCATTTACACTATGCTGTGCTGACCTGCACAATGCATAAAAAAATCAACCATACTATGTACAGTTAACACATAGTTCTGTAATGTATTGCTCATATGTAAATTATTATGCTTCACTGTTCAATTATATAGTATGTTATAATACAGGACTCTCTACAACAATAAACTATATTGCACAATGCTATACTATTCTGTGCTAATATGATTGTAATTCTGTATGTATTTCCCTACACTGTGCTTTCCTGAATTATGCTAAAATGTATGTTCAGTAAGTTGTGTTTCCACTCTGAAGCAGATACATTTTCACAATGGAATTTGTCTCTGACAGGTGATTATATTGAGCTGGAGTAAATGGCATAGTGCTGGGTACGCCCTCACCCCTATGCATGGCACTCAGCCCTCAGCAGGTCGTGATGGTGCATGTCAATTTGTAGATACCAATTTCTGCGTACGTGTTTGCAGCTTCTTGTTTGCGTGTCATTTCCTGAAGGGCAGAGTGGCCTGATGGACAGTTAGGATGATGTCATGGCACAGTTTCACAAAGATAAACCACTCTGGAATGATCTGCACCAAGGAAGTAGATGCTGAGTGACATTAATAATGCAGTTGGGATTTTTGACTGCCGTAACCACACCTATGTAAACACTGAGCTCTATTTCTGTCCCTGGTTCTGTGTGAAGCTGAACCCAGCGCAAAGATCTCTGTGTGCTCCAGGGCAGGAACTGCAGTGTCACAAATACATGCATACTTACACATACATACTCACACGTACACAATACAATCACACTCTGAGTGACACTTTCATACACACACACATTCACAATTGTTTTGTAGAGCATTTTGAACATATTTTATTCTATATTTCAAGTACCAAATTGTACCCATAGATGTGTACCACAGTTTAGTTTCTTTTTTGTTTGTTTGTTTAGTTAGTTTTAGTTTCTTCTATTGACTTTAGTTTATCTTCTTTGATTCTGGCCAGTGGAGCACACCAGCGCACAGTCAACAAGTGCTCCAGTTCACCACTCAACAAGCACTTTTCTTCTTCATTCATGAGAGGCTTGGGCAAGGTTGAGGCCTTTCTCCATTAGATAACTGAGAGTACATGTACCTTGACTCACAGGGAACTCATAATACAATTATAAATATATATTCTGTGTGATTCTGGAGCAAACTCAAATGTTCCTAACTACACAATGCTCAAATGTGAAGCTGTTCTTTTATTGGTGATCACCACCAAGAGTTAAATGAATCTGTTATGTGTGCAGACATATGTAGACATGGGGGTGGAAATTTCAGTCAGAACTTGAAGTCACTCAGAGGAGTAGGAAATTGATGACATCAAACCATAAAATCATCACTGGGCCAAGATGAGAGTGACTGAGAGTGAGACACCACAACCACGTCGATGCACTGTCATGTCTGCCTCATATCCTTTCCACACCGCACAGATAATCTGCTGATCTCCCCAAGAACTGAGACTGTCCTGAAATGTTACCTTCCCTTTTTTAAGGGAGAAAAAAGCAGCAAAAAGCTCACATTATTTGCTCTGATTTTCATACCCAGCCCAAAGCTCTAAATCTTACCCCAGCAGAGCCCAAGGCAGCAGTTCCCAAACTGTAGGCTGGAGCCCATTTATCAAATGATCCTCCCCATCATTACATCATTACAGTTGCGTTTGGAACTGGAATAATTGTAACTATGAAAAAGACATCAAAATGATAAAAAAAATTAAGAATTAAGAATTTGAATGCTGCATTGAAACACAGATGCCAGTTTCTGCATTGACACACCATGATAACTACCTCACTCAAACACGTTGTATCTCCATGGTGATCCGTGTACAGGTGACTCAGATGGAAAATTGCGCTCAACATGTTCTAAATCAGAAGCATGATTTCCCTTTTCCATGAATCAGGCTTCATGGATTCTGAGGTCAGTTCTCTTATGGTCACCACATGTCCTTTGCTGAATTTTCTTGAATTAAAGACAAAGGCTATTTCAGTGACTGGGATTTTCAGCTGCTCAAATGCCTGCTGATTTTTCCAAGAAACGTTTCAATAATTTCTATAATCAGATTTCAAGAAGAACCAGACAACAGTGCAGGCGGTACAGGGGGTGTCCCAGATTACATTCAAGAGCCTACAGATGTCTTTGGGGCGAGTTGTGACATGTTTTGGTCACCCAAGGGAAAACATGTGGAAAACAACAGGCCCTTTTTTATGACATTACTATACTGACATTCCAGGCTTAATGTCACCATGGGTCCCGCCAACACCTGGGATATGAACTGATTAAGGAGGCAGGAATGGTGACTTACAAATGGGCAAGGAAAGAAACCAACAATAGTTTAGTTTGACTAGACCAGTTCTGTCATATTAGTGCCAAACAAGTGGGTCAAAAGCTGCGGAAGGATGGTAGACTCAGCTCCTGCTTGGACATTAGGTTCAACAGCATGAGGAAGTCTGACCTTCATCCAATTCTGACTTGGGGGATTCAGACTTCATTGTATATACAGTCCCAGAAAAGGGTATAGCTTACCCCCAAACTACTATGCTTATTTTGTAGTTTATTTATGTGTGTTTATATTTATTTATTTATTTATTTTTGTTGCGGTCTTTACCTGGCACTTACTCTGCACTGACCATAGACTGACTTAAAGCACTGGTGATTCTCCACTGTCTCTGTCATTTTTTCTAAAGCCTCCAGCACTTCCACCCTCTGCATTTCAGGTGGGGCCTAACAGAGTTTTAAATATGAATTCAAGTCAAAAAATGTTTTGACTTCTATGGAACAGGTTTACAGGTCATGTAGTGGTGGCAGAGGGCCTCAGGGTGGTCTATTATCATCAGTTTCTTATAAGTAGCGATTCTCTAATGATTATCAGTCTTGATAAGGTTGGTTTATGTTTCCGTTGTCTTTAGATTGATGCATTATCACAGGCCTGTGTCTCTGACTATGCCAAGCAGATTTGGTCTACAGGAGTGTGTTTGGGGCAACTGCACTTATTATGGCTCAAAACATATCACAAAAGAAAAACCAAAATAGTATGTCATTATCAGCCCCCTTCTCCAATGAGATGCCCCCTTCTCCTGCCTTCATCTCCCCCACCCCCAGCCAATCAGAGTTTGAATAGGGAGGGGAAATTGTTGTTCAGGTTCTGGTCCCAGGGCTATACTCCAGTAAACACAGGAATCTGTGGTCAGGGGAAAGCTCACCTCTCCCAGGCACAGGCCACGGTTCAACTGCCGGTCAGGACAGCTCAGTTAGAACAGCGGACTTCAGTCAGCACAGGGTAATGTCAGTGGCCGCACTGCTGGCTGGCTGCCATTCCACATGAGAGGCTCCTTTACCATCTCTGCGCTGCAAACTGCAAAAAACACAACCTGGGAAACGGGGAGGTGACAGGGCCAAGAGGAGCAAGAGGTGTATGGTTTCATATGACAATGGGACTAGTTACATATTTACATCATAACACAAATCTGCTTTATAACACAAATCTTCTTTTTACATTATAAGAAATCTGTTTACAAAAGGCCTCAATTAAATATTTCAAATGAATTCCTGCAATGAACTGTATGAACACCTACAAGTCTGGTGCAGACTGACCACAACTAATACAAATCAAGGGATGCAAATTCTAAAGTGGTTTTCCTCTATATCTGAGACTCTTAGGAACATTCAAGGTTATGATTATATTCTGCTCACATATCAGTCCATTATATAACAATGGCTGAGCCTCAATCCCAAGGAGCTGTCCCTGAAAAGAAATGGCAGCTGGCATCACACACTTTGGAAAACAGAACATGTTTGTACTCCCCAAAGTAAGGGAAGATACTGCAGCAATAAGAGATGCCTATGAATCTAACTGTTCATTTCAATTTATGGGGATACCACTAGCAATAAAATGCTGACTTTCACAACATATGACATCATCACATGTACAAGTGTGTCTTGATAAGCAATCATGAATATGAATGAGTAAATGAGTTAGTATTGTATGAATAAAATGTACAATTATATGACTTATCAAGTTACCTGGATTTTGCCTTAACATATGAAATGTGTTATCTAAGTTACACTGCAGTACTTTGGCTGCACTTGGAGATGTATTATTTTTGTTTGTGTGTATTATCAGTTTACCTCATTCATATTATGGCAATCGCAATTTATATCTTGAAGTCAAGGGCTTATGTATGTATTTAGAATATACTTCATGCATTCAAACACATATCATCTGTATTGGTGTGTGTTGTACACACAGTACACACAGTAAGAAGTGTTATACAGATGAGCAATCATATATTTCTCTAAAATTACCAACTACGTGTTGCTGCTTTACAAAACACAAGCTATAGAATCTATACACACACACACACACACACACACGACTCAATAATGACCTCTGTCTGTCTGTTTACCAGTCATGGTAGTATGACTGATCACCGGTTTGCCATGGTGGTGTTAGGGCCTCTCTGACTGATTGGTTGTCCATTTGTCCATGTCTATCATCATGGTGTCAAATGATAACACAGTTGAAAAGACAATAAGTAAACATTTTCTCTGAGTGTGTCGATATTTTCCACATCTTATAAAAACATTATAGCAATTATTATGATGAAACTGATGATTTTATTGTTCTATATGTTCATTACTTTGGTTAATGCATGTTCTTACAATATAGGTTCATTGTGCAAATAAAGAATTTTGATGGAGTTGAAAAAACAATGCCAAAAATCAGATGGCCTTTTTCCGCCCATACTCCTGAAATCACTCCTGTTGTTTGAACTGACTATTCACCTTTTAAGACAGAATGGCTGGCTTTATCCTGTACAATCCAGCCATATTCTGTGGTGCACAGTGTAACTGTAGCTCTAGACACAATTCAATGTAGAATCACCAGCTGTCACTGCCGGCATGTGCATTCACTGATACACCAATGGAGCAGTTCCACAGGGGACCCTCTGAGGAGGGGGATTGAAATCTGAGATACAGTGCAAGCACTCAGAGACATGGTGAAGTGGGGGAGCAGGAACCAGGGCATGAGAGATAGTGTGACTGATTTTTTTTTATATTAGACTTATTTCTTTGTCATGTTAGTATTGATGTCATCATATATGTGCTGTTACAATAAAGCAATTTTAATTGTATGCAATTGAAAGAGGAAGGCAGACAAAGGGATAAAGTGAAAGACAGAGAGAGAAACAGAAAGAGAAGCTTTATGTAACATTTGGTTTTGGTAGTTCAGAGCAACATTATCACCATGGGACTGGTGTGCTGTGTGAAGAGATAGCATGGGGCGGTGCAGTGATGACCACCTACAGAGATGAAAGGGGGTTTCATGGCTTCTGTCTGCAGTTAGAGGAGATTCCTCTCCTCCCTCCCCCACCACCGACCCCAATCCTCCCACCAACCTACCCAGATTCTCACTGCTGTCTGTAGAATTATGGATGGATCATGTTCTCAAGGAAAAGGATTTTTGTACTTGGAAAATTAAACCAAGGAATATAATTTGGTTCAGCCCCACCCTGTTGCTGTTTTTATTGTTAGACATGAACACAATTATTCAACTTACATTTTTCCACAAAAAAAATTGAGTTGTGTACATGTATATGTGAATGTCTGTGTGTGCATGCATGTGTGTACTTGCATTGTACAATGTAGGACAGTTTTTCTATGATACGCATCAGAAGCAGTTGAGTTCATCTATTCATACTGTATATGAAACTTATCTTGTATGTGTTTGAGCTGGCAGGTAAAATATGTCAGCGTTTTAACACCATTTCCTTAGTCTTAGCTTATGTCAGGGAGATTCACATAAAGACAAATAAAATATGCAGATTAGCCTACATGGAGCCAGGCATTTTCGCTATGAACAGAATCTTCATTTGTGAGAATAGCTGCTGTGATAACTGATTGGGCAAGGAATGAGAATAGTATGCAAAGACATTTTTGCTTGTGAACCACTGGCACTTGGCCAGGTGTGAGAACACGCATGCAGGGAACCTCTTATGTAACAGCAGAGAAAGCAATCATTTGGAATATGGAAAACCAAAGGAAAAAAAGGTTGCTTTTAATTTCACTAAACTTTGCTTTTATGTTTCAGATAGTTTTACTTAGATTTTATTATTATCTTAATATACTTACAGTAAGCCCATTCCCTCCACCAGCAGTTTTAAAATTATTATAATGATTTTTGAAAAGCTATTTTTTAACTTATCTATATTCAATAAAAGTTTCAGATTAAATTGATCTTTTTATTAACACAAAATATGGCATTATTTCTTGGAAAATGTGATTCTAATTATTTTGCACAGACATTTGCTTATCAGATGTTGGGCGTCCCAATGTCCACAACAAACTGTCCTTCTGATTCATGGAAGAATTACTTGTTGTTTCTTATCCACTTTGAAGAACATATCTTACTATTTACATCATTCCCACCTTCACAGCTTGATGTCTTTAAACGGCTAATTTACCTCAAGTAACATCCTCAAGGATTCATTGCCCCACCTACAGGAGGAATCAAACCGAATGCACGTTTGTGACATTTTTGTCACAAGTCTGGGTAAGCAACTCTACATACAAGATTCTCTGTGGTTTTGACACAGCTGAATTATTTTCTGATATCAAATATTTTTCAGTCTCCAATACCACTTAAATTTATACAGCATTACTGTATTTTGCTTTACTTATTGTTTGAACAGCCTGTCCAATAAAAAATTAAATTAAATTATAAAGGATTGGCATTGCCAGTCCATCACTCTCAGAAATATAGGGTGTTAATGCCCTCTAGTGGCGACTATTTTTGAGAGGCCCTGCTCTCGTGACTAAGTGTGAGAAGGTGGCAGCACAACTCGGAAACAAATTGTTCAAGTTCAAGCTGTGACAATGAGTTCACTCTCATGGTATTTCAAAGCTAAAGCAAGCAATAGAGGACAATACATAGACCTATTTTTAGGCCAGTTTTACGTCATGTAGCTATTTTTAGAATAGAGAGCGTCTGTGATATGTTCCTGGAAAGCATAACCCTTTGATTTACAGCTTTCCTTTACAGCCATATGCGTGGTTTTCAAAAATTCCAGGAAATTACATGTAAAAGAAACCATAATATCCCCTATTTTTGTAGAAAATTGATATATATATTAAAATTAAAGAAGGTCTGTATATGCCATCGGGTGCATATCCCTCAGTGGGATAAGATAATGATCAGACCCTGTACTTATGCATTCCAAATATGTATACTGACAGCTTTTTCAAATAATATGCTGAGAATTTACCAAAACAGCTGCACCCACAGAGACAAATCTGTGATTGTACCCCAGATTAGATAATACATTATCTGAATGGATCCAATGATAACATGCAGTAAAATATGCCTGGGATGTTCCAGCAGAGGTAAACAGTCACATTTAGTGCTAATTCAACTTTAACAGAGCCTGAGTCTCAAAAAAAACTAAAACAAACCAGTTTAGACAGGCTCATCCATTTGTAATTGTGTCTTTTATATGATTCTTCCTAGTGTGGTTTACTTTAATTAATTTCTCTGGGAAATTAAATTGCACTTATTTCATAAAATAGGATTAACCATAAGATCTGGGTGTTGTAGTGGGTGCATAATAATTAACCAATACCATAAAGAAATTGAATTGATTTTATTTAACACTAAAGCTGAAACACTTTTTGCAGTCACAGTCACTAAAGCGGGGCATCAGAGGTGGAGCCATGTGAGATTGTTTTGATCTTTACCTCATTTCTTTTCCAGTCAGGTGGCGGCCGTTCTCTTGATTACACATATACGCATGGGTTCCACTTCTTAAACTGAAATCAAATATCTCCTGCTTTCATAGGGGTAGGGCGTGAGTGCTGTGGGCTACGTATGCTGTTCTGAACACGTATGCACTGGTAATGACTCAGGTCACAAATAATATGAGCCGTGAGGAATCTTTCGTGGACATGCTTCAATTTAGCACGTACACTTAGGCTTAGACAAACAAGGAGGGGTGTAGCCCTACCACAATTAGGCGGGTTCGATATCGATTGATTCCCGCAGCCTCATGACGTCAGTCCTTCTTGAACACATCCCAGCATATCTCATCGACTGGTACTGGCAGAGTGCAACTTTGCTCCTGCTTGAAGACGATGAAATCATTCCAGATGTCTCCAGGTGTTCCCTGTAATCCTTTGTTTTTCCCCACCCCAGATAGCATGTCTACTCCTGCATTTTACTAGAAAACAACTTGGACAGTTACAGTGTTCGTGTCGAATCCTCTACTTACAGTCATAATCATCCCTTTCCAGAAATTATCTTTTGTATGAGGTAATTGGCAGAACAAACATGAATCACTGTTGTGACTCAGGCGGTGGAAGCACTAAAAAAATTATTCTGAGGCATATTTTTGTAGTGTATCATTTACTCCCTATTGCACCGTGAACAGCTATTCAACACAGTTTCTCAAATTATGAAATTATCATAACTTTGTTAGTTAAGGCTTCTCTGATACTGATCTTATGTATATGACGCTTTCAATTTTACAAGTAATCTAAAATTACTACGAATGCACAACTTTAACAGTAAACGCACTCGGTGTAGGTACTTATAATCGTTCACTGCAGTTGTCCTACAAACTCGCATTCCTACAATGCACTGCGGTTACTAGCTACGTGACACTTCTGACCGGTTTCCGCGTTGAAGGTGCGGGTTGTGGAGCTGTTTAAATTTTTTGGAGAGTCTAAGAAAATGAAGGGTGACGGTATAAAAGCAATATTATTTGATTTGGACAACACACTAATAGACACGGCTGGGGCCAACAGAGAATCGATTAGAAAAGTAAGTGTAAAGCACTTAACATGCTAGTAGATACAGAAAGTATCCGGTAGCATGTTAGCTAGCATGTCAGCTAGCACACTTATATCACTACAGAACATACGACTATGTAAATGAACTCAATTGCTAAATTCTTGCCGTAACCGATTAATTGAATGAGTAGTAACCCTCGCTTGAATGTGCATTTTAATTTGAATATCATGTTTTTCTTTCTGACGTATTATACTTAACAACGTGACGTCATATCTGTAAAAGAAACCCAACTCATGACCCTATCAAACGAAACAAAATCTCAGTCAGTCTCAGCTACCCATGTTTTAACTACCCACCAGATTTTTTTGAATAAATGAGCCTCTGAGGGTATTGTAATATTAATATTTCTGTCAATGATGGAGCCATATCGTCCAGTTATGCTGAAACTGTGTTTTTTGTAAGTTTGTTATGGTTTACTAATTAATATTGTAAATATACCACGGTTCATTTTTTTCCCAAATGGTCAGCAGAGCAGTTGCCCCCTAGTTGTTTCGCTTATGGCGTTTATAATTCTGTCAAGAGTCTGTAATGTAGCTCTGTTTCTACAGGATGTTGCTGCTGTGTAAATACTTTTCTGTCACAACTATCACTTGCTACTGTTTTTTTCTATTATCTGCTAGCCCAAAAGCTGCCCATATGTGGAAGTATCTCATGCCATGTTGGTTTTCTGCCAAAACTGGGCTACAAACATATGAAATAAGATGTATGAAATAAAATTGTGACTGATTCAAAATATCACAGGTTGATGCACTTCTTGGAACCAGATTCAGCCAGGATGAAGTTCACAAAATCTGTGAGGTATTCAAGTTAAAGCTGCTGCATGAGAAATATGACCCATCTGGTGATGTGACAATCGATGACATCAGGGTCAAGCACTGGGAGGAAGCCATGCAGGAGACAGGGACCACAGAACCACATCACGACCTGGCGGTGGAGTGCTATTATCTGTGGAAGAATACACGTCTGCAGCTTCTCACCATTCCAGGCCCTGTACAGGCTATGCTGGAGAATCTCCGGAGGACGCACAAGCTGCTCTTGCTGACCAATGGAGTAGCACAGACACAGCGGGAGAAGATAAAGGCTGTGCACTGTGAGGGGCTCTTCCATGCCATGGTGGTGGGAGGGGAGCACCCTGAGGAGAAACCTGCCCTCTCTATATTCCATCATTGTTTTGGCCTGCTGGGAGTGAGGCCTCAGGACTGTGTGATGGTGGGCGACTCCCTCGATACAGACATCCTGGGTGGAGTCAATGCTGGGGTCCGAGCAACTGTGTGGATAAACAGCAACGGCAGGGATGTGCCACCTGGGGCCTCTGTCAGGCCAGACTACACCATTGAAACAATACTTGAATTACCCATAATCCTTTCCACCTTGCAATGAAGTGATTTTTAAGAATGAGTCAATCCATCATCAATGTGCATTAACCAGTCAAAGGACTGTCTATAACACAGTACTGTGCTCTGATCACTTCAAATCAATGCTATGGTAGTGCTGTATCCAAGCTGTCAGTTTGTAGTTTACAAACCATCACTCTACAACTCTTTATTTATAATACTGGGATGTAAAATTTTTAAATTGTATAATGGTCAGGTGTTTTCTTTATTTGCTCATGTCTGCTATCAACAAGTTTCTTTGTTTACCTGATTGTGTTCCTGGATGAAATTGTGCTGAACAATTTTTTTTTATATCCTTTCCTCCAACATTTTACTGTAGTGACCAAGGATAATACCTCACTGTGTATACGTGGAACTAATCAGCTAATTGAACCAATGAAATGAGGTTAATTGTAATTATCTTTCAAATACACCCTGGGAGTGTATGGTTCTTGGGAAGCAAACCTTTTGTCATATCTGTAGGGATCATTGAACAGAGGTACTTTGTGCTGTCATTTGATGTTTTCCAAGATGAACTACATCATAAAACTTTTTAAATTATTTTTTCAGTCATACTGTTTGTTGAATTTGAATGACTCATATCTACTCATAAGTCCCACAACAATGTTTGTTGAACCTGGGATGGTATTTTATGTGCAAGACCCAGACGAGGAGCTCCACAGCCATGAAAAAAGTTTTTTTCCCCCCAATCCTCAGCTTGGCTTGACCAGCTCTTTGCACTTCATGTCCACACTGTCAAGCACCAGCCAGCTGTAATTCCCATTACATCTAGTAAATACAATCTAACCCATGTATTCCTGATGTTTTTGGATGAAAATGGGGGAGTTAGGGTTTTGACAATCAACCAAATTAGAGGAGTTTATTACGTTAGATTATTTGCACAGTAGATTCTGTTTCATAGCTTGCATGTATAAATATTCGCCATTTATACAGCTAATTGTTTTACTGAAGCAATTTAGGTCAAGTTCCTTCTGCTTGTAAACCCAGGTCCTTATTCACTACATTCACTGAAGGATTTGATTAAGTGCAAAAACACATGGTGTAGAAGCACATAGAAAAACAAGGAAATGCAACTCAGGAAATAACAAATATTTATAAAAAAAAAAAAAAAAAAAAAAAAACAGTTTTCTCCACAGAAAACTTGTACTAAGTCTATCTCCAAAGGCAGGGGTGTTGTTGCCATGGGTGCTGTTGCCATGTCTGCAGTTCTGATGATGACAGTGACAAATCCTGGTAGTTTTATTGAACAGTAAGGTCCTTTACATAATCTGGGGCGGGGTTGGCTGTGGAGCACAAGCAGAGTTAACTCCTACCTCTCCAGAATGTTGAACACCTATAGCTACTCTGGCAGAGAGAAGTAGCACATGAACACGGGTTGTGGGGGGTAGGGGCTGGCTACTTGACATCCAATTTAATCTTAATATTCATAGCAGCAAGCTCAGCAACAAAGTAGCGGAAAACATAGGGCACGGACACAGTGTCAATCGAGTCGCTTTTCCCGCAGAGGGTGCAGATGGTCTTCCTGTGACGTGTAGCTGACCATGTGGGTGGCGGCTTCTCCAGCAGTGGGGAAAGCAGGCTGCCACAGTCCAGGCACACCTGGGCCACAGAGCGGTCTGAGCAGTTGAAGAGCCGGTCATGCAGCAGGAATGACGTTCCATGGGCCAGTAGGGCGTCCCGCTCCATCTCCCCAAAACGGATCCCCCCCTGGACGTTCCTGCCTCCGACGGGCTGGTTTGTAACCTTATCCCGTGCACCTGTGGTTCTCACCTGGAACTTGTCAGACACCATGTGGCGGAGCCGCTGGTAGTACACCACCCCGATGAAGATGTCGGCCTCCAGCTCCAGGCCACTCAGCCCACTGTACAGCCTTTCTGTGCCATAATAGTTGTAGCCGGCCGCCCGCAGCATGTCGCCAAAGTGCTCCAGCGCTGGGCTCTCCTCAGAGAAGCGGAACGGCGTGGCATCATGGCACATGCCGTGCAGGGCACCAGACTTGCCCGCCATGCTCTCAATGAGCATGCCAATGGTCATTCGGGAGGGGAAGCCATGCGGGTTGAACAGGATGTCTGGGGTCATGCCACTCTCCGTGAAGGGCATGTCCTCAGCAGGCCACAGCCGGCTCAGGATGCCCTTTTGCCCATGTCGACTGGCAAACTTGTCACCAATGGTGGGGTTGCGTGGCACACGCACTGTCAAGCAGATGCGCTTGAAACGACCTGTGCCGGCGTCATTGCTGCACACCTTAATGTTGTCAACAACACAGCTTTCCTTGCTCCTGTGTGGGGCAGAGTGAGGTTCATTTTATTAAACATGAAATGTGCTTTCCTATTGCACCAATACATTGCAGTAATACAAATACAGCCCACCAGATGATATGTATATGCAGAATATGCACATAGTAGACATATTTAGTAAAAGATGTGTGAAAGACATACACAGGGGATCATAAAAACAAAATTGTAAAATGTCTTCAATATCATTTGGATGCATTTTGCTACAAATAATTTTCACTAAAACTTTTAGCAGTCCACCCAGCAATGTCCAAGGCAGTGGGCTGGCAATATTTCAGCAGTATAATCTCATGGAAATTAATATGCAAGGGGAAGTTATGTCTAGCACATCATGTTAGTATGGTCAACATAATTAACATTACATCTGACATATTATCCATTTATGTAGCTATACATTTACAGAGACAATTAACTTACCAATATCAAGCAGCCCACTCACAGTACAATTACCTACTGCCAACAAAATTCACAATAGTAATGACCTGCAACCTTTCGCCATCATTTCCAGGTTTTTAAAAATGACACCATGTCTACGTAGCATTAACATCAGCATTTTGACACTACATGTTTAGCTCTGTTTCTGGGCTGGCATGGAAGTTGTTTGCAGTGTAGTTTGCTATATATTGAGATGATGTTTCTGAAAAAGGACACACTCTGAGAATAGGGACTCACTTGTAGAAGGTAACGAAGCTCTGGCCAGTGTTGAGGTTGATGTAGCTGTAGAATGGGTCTCCGTAGTGGAGCACTGCCCCAATAGGGGGAAGTCCGTCCACATCCAGCTTGCCCATCACTTTAGGGTCACCAGGCTTGGCCCCAAACACCAGGCAGTCCTCCCCTTTCATCTTCTCTGCCAGGTCTACCAGCTCAGTCTTATACACACAGCCATGACCAAAGCCCCTCTCCCATGATGCCTTGTTCAAAATCTGAGGAACACAGGGATTCACAGAGAACACACACAGAAACATCATAATTCTGGTCACCTAACAGAATCTACAGGGAAATTCAACAGAATGGGTCTGATGCTTAGTTAATATCTAGCAGCCAGAGCCTTGTGCTGATTGTAGCAGTATGTCATGCCATTGACTGAATTCATAACAAACATCTTGAATCATCCCAAAGAACCATGAGGTTTTTTTTTTTTTTTTTTTTTTTTTTTTTAGTTTTTCGCCACCGTTCTTTGCAACCACTTTCAAAGCAAACACCTATGGCAACATCACAACTAATAATCCTCATCTAAAAATTAATACATTCATAGAAATTTTATTTATTACATATTTATTATTTAATTAAACAGAAAAATTAGTGCACGTTTCCTCACCATGGCGTCCTCCATGTCATAGCCAGTATAGGAAATGACAGCCACGATTGCATTGGTGCCAATGGGGTAGTTGTCCATGTTGTAGTGGTCATACATGTAAGGGCGGACCAGGGGGCTCTGAGGTGTCTGTAGGCGGTAGAGCTTGTTGTCGGAACGTTCTTGGAAAGAGTGAAGTGGGAAACCCATTGTCTGTTTACCTGAAATGGAGAGAGTGGATCATTTTGATGTATCCTGGAAGGAGTTGTCCATAAACCCATACAATAAACTATATTCCCATCCATTTACAACTTTGTAAATGAAAGATCTAGGATAAAGGTTTGAAAATATAAACGTATAAATCACACCTACAAGTTAAATAATGCAATCTCTGTCATTCTTAGAGACAGGATAAATAAAAATTACCTTTGAGAAATCTACAGCAGGAATACCTGATTCTGGAGAACCACTGGGTATGCACAAAACAACTACCTTGCCTTCCTTGGTAACATAAGTTAATCAATAGTACAAAATTCCACAAATTCTTTTACAATGACACAATTCAATAAAATTAAATACAGGGCACAGTGCTCACACAATTGTTCTCCAAGAATCAAGTACCACAGCCCAGTGTGGAGAAAGTGGAAAAACCACCAGCAGTACCATTGTTGTCCACCAGGTGGTACCCTTACCCATCTGGCACTGGTACATGTTCCGGGGGGACTGGTTGTGGTCAGAATAAGGGATAAAACTGGCCACCACACTCAGCATGCTGTGGGGAAAGAGCTCCTGATGTGTGGTTACTCCTGGCTCGATTTCTCCCTCAAATATCCCAACATTAATGAAGAGCTGAGACACAAGAGATTCAATAATAAAGTCAACTGGCATGCCATCAAGGACATAATTAAATCTCTGCTACATTAAAGATGTTACTTCCTACCAGGGTTTAGTGTTATGGCTCCCAAAAGGTACTGCCTGACACTTTAAGACCAATGTTGGACATCTTAAACCATATAACATCAAAATTAATATGAATGCATACATTGAGAGACCTTTTTCCTCAGACTCATGAACTAGGTATTTTTAACCATAGTTACAGGTCTGGTAATGCTACATAAAGTATTTTACCTTTTTCTGTCTGCTGAGACAGCCTCTCATAAATACACATTCTAGAACAATGTGCAAGAAACCTTATAGAGAATTCCCCTCGAAAAAGGGCAGTGTTATGTGTCTGACTCTGTGCTATACCTGCTCAAATGTGCCAATGAGTTCTTCCTGTCCCAGGGCCAGGTTCTGGACGGGCCGCACTAGACGGCAGGGTGTGGTGAAGAGGTAAAGGCCAGGATAGATGCTGGACTTCCCTGTCTGAGGCACCAGAACGATCTCTGTCCATGGAGGGATTCTCTTCTCCTTCAGCACCTGCGGGGGCATAGACAGTGAGGAAGCAGTGGCTAATAAGAGGACAGTGTCATCATTTCAGTTAGGGCATGATGAGATGTGTAGTTCAAGGAAATCAAGAACTTGTAGTGTGAAGCAATGCTATGCAACCATTTGGACTCATAGCTAAATTAACTTGAGGTCTTGCAAACACTGATTTTTTTATGTTTCAGTGTAAAAAAGAAATGCAAAACAGATTCTCCTTCCTTTTACTGTAATTTTGACTATCTGGAACATTTACTTTCTAAATGAAAAAATACTGTATGGTTCAAGAAAACACAGGTTTCCAAATGGCATCTTGGAGGGATAAACCTTATGTAAGTAACATGAAATCTATATCCAATACTATGCAGAGCAAGGAGTAGCTACCTGACTATTGCAAAGAGAGGAACAATTACCCCATAACAGTGCTGGGAGAGGTAAACCTATCAGACACTGTGCTGAAAGGAGCTGCAGGTAATGGTGCACACCTTGAACCTCCGGAGGGAGTCCACAGCCACAGGTGCAAGCTCTCTGTCCACCCAGCCCACCATAGCACCATCCAGAACCACAGGGTAGCAGTCAGAGTAGGGCTGACTGGGGGTTCCACCAACAGGAGTCACGCCTAGCAAAGCAGACAACACACACACACACACCCAGTCACACAATACAGAACACACTGCTGGTCCTACATGCTCTGCTACAGGCTGAGGGCCCAGACTCACCAAGCGAGCAGAGCAGGGCAGGCAAGGTCGTGGTTGAGTGAACAGGTGCCACAACCTGGCAGTGGGCGGTCATGTGGTTCATGAGGCCGCAGGGTTCGCCATCAGGTGTGTGCACGGGACACAGGAACCCCCAGGATTCAGGCAGCAGGCGACGCACAGTTGTGGTGCGCATTTTGGCGAAGGCGGCACCCCTGTGCACACAGCGGAAGTGGGACAGGTAACGGATGAAGTTGAGCTTGTCCGCCACCACGCAAAGTCCTGATTCCTGCAGCATGCCAAGCCCTGAGGAAGGAGGCAGGAGAACAATACTCAAAAACAACAACACTATCACCTCAACACACTGCCAGAAAGCTTCCATGATTTTCAACTATACTGCAATCATAACAAAGAGGGCAGCCTGTGAATTGACACAGCAGCTAAGAGTGAGTTTTTATGTCATATAAATGCTGAGTTTTCTGTTTGCAATTGGCATCATGTTCCCTAAAGGCACAAACACTTCTGAGGAGCCAGTGGTTGCTATGGGTTATGTAAAGAGGGAGAGAATCAAAACCAAGAAAGTTAATTTGGGACATTTTTTAAGGGAGTACTGTCCTGATTGAGCTCACTTTAAGTATCATGAAATGGTATGTAATCATGCAGACAAGACAGATGAAAGAGGGCAAAAAACTATATCTTGACACTGGTCCACTGTCATTGGCCATGTCACAAAGACACACATTACTCAACCTCACTTTCCATCCTTTTGCCCTGTAACAATAAGCTGCCTTATTTCAGGTTACAAGTTTAGTTTAGGTAACAAAAACTTACATTTTTTGTAGTGCAAACATCTTTCAGAACAAAATGCAGTCAGTAGACTTTGCAGGTTCTGTAACTTGTTTTATATCAATATAGATATATACTGAAAAACATATCAGTGTTTATTTTCCCTTCAAATGTATATAACCTTGAATGAAGCTACACACAGTAGGCTCTCAGAGATGTGCTACGGACACTAAAGTATGATGTACACCAGGAGGTAACTTTCTAATGACACCTGGAGGCACATTACCTGTTTTGGAATGCAAGTTGCCCGTGGCCAGCAGATACTCAAAGGGCTTGGTAAGGTCTGCACCCATGGTGAACATTTTCATTAGATTCTCCATGGTTACCCCACTCCACTGGAGGCGGTGTGCCCGCTTGTCAATCGAAATTTTCACTGAGACCAACCAAGCTGCCATTTTTTCCTGTTGGCAGAGAACATGATTAAGTGTCAGTTATTCTAAAATAAAAAAGGACAAAAAAATGTTTCGTGCATGTTACACATTATCACCATTTCAAATACAAAATGTTCAAAGAACCTAATGGGAAACTCCAAAATACATATTTTAGTAATCTGGGCTTGTAAATCAAAGGTTGCAGAATCATTTCCAAATTAAAGGCACTCCCAGTTCTTGGCTAGGTGCTTAAAAACATGGCTGTATATTTGTAGCGTGTACAAAAGTCACTGTGGATAATGGTATCAGCTGAATGCCTAAACATAAATGTAATTATAGATAAGGGCACCTTTGATATTCTATCCAACTGCACAGCTGGTTAGGTATACTGAAGAACAGTACTACAGCTGTTCCCTGGCAGGGATTTAAATCCCAATTCCTCACACTTTACGCCATTCTCTGTGCTGTAAAGGTGCGCCACGCCTCACCTTGAGGAACATCAGGTACAGCTGGCCAGGTGTGAGGACCTCCTGACACATGAGGCTGTCAGGGTTCTCCTCCATACACTCCTGCTTAGCAAAGGTGAACAGCTTCCGGGTCATCAGGCACAAGAGGTAAAACTTCTCCACATCGGACTTCAGGTGAATGCAAAGACATTGCCTACCAGGTGAAAACATGAAGAGGGCATCACATTAGCACCTGTCATTTAGAAAACTGAAACACTGCTGGCACACGGTCCGGTGGTGCTGAGAGAGGGATAAATGGTGTTGGGGGGGGGGGGGGGGCGGCGGGTTTAGACACCATAGTCTGCCTTAATGTTTCTTGCACTCATTTTTCTATCGCTCTATGTCATTTTTCTGAGCTATATCATACATACATGAACATAAGTTATGTGAGTGTTCATCACTGTTTTAGGCAGAAAGAGATCTAAGGGGCAGCATTTTTTACTTAGTTTTTGTGGTTCTACAGGCCCATGGCCAGTGTGACCATGTCCAGTTTAAAAACTGCGTTGGGAAATCCACCACAAATCATATTGGATCTCTCTGTATCATGATATGAATTGTATTGTGTGTGAATATACAGTTAATGGAGTGGGTATTCTTTATCAGTTCATGTTATCACAACAACATAAGGCCAATCTCCAACCACAAACTCACTCCATCAGGAAGCTGGCACACTGCTCGTTGGTGAACCACTCCGGCAGGTTCATCTTGACCCGGAAGCGCTCTCCCAGATAGTTCAACACTTTGCTGCGGGTAGTGCAGCCCTCCTCCATCACGACACGGAGCATTTCTGACACGCAGCTCTTGTAGAAGGAGTTCTCCTCACGCCCCTTGATCAGCTCCTGGTAAATCTGGAAGTCTGTGAAGTCCACAAGGGCCTAAACAGAATTTCAGACACAAATTTAGTCAAAGTAAAAAAAAAAAAATCCTCATGTGGAACACAAAGTCACACACAGGCAAGAATTTTTAAATTGTGTGAAAGCTGTTTTTTAAGAAATAGCTCTCAGGCTCCACTGGTACTCTATTTGACTGGATTACTTCAATTCTTGAGATATACACGATAAGTGTTTTCCCTCCTTGTACCCAAAATTATCATATAATTCTTAGACTTAGATATTGTCATTTGGAGGAGGGGTTATGTGTTGAATACTAACACACTATCTTTTACCTTCAGAGCAAATCCAAGAGGGATAAAAAAGAGCTCTTTCTGGTAGATGAAGTTGAGCATCACTGTGCCATTGTCCAGGTAGTGCAGATTCATGTTGATGGCTGTATGTTCATCCTTTACACATCGCATCGAAATACCTGGATAAAAAGGGGGTCTGTAGTTACGCCCTTCCAAACTTACAGTACCATCATCCATTTGACCAATCACAATGTGAAAGCACACACCATACAATTATGGGGGGTGTGGCCTGATTTGTAAAGGACAGAAGTGAAGCCATTACCTACCATACTGTGAGTAGCCCTGGCCTCTGCTCTTCCATTTGGGTCTCACCATGGCAACAGGGAAGTTTCTCCTGGGCATGATCAACATGCGGATGACTTTCTCAATCCCGTTCACAATGAAGTATCCACCCATTTCCTGACCCACAAACAGCAGTGTGAGAGTGTGAGGCTTAATCCCCTGGACTTAACCATGAGTACCATTTGATGTCCTTCTGTCTCATATTACAAAGACTAAATTATTCCGATTGTACAGGAATAAAAACTAAAGAAACCAAAACAATAAGGCATTCAGTTTCATTTTAAGAGCACAGTGATGTTTTTCCTTGTTTTCATCAGGGACACTTCTCTTTGTAGATGAGATGGAGTCTAGCGAGTTAATTTTGGTGACAGGTTAATTTTGCTGAACGGTTATCAATGAATAAAAAAAAAAAAAAAAAAAAATCACATTTCATGCACAGTAATACAATAAGATAGTGGGGAAAAACTGTCATTGAGATAATTTCACCAAAACAACTTACCTCTGCTTCTTCGTGATGTTCTATTAGTTCTTTGGGAGACAGCCCATGTAGGTTGCATAATTTGGACTTAACCATGATGGGCACCAGACCGAGAGCCTGTTTGATGATACCTTTGGGAATCCCGTTAACAGACCAGCTCACATCTGCCTGTGAAGGCCATGAGAAAATGCTCAACAGGAGAGACATTTGTCAAGAGAGACTTCCTACCCTGACCATGGCATCTACAGCTGTACCTACAGCGAAAATCCTTTGCCCATGTTTACGTTTTCAAAAAGAGTACAGGTGACCCTCCCACATTGCGGGGGTTGGGGGCTCAGACCTCTCGCGATGTGGGAGGGTCACCTGCAGATACTTACAACCAACTTTCCCCTGTAGGAGCAGCGCCGCCCCCTACATTCTGCCGGGAACACAGTCAAGTCTCGACAGACACTTCCTTTGGTGACCACGGGCTTGTGAATGGTTGCTTCCACGAAAGCCAGGCTGATCCGGTCATTTCTGAACATGAACTCGAGGGGAGGGATTGCCTGAACCAACACATATAAGCACTCATTAGCTCCCCTTTCGGGGCGTTATAGTAAATTAAATTACCCAACTGACTGAGGACAAGGACAGCCATCAAACCAAATTCTGTTTCTCACATCATCTGCACTGGACATCAATATTTATAAATACGTGTTACTAATGTGCTTCAAACATCTGGTAAATTTAATTACAGTTAAATAGCAATCGCTAATTAGCAAGCTATACTATACTGGCCATAACTTGAATAAGTCGCCGATTTTCGGTATCCATGTGATCGGCCAGATCAGCTAACGTTAGTTAACTTGTTGTCATTCTTACTCTTAGATGTTGGGGGACATCAAAAACGATGCTGTTAACTAATAATGTTGATCTGTGATTCCACTTTTGTCAAATATGCAGACAAGACTTGTTCACGTCTTGCTTTGTCAATGAGAGACAGCATGATCGTATTTAAACCAGTCACTTACCTGGACCGCACGACACAATCCATCGCTCACCGCCTGATCAAACGATTCGATGTGTGCTTTGACCAGGTCCTGTACGGCAGCGTGCTGCGTCTCTTTTGGAATTCCAAAGCCGGGTTCAGTCAGTTTCTTCAAACTGGGGTCAGACAGCAGATTACTCCACTTCGACGTAGAATCCATGCTTGTTTAGTACATCTCACACATGTGGCTGGAGACAGGAAGTGAAACCCAACCGACGCAGGAAGTAAAATAAGGTCTAAACAAAGATACAGAAGAATACTGAGATGTCGAAAAGGGTTCTGCAATTTCCGCTGTGACTTCATTTCCGCCAGTCGCAGTTTTGTGAAGTCCAAGATCAGTGCCTGCTGCCTATTCGTGTTTGGTAGTAATTGATTTTGTGATAATGATCATAGAACCATTAAAAATAACTACAATCAGAGTGATGGCCACTGTGATGGAAATTTGTATTTCTCATATATGAAATATGATTTGTACTACTCATTTATATTCATTATTGATCACTAGTTATTCATCTGAATTATTCACATACATACACTGAACTATTCATTTGTATTGGTCACACAAATGATTTTACCAATGTTCATGTGTTACTCAAAATTATAAATCACTGTTCTGTGTTCAGTGTACAGATTATGCATATTTGTTTAAACTGTGCCAAAAGGCTTTTGCTTGTGGAAGTAACTAAGAGATAAATTCTTAGACTCTATCAGGCCCTGAGTGAAAGAACTCTTGTGTCAAGTGGTTCTGCAACCATCTGTGTATGTGTCCTTACCCATTCAGGCTGCTATTAACCCCTGACCTTCCACTGAGTATATAAATGTATTCTGGTGCTATTAACCTGTTACAAGTAGTTATCTAATATCCATGTATTAATATACACTGGTATTATTATTCTGTAACATGTAGTTTCCAATAATTCCATATAATATGTATTCAGTTTTAGAATCATGTAATCCTGTCTGTGAGAATGTAAGCTGGTGGGAAAATAGTGGACAAGAAAGGTCTCAGACCCTTGTATGTGCTGAGCTTGAGTGGTGGAGCCTGGATGTTTGTCTTTTGTAGTCTGTGAGCACAATCCACATTTGTTATTACCTGCCATGTAAGAGCTGTAACCCCTAACAACAGGTGGCAGATATCTTTTAGGAGATGAAGTTATGCTTGGATGATTCCCTGAGACCAATTAGAGAAAGGTAAACTACAAGGCCTCGCCTAGACATTGACAGTAAAAGAAAGATACTGTCCACTATATTCATAGTTGATGCATTGCTGAATGTACTGCTTCTCTCATATTGCCAAGGACAACTTCGACTGTTCTCCATTATCTATGGATATTTTTGTCTCGACACCACTTTAAATGTGATAAATGTGTCTAATCTAATTATAGTTACATCATTAAGTATTATAGAATGCATTTTGGCCTAATGAAAATTATGTAAAATTAAGACAATTTTTGAAGTAGGCCTGATTCAGTCATCATGCCATCCCAACATTACTCTGTCAATCAACTCTTAATGGTGACACTATCTAAAATACTATAATTTACACATTAGATTTTATGAAGAAAAGTCATTTTTAAGAACGTTGCTATTGCTTGAATGTTAATGTTAATTATGTTATCACAGCAGTCCCAGAGAACCCAGCTGGTAAATACCCTCAGCATTATATTGATGTTGCACAAACCCTGCATGATCACTGGAGATGTGCTGTCGGTATTCCAGTCCCTCCTTGGCTCAGGTGGCTGTCTGAAACAATGTTCGCATTGATTTATTTTATGTACTATATGGGTGTGGCCTATGGTCAAGGATTTATTTTCCAGGAGGATTTAAATTGTTAACAGAACATTGCACTCTTGTGCAATGCATTTCATTGTTTGAGCAAATATCCCAGCAATGTAAATTATGGGTAAATATAAAGAAAAGAAAAACACAAGCCATGTAATTCACCCTGAAAACAATGTGGATGCAACAATTATATGCTTGGAGACCCTTGTTGTGCTGTTAAAACAGACAGGATCAAAACTCATTTTTGGCATAGATTTAAACAATAGTCCAAGGCCTGGACAATACAACAGACACATCAGTGAGACATTACATTTTATTACTCATGATATAGTTCTCAGTACAGATACAGCCAAGTTTCCATGCAATAGACTGCTAAAGAGGGTAACACTGACAGAATCAACAGATTTTGGACAATCAACACTATTTTTCAGTAAGATAACGATAGTGGCCTATGGTAGTTTTTCTATATAAATCCAGGTTTATGTATACATGAGTACACAATGAGTACACATTGTTTTTCTGGAAGATAGTTTGTTTTTATGATCTTTTTGCCATTTTTTTTGTTAAGAGAGAAATATGCTTAATGGTGTAGATTTCATGGATCCAAAAAAGTTCATGAGATGAGGAGGAGCATATACATGCAGATGAATACAGTCCGCTCATTCTGTCTTACGGACAAAAAAAAACATTATTCATTTCTGTATAACAAATGTATGTTAGGTGCAGTGTTGATGGACACAGAAATATAGCACACATTTGCTCATGTAACTGTTTGCCTGAGAACAGATTCTCCTTCAAGGCTACAAACATTGGACATGGATTTTACAAACCAGAGTCATCTTTGGTCAGGAGGATCATTGCTTTTGGAAAGTGCAGGTGGTAGGGAACATGGAAGCTGTCTGGCACTACAGAAAAAAGTCACACAAGACTACTGCTGACTGGATGATAAGCATCCACAGGGACACACAGAACCGGTCAGTAGGACATTCTCTCTTATCCTGAAGTGAGAAGGCTGATGGACAAAGAAATTGGACAAGACTACTCACATCCATAGATGCATCCAAATTTCATAATTCCCATATTCCTCTAAGGCACCCCTTCCCTTTGAGGGAAAAGACATTTCCACAATGGTATAAAGGAGGGATAATAATGATGCTCTATTTAACTGGGATCCAAATTAGTTCCAAGTAATCTACTGTATAAATTGTGTGGTACATATTTTGTAAGCATCTCCCCTTTTAGTTTATCTCTTCTTTAGACAACATACATTCTTGTTACACATACATTCATGTGAAATGTTTAATTTGACTAAATCTTCCTTTGTGACTGCACATGATAAATATGTGTTTTCCTACAATCATTGGAATCAGTGACATCATATGGGCTTTTGTCACCTGACTCATGTTTTTAACTCCAATGGGGCTACAAGTATATTCATGTACACCATCCCTTCATAAAATGCATCCACACTATGACGTCCCATATAAAAAATGCTGCAAAAAAGATCCTTGACAGAGCTCTTGAGGAAATGGGATGAACGATCACTTCAAAACAAATATAAGAATAAGAATCTCAAGATAGCTTTTCTCCTACTAAGAATAAGTGGCTGAGCCAACACTACAGAAGGCTGAACTGTGGTGGTGACAGAGCAGTCTTTCACGACGCCCCATCTTGAATGAGGCCACAGTGAGCTACCAACAATTGATCTCTGAACAAAGCAAAATATTCTGCTCTCAGAACCTAAACTCAATTAATTTTGACCTGTGTCAACTACAGCACGGGGCAACTCTGCCAATTTTTGTGTCATGAAGATATAGGTCAGGAGCCAATCAAACAATGTTAGTCTCTTTAAGGGCATACACAATTCAATTAAAATGGACTTCAGCTTTTTGACATCGGTTCTATTTTACAGTGAAGAGAACACATCCTATAGGACATGTAAGCGTTTCTCCAGGAAAAAAGAAAACAATCATAGAACCATATGTTGTAATGTAACATCTGCTGTAACTGAGCTGCATATGTCCTTAAAGGGGCCAAGTGCAAATCACTGGGTTCTAGTCTCATTCTAATACTTGAAAAGAACTGTAGGATAGCAGTTTACAGAAACTGGTAAAAGGAAACAACATACAGTACATTTACCCAAATCAGTGCGATACTGTGACAGTGATCTGGGATTGGGGAGTGCAAAGCAAAAACAGGGTTATACACTCAGTTTCCCTTCAACACAGTAAAAGACAGTACATTTTTTTACAATTCAAGCAGTCTGTGTCAATTCTTCTTTATAATTGAAAAAGTGCAACTGATAAGACTGGTAAATCCATTAATTTCTGTTTTTTTGGAGAGAATTGTAACACAAGTAAAAAAAAAATAAAAACATCTACACAAGCTGCTATTAAAATTACAAACATAATATCATTATTGTGTAAATCTATCTCCAAGGAATTGTTTAGTTCAATCATGAATTGAGAAGCTAGAACAATGTAACAGGCCAACAATACTTTAATGCTATCTAATGTACTCTTCAAAACCAGAAGGCTAGGATAACATTATGGTAAACAGTAAAAGAACCTATATGGGTCATATTTTACATAAGAAAGGGACTAAAATATGGGGTAATCTTCAATCAGAATTACCCTCCATACCAGGGACCTGAGAGAGGGAAACACAGAAAAACAGACTCACAAATAACACTCCACAAAATGGCACAGTACGCTAGTTAGCATGCACTTCCATTTGAACATTGATGGACAGGTAAAAGGAGGGAAAAATATTTTCATGCAGTGACAGGCGACCCAGTTTCTCACATTAAGCTACAAAATAATGTGTTCTATTTTGCTTCAACACTACCTTGTACAAATAAATATACCAAAGAAAATGTACAATCCCTGCATTTAGCACTGTCCTCATCAGTCCTCTCTGCTATGCACTAAACTGTCAGAGATATCAACAGTATGGATCTTTAATTACAATGGTAACAAAACAGCTTTCCCGTCACAAACGTGATATGGCAGCTTGCACAGTGAAGGAAACTTGGGTGAGGCCTGAACTTTAATACCAAATGATCCACCTTGCAATCAATCAAGTACCAACAGTCCTTGAATCCAAGACCTGTCCTAGTCAGTAGAGATAGATTTTTTTCAATTATGTCAGCTGTCTACGGCAGCCTGTGTTTGCAGTTGTGTTTATTTGCATAAATGTCAAGTCCTGTCACTTGAAATAGGTGCAATGGTTATAGATATCAAACACTGACTACCAGGTGGGGCCCTTCTGATGCACCAACAGACAATACACTAAACTACCTCAGCTATGTAAAATCTGTAATATGTAATATATAAATCATGAGATCTGCCCAAGATGAGTGTCTGTCAAGCAAAAAAATATTGATTCCAGCATCAAAACTCTTAATCCTCTCAGTCGGTACATTATCAGTGGACTAAAGGAAGGATGTGTCAACAACCTAGAAGTCTAAAGAGCAAAAACCACTAATGGACAAGAGCTTATGGGCTTCCAAGGGGAACTGGCAAATGTGATGAGAGCTCAAACACATCTGCCAATCAAAAATGCAAAGATGGATAACACGCACGGCTGTACTATTTTCTACCTTCAGGCAAAAACCGTAAGAGAATCATTATAAATTTGTGCTTGACTGGCCCATGGCTAGGACCTCTGTGGTCTGAATTCACGAACTAGGGTTTGACCAGGACTCCCAAAAATTGAGGTATACCCAGGTGTTTACCATTCTCTGAGCAAATTCTGTATCTGAAAATGCTCAACAGAAGTTGTAGTGTTTTAGAAATCATATGTAGGATTTAAGTCTTTCGGCTGAAACATTCCAGCACCAATTGCATCTACTTCAACCTGTAAACCGTGACCAGAAACATGAATAGCATGATCTTCTTTGGAGGGAGTGATAATGTATGACCAATTGTATGAAATGGGGGTGCTGATTTAAGGCAAGAGACATAAACACACACACACACACACATACATATATATATATATATACATATATATATATATATATATATATATATATACACACATATACACATACATATATTTATATATGCAACCCCACCTGGCAGCATATGGGCTCACATGACAAACATCAATACTTGATACTTAAAAATAATGGGCAGGTGGTCTTTCTTTTTAACAGGGGTAAGGATATATGTAAGGCACTGAAGTCACAGGTTTTGAATGACAGATGGACAGATGGATATAACACCACATCTCCATCTTCCCCCCCCAATGTGCTGTCCATACTCCTAAGGAAATTAACTCCCCAGCAGCAAAGTGGACCTTGTCCTTGTCCCAAAAAATAAATAAGTAAGAAATAAAAAGGGGGAGAGAGAATCCCTCCTGTCTGCACTCCTTCCTCTCATACTCTCCTTCCACACATTCACCAAGTCACTCAAAATGTTCTTTACACAGTCCTGACCCGACATACAAGATAACCACCCACTTCCAGGGCTTTGAATCACTGGAGACAGAATTTGCCTCAGATCAGCCAATCAAGGTGAAGATGGGAAAGAGTGATCATAAGTGGTCACTTTTCATTTTAAGAGCTGTTAATTGATCTCCTTCCCACCTCAATCTCCATGCCCCAACTCTTCAGGGTGCGAGGCCTGTCTGTCCTTGCTTGCAACTCCAGAGAGGCAGATTATAAACAGCTGGATCCGTGAAGCCATGAGGGGAAAAGCAAGCAGTTTGCCCTGGGGGGAGGGGGGTTTGGGACAGGCTGGTATAGGGTGGTGGCCTAGGCTGTAAAGTCAGGGCAGAGCATCTTGCGCTTACAGCTTGATGAACGGACCGTGCTGGTAGGCAGGTCTTGGTTTGGGTGAGGAGCAAGAAGAGGAGGACGATGATGAAGAGGAAGAGGAGGAGGAGGAATCATTCAGGGTGAAAACACTGGATATCGCCACATCTACAATGCCCTGACACAATTCTGGATACAGTTTTCTGGAGAGAAAAAGAAATATTCACATCAATCAAGCTCTTATTGACACATGTAATGAACAGTCTATGTTTTAATTCAATCCTAAAATTTAAATATCCCAATGATGACATGATAAGACACTAATTATTTTAAAACTTTTTGCAATTAACATTCTCAATATGACATTCTCAAATCAGACACTTTCTCTTCACTCTGATGAGACTATGTTCTCATATAGTTTAGTTCAGCGGGCAAACATCCAGAAAAACATTTTAATTAAAATGAAAACTAAGAAATCATGCGCTCAACAAAGGGAATATTTTTTACATAATTATCTTGAACATGGGCCCCCATGAAGGATGTAGGCGAGTGAGCAAAAGCGAACAAACAAAAAGCTTCCCATGGAGAGCACAGCCATCTCTGAACAGGACTTTGAGCTAATTTTAGATAAGTGAGGGAATAATGAAATCAAAGGCTGACACTGTAGAACTGGAGTTCTCAGGGAGGGCCTCTTCTCTTTGATCACCATTTGGGTGAGAGAGAGAGAGGAGGGAGGAGGCACACTTCTTTTCTTGCCTATAAAATGTTTTAGTGGGAGACCAGTTGTTTCACTGCAAGCATGGTGAACATTTTCTTTTTTTAAACTAACATTCACTTCAGCATCCCCACTTAGCCGAAGGCATGCTTTAGTATGCACATAATGTGAGATCTGAAGCCTGTCCAGAACAATGCAGAGCTTCAGGGCCTCATACCTCCACTCATAAACCTCAAGAGTAAGATACAGGACAGGATTAACCCCTTACATTAATTTAAGGAGAGTGCAGTGGGTAGAGAATCAAAATCAAACACATTTTACACCAACAACATGTATCCTATTAAGTCCATGATTTAAATTAACAGTAACTTCAATAATAACACCATTATTGTGTCCTACTGGGTGGTCTTTCATCTTAATTTAATACAACCATTGAGGTAGAATGAAAAGACGTGATGCTGTGCTTCATACTTCGGCCAGAGAAAGTTGGTTTAATCAAACAACAATAATGATCATCAAGCTAAATTGCAAGGGGAGACAGAAATGGTACAAAGCCATACAAAAAGCCTGAGACTTAACTTTCAGGGATTTGAGATAAAATATTTCAAAGCCCAAATTTTTACTGCATATCAATATGAGGAAAACATGTCCAAATAACATGAATGGATACAGGAAATATGAGGCAGCAACAACAATATTTTAAAATCACCAATGTAGCAGGCAGACGTTAAAATATACTGGTATTGCATCCACAAGAGAGGGAGAGGAGGAGAAAGGGTAGGACTCACTGAGCACAGGCAGGAGCACCATTGATTTCAATCAGCCAGACCTTCAGGCTCTCATCCACCATGAAGTCAAAGCCAAAAAGCTGGAAGCTCTGGTAGGACAAGTGTTTGGTACTTATTGCCGGCTCAATACAAACCAAGCAGCTCCTGCAAAGAGTTGAGTCAAACAGAGACATGTCAGAGATCCACAAACTAAAAAAAAAAGGCCTTCCTCACCTAGAGCCAACTAGAGCCTTTAGCTTCATCCTCACTCTTGCTACAAGACCATCCTCCAGTCACTTGACTCTGTCTGACCATTTCTGAATACTCCTGAGCCAACCCAGTAACAACTGTGTCACACAGGTCTGGCAAAAAAAGATAATGTGAGTGTCATAAAGGAATGCAACCAGAGTTTTAAGGTCTACAGAATATTTAAACCTTTAGAACATTCAGAATATATTTAGAATATATCAGATATACATTTAGAATATTCAGAGGCAGAAAATGAAATAACAGATATGTCTAATAATCGAACAATTGAAATCCACATAATTGCATTCATTATTTAGAAAAGAGAAGTGACATGGAGTTTACCAAAGGTTTAAATATGTCATGTTTCCCTGTTAAATCCACTTTCTATATTTATAAACTATGAAATCTTCAACTTCAAAAGAATCAGAAGATTAACAGCATCAGACTCTGACTTCAAACTGATTTTCTGCAGAGATGGGACACCATGTCTGCTTTTAAATGGCATGCTAATCAGTAACAGTTACATAGTGTGCTTTTCAATGTCATGTTAAAACTGACAGAGAAGACGACAGACAGAGTTGGAATATTTAAAATGGAAACCAGTTAAAATGTAAAGGATCAGCTCCAGAGCCAACAATATATTTAAAGAATCTGAACTGGTTGATCATATTAATTACCAACTCTGATGTCAAAAGGACAACATAAACCAAGTTTTGATGACTACAAAATTAGTACCTTTTTAGGGAGAAAATTCTACAGGGTAGGTAACAATTTCAATCAATAAAGGATTAAAATAAAATGTAAAAATGTGAATGACACTTTCAGAGTTTAGGGATTTTAGTTACGGGTTTTAGTTACAAACCACCATTCCTGAGGCATTCGTATTGAGAGGTTTCATGGCACATTGTCTGGCTTGACATAGGTTAACGTGTCTAGTTTTGTTAAGTATGTGGTCTGTACACACTGCTGACCTTTTCGCTTCAAAATCATTTGATTCCCAACACTTCATCTCAAGCGTCTCTAGAAAGAGAACTGTGCAGCTGAGAAGCCCCACCTCAATACAATGCTTACAATTACAGCAGGCTGCAGTACAGTTTATGGCACAAGGAAATGAGATCATGTCAAAATAATGATTTGCTGGATTAAGGATCTACCCAGGACCTGTACCTACAGAGAAATAACCTTTGTATTTCAGTAAGAATCCCCTGGGACTCCTTTCCAGATCCCAGTTTTGGAACCCCTGATTTAGGGCAACATTTTTGCTTGTGAAATACATGCAAGTGACCGCTTAGGGGGTTTTTTACCTTATGATCTGTTTGATCTGAGGTAAAATCGCCCCCTCAAGGGCAACGTTATGGGAATTCTGCAGGTACTGGCGGAATTCGTCGAAGAACATCTCGTTGCCTTCCTCGTATCGGCCATAGTTTTGGGAGTGCTCCTTCTGAATGCAGTGGTTAGTCAGGTGACTGGTCTTGTCTTGGAAGTCAGAGCTGTTATAGGGCTCAGAGGAAGTCCTCAGTACCCCCTCTTTGTACAGATAAATGTTATATTGATGATCCACCAGCACCCAGCTCCTGTCATCAGCAAAACAGAACAACACACATGCTGCTGTGCCAATTATCTCAAAACTGAACTCGCGTAATTTTCTTTGGGACATTAAAGTATAATAGTTTAATCACAGTACAAATCATGCATTACATTCCACAGTTTAAAAAACTGGCATTTATTTTTTGTAATTTGTAGTTACATGTAATTTATACTTTGCTATTTAAACTGCAATTCACAATCTGCATTGCTGTTATGTGCACTTGCAATTATCAATGTTCAACCCTTTTTATTGTTGTCACTGCAGCTACTGCTAGTAATAACGAACAAAAATAATACTACAATGCTGGATACCATCGCTTCAACTCCACCCTCTCTACTTCAAGAGCAGATACAGGCATGATGAGTCAGCATTTTTACTGTGCACGTCCATGCAGTAGATCAGCATTCTAGCTGGATAGTCATGAATATTCTGAGAAATTTACACATTAGTCATCACTTGAGCTTGTTCTCCACTCAAATACAGGGAATATTTCTATCACTATGCAGTAAAATACCACAACCCATCATTCTTATCCTAGTGGTTCATACCTGATATCAAACTTGCGATGCCCCGGTTCCAACAGCAGTGGTTTCTCTAGGTACTTCTGAATGACATGCACCTGACCTTGATTATCAATGAACTCCAGCAACTGATTGGCATCAGAAGATATTAAAATACCAGCACCTAAAACAACAGACTCAATTGAAGAGCAGACCAGTTTACATATGTGCTGTGCATGCAAAATTAGTGCTATCTAGTTTTAGAGCATGCATTAGATTTTTCCTAGTGAGTCACCTTTGGCTCCAGCAGAGGATTTGGCAATCCACACAGAGCCTTCGCCATTTTCCTTCTTTTGGTGATAGGAGGCCAAGAAAACTTCCCGCTCATCTGTTTTGGGGTTGCTCTTCATGTGGCTAATGCCATTTTTGGCTGGGGCCACAGGAGTGTTGAGGTTTGTGGGGTAGATGATGTACGATTCTGGAAACCAGTTGTTTGAATCGGACAGCTCCGGACTGGTCTTGATTAGCCTTTGCAGATTTCAGGAAAAACAAATGTTACACCTCAGAGAGCGCATTAGTATATTCACTGTCAATCAATCTAAACATAAATTGATGAAATCAGTGAGGCAGCAAAATCACCCAAACAAAATGTTTCACAAGGACTCTGGCTACTATGACACTGCATTTCACCGGGAGGCAGGAAAACAACACAAAACATTGTATGCAGTAATGCAGTCATACATACTTGACCAAAGACGCTTTACGGCACAACTTGTCCGCTCCTCTGTAATAATTCACCAGCTGTACCAGTCCTGGTTCGTGCCCTATGGTGAAGAAAATATCATATGCATATGACGAGGAGAAAAAAATATACTTCTGTCTCCATAGTCCATATACTGAGCTTCAGTAACGAGCCATATGCTCCCGATCCCGGAAGAGTTCTCAGCTTCCAAGTGGATTAGCTGATAGTGCTCTTCACTTATACACGATCTTTCGTAGCGTTTGAAGAAAAGAGCGTTGGGGTCATGTAAGGTCATCGTATAAACCTGTCACTATCAAAATGCCGAAAGAGTGATTGGTGGGAACGGTAGCAAGATGCAGTTTAAACCACAGTGTTTTAAGATACCGTAACGTTTTCATGCGGTCGTGAAGAAAACACAAACGTTATTACATAGACTCCAGAGGGTACTGCATGCACATAATGAAGCTATAAAGCTGACAAGCTGTACCACATCTCTCATAGCTTCCTTACTAACCATACGGTAAAAAAAAAAAAATTCCAAAATGATTGTTGAAATGTTACAATAAGGTATTCTACTGGCTGCAAAGCAGTATTTTAGCGATACAGAAAGCTATAAAGTTACATAGCATTAAGGGAGACGGGTAAGGAAAAGGCAAAAGCAAAATGAATGTTATATCGCTACAGCAGCTAACGTCAGTTTGCAAGCTAGCAACATTTAATTGGAGTGATACGCTATTTCAGCAAGCTATTTACCATACTGTTTTCCTGTGATAACAATGCAAAGAAATATATTCTGTACCAAATTAACTGTAGCTACAGCTACTCAACTGAGAGAAGGATATGATAACTAGCAAGCAAACTCTAGCTATTTTCATAGGAATTAGTCATGTTTAACATTACCTAGTCTTCCAAATGGCAGCCTGTTTCTTTCTCCCAGCATCAAGTTGAATCTGGGATTATCTCTTTTCAGTCTCTTCCAATGCCCAGTGGAAATCAGTATTTTGGAAACTTCGGCATAGACACTACTATTTTCATCTCGGGCAACGAATGTGTACATTGGATGATTCATGCTATCGATTATTTACTGGCTCAACAAAAATACAGACTGGCTATCTAGCGAAACTTACTAAAGTAACATTAGTAAGTGTCATGAGTCATTCATATTTATCTAACGTTAGATATCTGGCTAGTGAGTGCAGACAGCAGTTTTGTCCTGCTAGCTACCTCGCGTAAATCGCATCTTTCTGAGTTAGCGTTACAACGAAATAAATGCTACACGTGTTGTGCGAATAGTTATAAATAATAAACTGATTCGAGTGTCCCAGTGGTAGCCAGCTCAGCTATGGGTGTGACTGACTGCCCAAAGTAGCAAATGCTAGCGGATTCCTTTCGAATAATCTAAAACGTTATGGGTTACGTCTGCTAGGCTGTTAACGAACTATTTCCCTCCTCTTAGCTTGAAGTCATCAATACAACGTCAACCTAAAACTTCTTTATGTTTGATTTCTTTCAAAAGAACGCCAGAAAGAAAGCCCATTGCAAGTTTAATCTTACAATGTCCTGCATCGTCTTCGTAAATCCCATGTCTCCCGTATCCACCCTTTACCCCTTGTTTCCTCCTTAGTCCTCTGCGAGTTGCAGCTGTCAGCCACCGTCGTCACATGGGCCAGTTCGCGAAGCATAAACAGACAAAGTACTGCATTGTGGGTAATGAAGTTTATTTTAAAACATATTACTTACAAAAAATACAATGCAACTGAAAAACGAACTTCACGACTGAAACGTGATAATGTTTCTTTGCAAATAACTTTGTTGTAGAAATATATTTTTCATAAACCTTGCATATAATTACATATAGACATTTAGATGTTATCCACATGTCCCAAACGACATGGCTATGGCTTTAAAGGGTCGCTGTTGAATGAAAAAATTTTACTTTTAAATTTGGAGATGGCTGAAGCGTCTACATCAATCAAATTTATTCTTGAGGAAAAAAAACACAAAAGTTTCCACGTGCAACCACCGTTACAAAAAGCACAGTCCGCCAAGTTCTCTGGTATATGCCTTGGTCAAAATTTAATTAACGTTAGAGGCATCAGAATAATCAAGGATAACAATCACCTCTATATGTGCAACACAGCTCCTAGCAATAATCATGGCAATCGAAGTTTACAATGTGAAACAGAACACTCTATTCTTTAACAATTTATGCATGGCTTTCATTGAGTAATGTTTGAGTCACCTGACCGGTTGCTATGAAACACACGCTGCAGCCATTATCTTACTTCCATGCAACAAATAAAAACGAAGCAATATATTTGCATTCTTTGACATCACCGCAACCATTGATCCTTTCAGCTCGAATTGACGATCCACCGGATAAACATAACTTCTGTGATATAAAAGGGACATTGCTATTTGATAAGGTAGTGGGAACGAACGCATAATTTTAGATTTTTCTCATCGCACAAACTAATAATTAAACAATTTAAACTTTTTGTTCCATTGTTAGTTTTTCTTCCCTTCGTTAAAAAATCTGCGCCAACGCTCTCAAATTCTATTCATATATTACAGGTAACAGCCGTACATTTTTTATGCCATCTTTTAGCCTGGGCAACAAGAATGGTCTTAGCTTGCACGTTTGCTTTGTTGATAAACGTGTTATTGTATATAATCTATCTAAGATTGAAGACTGACCTCTTCAGGCTGCACCTCTCCCCCCCTCCCCTCCTCTCCCTTTTTCTCTGTAATGCCTCTGCACTTATCTGCAATGTTTTTAACTGTGGTTTGTTTTAACCTATGTTGTTGTTGCTGTTGTTGTTAGTTTTCTCCTTGGATAGTCTATAGAAGAGTCCTGATCTTTTCGGTCACCGTTGGCACTTGGGACTTCACCCTTCTCTAGGGTTATCTTTGCACTTTTTGTGCCATTCATATGCACTTTGCCCTGTAAGTCGCTCTGGATAAGAGCGTCTAACAAATGCTATTAATGTAATGTAAGTAATTAAAGTTTTACAACTGCTTACTATTTTAAATTTCCTTTTGTAGCAGTTGTTAGTAGCAGTACCTCGATGAAGCATTTAAAATACCACCATTTCCCAGCTTCCTAGAAAGGATTTGTAGTAAGTGCTGAGTTTTTTTGTGTTTGCGGAATGTTTATGTATTTACTTTTATGCCTATAATGAAAATAAAATAAAAAACGTAAATGTTTATTAAAAAAAAAGTATTTTATATAGACCACCTATATTTAAATAAATGACAATTATATGTAGACTCAGTATGATGCTTTCATATCTGTTGTTACATCAGGATGTGTTGTTGCTTTTCCTTGTTGTTTTCTTTTTATTTATTTCATTGATTTTATTTCCCACACACATGATACTGTTGTCTACTAGATTTTTCAATATTACTTTCACAGAGATGGCATCCCTCTTGGAGTATGGCCTACCTGACTTAATTAAGACGACATCGATTGAGAGGGTGGTAGCACCTGTCATCACCCACCTGTGTCATCTGGTGTTAATCTGCGAGAGTGGGGAGGCATCAGAGCAGTTTGCCAAACTAGAGAGGGCAGCAGAGAGTGTGGCAATGGCATCAAAGAATATGGCTGCTGTGGCTTCCAGGTGGCCTTCTTTTTTAATGGTGGTATACAGAAACCTCCAGTACACATTGTGTTCTATCTGTATGTACAGTGTGGCAGATATTTCTTTAATTTTGAACCACACACACTGAAATAAAATACATGTAAATTCCACCAAGTGAATCAGAACCTAAAGAAATCTTAAATCTGGATCACAGTAAGCTGTTCCTCACCTAAATGAATTCAGAGTTTTCCATGTGTATATTTTTAATGAAAAGTTATCTATTTATAACTTTCTCTACATTTATCTTTCCACAACTATCCCTTAATCCTTCTTATGGAATTATGTTCGCAATCAGTCTCCTCCTGCATCCAGTCTCCCCTCCACTCTTTATGGTATTTCTTCAGGAGCTGAAACCCCCAGTGCAGTAGTGTGTGGTTTTAGGTAGTGGATTTTTGTGAAACATCTGGACAAAATGTGGAGAAATATTATGAAGAACAAAAAGGAACCTCTCATTGGAGGATCTTCATCCCTGATCTTATCTATGTCTGTGTGAACAGTATAACAGTGGATTGGAGAAGTTTGTCTGAAAGGTATAACAGGAAATGTTTTCACATTAGACCTCTAGTACTTCAGGTCAACTAGTCAAAACCTGACAGTCTGACATTCCCTGAAGCTGAATTACTATTTTAGAGTTTTTGAATTATCAAAGTTTATTGGTTTTCCCACTCCTCCCACAACACAAAATTGACAGGACTGATTGTAGTTGTCTCCCATAATTTCTTGAGAACATACAAAGACAAAGATAATTCTTAAAACATTTTCAGTTTTATGCCAAGCAGTGATTTCAATCAGATGTAACTTTTCTTTAAGTTGGTTTTAAAAGGGATTTTAGGTATATCTGCACTTTTTTTCATGAAATATAGACTGAAAAGAATGTAGGACTTTTTGAAGGAAGGGAATTACAGAATTTTGTGTTCTGCTTATATGAACTTAGCAGTAACCCACATGTCCCTTTAAGCTTTGATGTATTTTCTAAGTCATTCACAACTATTCACATAGAAACCTGACAGAATAGGTCATATTATATCCTGTTCACTTCCCATTTCTTTATTGACTGGTAGAGCCTTTCTGACCCTGGGATCAGGGCTTGTTTGCTTGATGTGCTTGAGCTTGATGGAGCTTCAGTTATCCTAACATTTCAGCGATGGTACTTAAGTGTGGAATCCTGACTACTGAAGGTTCTATATCAGAATCAGCGACAGGTTTAGGAATTTAGGATTACAAAATCCAGCTTTAATGAGGGGCTGAGTAGGGATACTTGAAAGAGTAACATTTTGTCACATCTGTTTTCCAGGCTAGCTGCAGAGTCAGATGATGACATCATGAAGGCAGAGATGGACCCTGTGGTGACATCCATGAAGCTGTCAGGTCAGCACATACTGCTGGCAGCTCAAAAACTCAGCATTCAATGTCACCTTGCTAGTCACAGAGATGAATTTATCACTTCTACTCAAAATGTCTTGCTGGGACTGCTTAAGGTACTGACACTATTTTTTTTTTACATGAAAAGCCTTATGATACATTATCTAAAATTTAATTTAAATTTTAACAAACCGTATTATAAATGAATAATGTTTTCATGGAATTTTATACTTTCATGGCAATTTTAAAAGGTTTCTGATATGTTTTGGTCATATGCTTGGCATTATGACCATAATGAGTAACACCACATGGTGAGATACTCTTCATGTAGTGAACAGAGAAAATATAGCCATGTAAATAGTAAAATGGTTAATATGTAAAAAGTATGAGACAATATTACTTGTAAATTTCTGGTATGTTCCCCAGATTCTCCTAGTGGAGGATGATGCTGCTGTTAGAAAAATTGTCATGTCAGCTCACTGGCTTCTGGACTGCTTGTTCCAGCTGAAGAAGGCTCCAGACATTCCATCTTTCCTGTTAGCTTTCCAGGGCTTCTCAGAGGCCCTGCTGCTGCTCAACAACCTGGCAGAAAGGCGTGCTGAAGACCTGCGAGATCCTGGGCAGCAAGAGCATCTGACCAGTTCCCTTGAGACCCTCAAGAAATGTGTCTCCATGTTGCACACAGCCATGTGCACCACTATCAAGCACCCTCAGAGTGAACATGCTCAGACTGCCAAGAAGTATATTGCAGATCTAGTGGAGTTCACCATCACTGATGTCATATCGACACTAAAGAGCAGCTCCCGCAGAAGTGTCTTTGACTCCACAAGAAGATTCGCTGACAAGATCCAGGCTTTATACAGCCTTCTGTCTATCTCCAAGTGTTCTTCAATTAGGGAGAGCAACTTTGACAGCTTGTTGGGAGAGGTAGTTATCCACTGTATGTTGGTCGCAAACACTTCAAGGAAAGACATGCAGGTGATGGTTGTAAACACCTGCCGATGTGTCCTCCAACTCTGGTTAAAGGTATCCCAACTGACAAAGCTGCCAGAAAGTCCCTCTGACTCTTCACAACAAAGACAGAAGGACCTAGAGAACACCTGTTCCTTTCTAGAGCAGCAGCTGCATAACCTTAACGACAGACTAACAACGGCCATTTTGTTCCAAGTCCTTGATGTGTTTGCCATGGCAACAGCCCCATTTGACAAGCTGGTGCACACAACCACCAATAGTCCAGAAAATGTCCAACCTCTGCTCACTGCCTTTCTGTCTCATGTTGATCGTATGGTCCAAGTTGCCAGCTTTATCTCAGCTCTCTCAACAGACCTCAAGTGTATTGAGAATGTGGAAAGCTCTAGGGCATGCTTGACAAGGTTGAAGGGTGTTGCTGCAGTGCTTTTTCAGGATTTAGATAGGGGTGGTTCCCACTCTGCAACCCTGGAAAAGCTCCAGGATCTTCACCAGCAATGGGCAGAGGAGACCAATCAGCTTGAAGATGCCTTTACTGACATCCTGAATGTGAAAGAACTAATCAGCCTTGCCCTTCAGGAGATTGTATGTGATTTTAGTGGATGTGAGAGGGCGTTTAAAGCCCAAAGCCACAGCCAGTTTTCCGAACATGCTGACAACCTCCTAGGTCATATGAACCAAGTAGTTCGATCTGTGAAGAGGCATGTAAACCAGAGTGATAATCCCATCTTTCGGAATGGGCTCCTAGTGCTAGTGAAGCAGGTGGAAGCATCAGTTGTTGAAGTAAGCATATGTGTAGAGGTCCTCGTCACAGACCTTGGGTTAAATATGGGGTCATTTGAAGAATTTTCTCAGAAGGCCTTAAAGACAGTGAAGCATTTTCACATTTTAAGGGAAGGTTTGGATGGCTTGCAACACCCACACCTCCTCAGTCCGTTGCGAGAAGAAGCCCGTCACACTGCATTCCCAAGGCCTGCTCCCATTTCTGAGGAGTCTGAGGATTTTGGGTTGGATCACATTGGATGCTATGAGTTTTCAGCCCTAAGCACTGAAAACAGAGGCATACCCAGTCCATTTTATGTAGAGAATCTAGAGAAACATGGTGAAAAATCTCAACTAGCAAGTAGCAGCAGCAGTGGTGAGTCAAAAAAGCCAGAATTTATTAGTGAGGTAAAAACCACTTCTTTGATACAAAATATCGACCTGTTGCCCTCAATGTACAATGTAATCAAAGCAACCAAAGATAAAGATGTCACAGCTCTCAATGTGGCTTGCACAAGAGTTTTTGAGCTTTCAAACAGTTATGTTCAGGCTGCCAAAGAGGCAAACACCATCATCAATGACACAGAAGTTCAAAAGCTGGAGGCCCTCCGGTCAGAGGTTGTGGCGCTCACTCCAATTCTAGTACAAACTGCACAGGAGGCTGCTATAGGTGCCACGAAGAGCACAGAAAGCATCTATAAGTATACTGCACTGTTCTCTGATGGAATAAGCAACATGCGACAGATTCTGCTGCCCACTGCTGGCACCTGGTACCATGCAGCTGTTACCATGCTCCAGGACAAGCTGCAAAAATCAAACAATGCAAACTTACTGGGAGCTGTGATGCGATTATGCTCAGACATTGTGCAGCAGGTCACATCATCAGACATTGCAGGGAGAAGTGAACATCACGAGAACATCACCATGCTGCACAGCAAGCTGAAGAAAGCCCAGACTAATGCTAAACATCTAATTGAGTTGGCATCATCCATGCCAGTTGAGACTGATAAACTTGAAGGGCCTTGCATCCTATGGGCCCTGTCCATCCAGGTACTGTTAGACTCGCTTGATAAAATATTGGGTGTTGTGGCATACAGCAATACAGGACTGGCCATCAGGCATCAGGTGATTCCCCAGAAAAGGCTGGGGGTAGTGTCAGAGAACTCTCTACGGATTCAGGAAGCAGCCAGACTGACCTCCTTAATTTGTAAAAGCAACAACACCATTATAAAAATGAGGGGCCTTCAAGAGGAAGTGAAGTCACTCACAGAGGCCTACCTCCAAATGGCTGATGACCTCAGCACTGTGCCCCTGTCTGACATCCACCAGCTTGCACAGTCTGAACTCTTACAAAGACAGCTTTTACTCAAGATGAAGGAATTATCTAGTCTTGTTAGCAGTGTTAATAAGGAGTATGCTGATGCAGTTGAAAATGCTGTCCACCTGGCAATTTTTACTACCACAGACCCTGAAGAAGCTGAACAGGAAAGAGCTAAATTTGAGAGGAATGTAGAATCCCTCTCAGCCAATGTAAAAGATGCCTGTCAGAACATTCAAGACTGTTTAAATTACATCAAGGATCCCAGGGTTCGCACCAACCTGAGGTCCATTAATGAACACCTATCCTTTCAGATATCTGACATCATGTGTAGAGCAAGGCAATTAGCAGAAACTCGGGATATAGGTAACATGTACAGTCTGGAGGTCCAGATACAATATTGGTCAGCTAAGGCTCATTTTCTTGTTGAAGAGATTGACAAAGTGGAAGGTGTTCATCAGGAAACCAAGCAGCAGGTCAGACTCTGTCTACAGGGAAGGCGGATCTGTGAAATCCAGGACGCACACTTAAAATTCCTGCCCAGTCAGAAGAATGTGACACAGTCACCTGACACAGCCATGGTTTGTCAGCAGGCAAACCATTCATTGAGCATGAAATTCTCTGAACTGGATAATCAGAGCCACCCTGTACCCAAACAGGAGCTGAGAATGGTAGTACATCCTGGCCATTTTTGAAACCGTGTAATTGATAAAATGTAAAATAGTATTGTTTCACACTCTAGAGCAGGGGTGTTCAAAGTTTTACAATGGCATGCCGCATAAACAGTGTATTTCTTACCTAGCCCCCACCCACAACTTCACCAATAAAGCAGTGTCCATGCATAAATTCATAACAAAATTAACTGATTGAATGCATTTCTGAGTTGCCCTGTAAGATAAATCACTAAATGTTGGAGCTAACTTTTGAATATAACTTCAAAAAAGTGTGTGGAAGTAACAAGTATTTTTTATGCTGCTAGCTAAATTTGTTAGCTGTTAGATGATTTAAAAAATATCTTGGATCTCTTTAAAAAGTCATAATTAGGTAGATCATTTGATTTTCTGCAATTCAGTGATCTCACAATTCATACCTTAACAACAGATATTACTTATACTCAATTTCCTCTTTGCTTAATCAATCTTATCTTGCAGGCCTCCTGTCCCCCTCCCCAGCAAGTGCACCCTATAGTTTGAACACCAATTCTCTAGTGTCCAGAAATAATACATACAATATTATTATGTTTATGTAGCTCACATGCTTATTTTTTGGACAATTGATATGAAATTGATAAAAAAAATTTTGTTGAGATCATTTGTAACACAGTACAGCTAAATGATTCACATAATTTAACTTCAGAATTACCAGTTAGGCTGTATACATGCCTATACCACACTTAAGGGATAACAAATACAAAAAATACATACACATTGATAATGGTAAAGAACTGAGGTGCTTTATATGTTTCCTCATCATTTGTGCCATATAAGGCTGAACGTTCTCCAGCCATGATTGAAGATGGAGGGGTTGTTTAGAAGTTACTTTGAGTGTGTGTGTGCATATATATTTGGTTTTTGTTAAAGCATACTGACTTCAGTCTTCCTCAGGTTGGCAGTGGGCTTGCCATCATCAGGGCAGAGCCCTCCCTTACCTACACTTCGCTTTTCCTGAAGAGAGAAATGGACAAATGGGATGCACAGAACAACCGCATCGTCCAGGTGACCAAAGACATGGCGGAGAAGATCTACTACATGGCACAATATCTCCGCAGGAAGGGACCCATACAGGTGAATAAGGCTAAGAACTTGCTCATTCAACAGAGGGCATTTTTGTCTGTGTATCCCATGTAATCTCTGGAACCCAAGTGGGATGCACCAAAAGCAGAATTCTACCATTTTTCTTTTAATGTGGTTAAGCCAAATATTTTTGACCGAATCCCAGGGATCCTGTTTGACCATCAGATCATTCCCCAGATTACTGTTTCCCTCCTTGTCAACTTAATTTTATCTGTGGTGAGAATACTGCAAAAAAATGTGTGCTGTGCATCACCCAGGTAGGTGCGACTCAGTGGACATGGTAAAGGTCAGTTTCCCCACTCTATTAAGCACTTTGAGATCATTGACTGCAATAAAAAGTAATCCATTCTTAAAATACAATCCACTTCTCATCATGATTGCAATACTATTCTCTCTACAGAGCAAAGAGATGTTTGTTGCCTCAGCCAAAGATGTGGTTTCCAGCTGCCAGACCGTAACCCAATTTATCAGGGTCATTGCTGACCACTCCCTGAATGAGCACAGCAGGGAAGACCTCTGCCTCATTTTGGAGAAGATTCTCACCACTACCAATCAGCTCACTATCATCTCAAGGTATGGGGTAATCATGACTCAGCTCTTTGTACTGTCCAATTCTGAACTGTGTCAGTGCATGCAATGTACAATTTCCACAGACTGGCCTTTTCATTTCCTCCTCATCTGTGCCCCCTGCACCTGGTTTTCACAGTAGGCCTTAATGTTTACTATGGGTTTAATGGTACACCAAAATAATGGTTTGTTACATATCTCAGTTTTCAACAAAGCAGAAAAACTAAACAGTACCCATACAAGTGAAGGTGGCCTTTTGTTTGTCCATTTCTTGCCTGTGAACATCAAATTAATGAAACAGACATGAGCAAGCTACAATGTATTCTTTCTTTTCAGGTCACATACATCTAAGATAGTGGCAAGATGACATTAAGAAAGACACATGTGTCTCCACTCCAGACAAACATGGCTATGATGAAGACTATCCATGCAATACTAAATAAGAAATGTTCTGTGTAGGTGGTCAGAACATTAACTAGTTCGCTAGCTGTTGAGTTGGTAACTTATTGGTTGGTCTTGCTTGTTATTTGGTCTTGCTTGGCAAATTTGTATTTATTCCAATTTTCTAGGTTTTAGGTGATGTTTGAAAATGGTACTAATATGGTTCAACAATTTAATTTTATTTAGTTTAGAAAACAAACCTAAATACTTGTAAAAATATTACAAGATACAAATTTTAAACAGTGACTGACAATCCTCCAGCTGAAGTGCATCTCCTTTGGATCAGGTGCACATTACTCCAATCAATTAAACAAATAAACAGAATAAGTTTATGTTTTTAATCTGTTTTGAGATGCATATACCACAAAATGTATATGTGTGTGGCTTTTGATATTATTCCACAGCATGGTCAGCCATGCTTTAAAACAGAAAATATAATCTGTTTCACGGCATCTTGCTTGTCATACTAAAAAGCAGGGATGTAGTATTAGGGATTTTCTACTTCAGCCTCTCCCAATGGAAAAATTGCTAGGACACAGAATCAGCCATCATGAATGGCTGTAACAGTGTCATTTCCAGACAAACACAGAACTCTTTTCTGTGTTTTTTTTGTATTATCTGACCAGGAATAGAAACACGCTTTCAGTTATGTAGTGTCACATGTCAATACGGAAAACCAGTCTTCAATCTGGCAAGGGGAGGAGGTTTGGATGGTAATTTAGAATCTGTCCTGAAATTTCTCCTCACTGCACTGGGGGATACACTGTTCCCTCCTTGGGGAATATTGATCATGACCATGGCCGATCATGACCATGGAACATAGAGAGAACTGGCCCCAAATTGGTTTGCAATATGAATGAGTTACCATAATAAAGATATCTGAAATATATATTAATAAGGTACAGTAGATAAAGTGATAAGGTACGGTAGATAAAGGTAGAAAAAAGAGATTTTTAAGAAGAGAGATATTTACAAGACTATCTTGCTTTCTTTCTACTGTCAGCTGTCACAAATTTCTCCAAGCTAGGTCTTGTGTTCTCCAATTGATGCATGCAGGAATCTGAATGACAGAAAGTTTACATTCCAACCAATCTAAAGTTGCCAGGTTGCATGGAATTTATGTGCTTGGTATATAGTGTGTGAAGGACATTACCCAGGCTTAGTACAATCTGGCAACTCCAGGTGACCAATAACCAACAGTGAAATATTTTCTCCATGTTCAACATTGGCACCATCCAACTGGACCAGGCCCATCAGTGAGAGCAACACTTACAAATTCTAATTCTGTGCAGTGTATGGTGCTGACATTTATACACAACTTGGGGCCAAAATAGAGGCCCCTTCCTGTTAAGATACAGAAAGTCTATATGAACTCCTCCTGCTCCCCCAGCGTGAATGCCTTAACCCCTGGGAGCAAGTCCTCAGATGAAATCCTGGTGAAGAATGCACAAAATCTGCTTCAGATCATCCTGCAGGGAGTACGAGCAGCTGAGACTGCCTGCATTAAGGTGAGAGATGCACACTGTCATCAATACAAACACACATACTTGCATACAGTCTCACTTATACAGAGACGCCCAGATCCATACTCACTGACTTGCAATGATGCTAAACTCTTGATGCAGTGGCGAAAGCAGGGTGTAATACTTTGAGTAATTGGTGTCATGATTATTTCAAAGCTATATGGCATCTCTTTCAGTAGAATGCTACAATTCAGTAGTCAAAACAGTTACATTCCAATCTGCTATTAAATACACTGCCTCTGGCAGATTTGTTTTTCAGTTAAATAATGATTGTATATAGTGTTCTATAGATATATTCTGAACCATAAACAGACTCACAAGGACATGATGACCTAACATAGTAACATATCAGAGCACACCTTCATTTGTACACACACAGACTCTTGCATAATAGTCAAGACACGTACACCATCCTTAACACACACAAGCTTACATACAAACATGATCACTCATATGCACACACAAATGCAGGAATCCTTTCATAAAACCAAAGGGACTACAAAATGCTCTCAATATTCATAAAAACAAGGAAATGAACCCTGTGTCGATTTGTCAAATCAGGGTCTCCGACAGCCAGAGCCAAACTCAGATGGTGCTGAGGCAGCAGCTCTGTGTTTCCAGTGGAAAAAGAACCTGCAGATCCATCGGGCCCAGCAGATCTCAAACCCAGAAACTGACGACCTTGGCCTCCGGAAGACCTCCCTGCATCCTGTTGCACCCAGCCTTGCTCCATCTATCAAAATGCAGGAGATCTTCAAGTGACCTCCATACTCTTGTCACTGACAGCGGCACCCAGTCCCCCACCCCTAACCTCAAAAACAGCTAAGCTCCAAGAACATTAGGTCATCTGCATTTTTCCAAAAGACACTCAATGTGATATATCTGTGGATTTAAGAAGCATTATACCATTAAACAGTACTTGGGGCCAAATACAAATGTGATTAACTCTGGACCTTACCATCAGAGTGAAGTTATCACCACTCTGGTTGTAGAGATACATCTTATATCAAATAAAATTCCTGAATACATCTGGAGAGAAAGCTGTTTATCCAAATCAGCTTGGAAAGGGTTAAAACAGGGGTGTCAAACTCCAGTCCTGGAGGGCCGCAGTGTCTGCGGGTTTTTGTTCTTTCCTTTCGATTGGCAGCCATTTTAGGCCTTGGAAACCAGGTGTGTGGACTCTTTAGCCAACCAGTCATTTTAATTAATCAATTAAGTGCTAAAACACACCAAAAACCAGCTACCACTGCGGCCCTCCAGGACTGCAGTTTGACACCCCTGGGTTAAAACTTTATTTCCAACTCTATGGGGTTCCACCAAACCATAAGCAGAGCCATACTGTCCAAATAGAGAAAGTATGGGACAGTAGTCTTCACAGGAGTGGCCATCCTGTCCAAATGTCTAAAACAGTGAAGCATAAAATTGTCCAGAAAGTCACAAAAAACCCTAGAACCACTTCCAGGAAACTGCAGACCTCTATTGCCTCTCCTAAGGTAGGTTTTCAAGACTAACTTCAGGGAGACCCTGGCCTAAAAGTGAAAATACTGCCTGCTTAGACAAAAATGAATGTTTGTCCGAGGTTTGCCAAAACTCAGCCCTAGCTTGGCTTGAATTGCAGAATTATGTGTAAAATACACTAATGAATAAATTTACTAATAAATGATGCAGCTACCATACCTCATACTCATGTACTCTGCCATATGGCAATTAAGATTCTCCAAAGATTAAGGTAATGTTTTGTGTCATGTTATTTTTTTCCCCATTAACTTGACAATGACCTACCATCTGTAGCTATGTATACAGTAGTGTTTTTATTGAGGACAGTGATTTATAAAATGTTACTGTAATACAGTTTTAAGTGTTTCTTTCTGATTAGACAGATTTCACAACCATTTTCAACAATAAACAAAAAAAGTCAAATTTTGACAAGATTCATGACGAGCACTGCATTTATAATACAAAAGAAGCCATTTACAATGTGCCTTATTTGGTAAGAATGAAAAAGGACAAATGCCACTCATTTCAAACAGAAATAGCACCATACAGCAACACAGTATTGTACATAATATCTGAATAAAACAAACCAGGTTTCTTACAGTTTCCACATTCTTCATTGTCGTAGTGTGCCATAACCACAAATGCAAAAGTGTCATCGTATAAATGGAGTGTGGAAGGAGGTGAGATTTTTGCTTATTATTCTGGTAGATCTGTAAAATCTGCCTGATTATAAGCTAAACACTGTACAACTGTATAAAAGTGGCAGTTTCTATACTTTTCTTTAACTTGCTCTTGCTCTACACACAAAAGGATAAAATCATAATACTGTACCTTTAATAGCATAAAAGCATGTCTTTGATACACTGTGTGGCTGACAATAGAAAAATGCACAGTAGCCACCACCTTTATAACCATGATAGCATACATCAGCCCAGTCGGCATCCAGCTGGCGCATCACATTCTCACAATCTTGCTACATTAATGTAGGTGGAACAGACCAATAACTTCCAATGCTACAGCAGTCCTCACACCAATACTGCATAATGACCTGGGGAGTGTCAAAAACCATCTCATATCAATGCACAAATGTGTATAATGTACTCTCAACAGTTTTGTGAATCAGTCTTTGTCTCTATGTACACTTGAAATAAATATATGTGTATAATTGTCAATAATGTTATGTCAGGTGGGGTAATTTGCAGACTATAAATACAGAGACTGAGGCAGAGGTTTTGTTGATTAATTGTATAATTATAGAGTTTTTTTACTGGCAGAAAGGGGAGGCTGTGGGGTCAAAAGTCTTGAACATGTCTTTCAATGGTCGGTCATCGGGCTCCCCAACATTGTCATCCTCCTGAGGACCCCCTGCTGGCTGTCCTGATGGTTTAGCCTGCCGTGGGTCAGTGTAGGGGGGCCGAATCAAACCCGCCAGTGCCTGAATTGGCAAGTTGTGGACAGCAGGGGCTGAGAGCGAAGAACTTGGGAGCACAGTTGGGGCAGAGGAGGGCTTGCTATGGGCCCCAGTGACCCCTGCAAGGGCCTCCGCAGGGTCATCTGAAGCCATGCCCTCATGTACCACCCCACTAATGTGTATTGGTGAAAGTGGCGGTTGGATATTCTGCTTGGTGGATGATTGCTTTAGGATTCCCGGCTTTTTAGGAGGGTCGATCCCTTCTTCCCTGGGGGTTTGCAAGGAGGTCTGATTCCGAGGATCATATAGGCTGATACCCCCAAGCAAGGTAGTGGGGCTTTCCAGCCCCCCACCAGAAGAGGACAACCGGGGGGCATATGGGGGCAGCTTTTCGGCCTCTGCCTTGACAGGTGTGGTGGGGGTTGTGGGCGTGGTGGGGGCAGAGGCTCCCCCTGTGCTACCTCTCAGGAGCCTGGGGTCCAGGGACCCAGCTGGGCAAGATTCCCTCAGTGCAGGCATCTTGGAGTCCAGGCTTCCCGAACGACTGATCCTTGGATCCAAGGGTTTCTCCAGGGGGTGCTTGCTGGCAAGCCCTCCTGCTCTGCCTATGCCCTCCTTGAGGCGTGTGGCAGCCAGGCGTGGATCAAGTGGAGGTGAGGAGCACGGAGGTGCTTGCTCAACCAGAGGACCCCCAAGGCTGCGGTTCAGCCGAGCATCAGCGATGAGAGGGGGCAGAGGAAGGTTGATGGAGGGCTCCTGTTTGGGGATGAGGAGGGGGATGAGGTCCTCCGGGGCCCACACTACAGTCTGGGCAAAGGCTGGGCGCGACAGGATGATGTCCACCCGAATGTGGCTGAACTGCTTGACCTGGCACCGTGGGTCTTTAAGTGCTGCACCTGGACGGGGCTCCAGCGGAATAATTACAGCCTTTTCCCTCAGCTCCCTCTCCCTCTCCCCCTCCTCATCCTCATCTGTGCCCCGCTTGTGGGAAGGCAAGGGGTGCGAAGAGTGGGGGTTGTGATGGTGCCCATCTGGTTTTTGGGCATTCGACTCAGGGGGCCTCACCTTTCGGGGGTCCCGAGCGAGTCTGGGGTCTGATGCCACCTCCACCCCCTTCCGCACTTCTGCTGCACGTTGCCGGGGATCTGCCTTGGTGCGGGGGTCGCTGGGCAAGGCCCTTTCTTTTTGTAGACGGGGGTCACAGAGCCCTGCTTGTGACGGGGCCTTGTGCATTGTGGGATGCTGCTGCTGCTGCTTAATTGCCTCATTCTGTTTCTTCAGGGACCGGAGAATGGCCGTCATGCTGTTCCCATCCTCCTCATCGCTGGAGTACCAGTTTGTTGTTTCATCTGGAACAATGATCAATGTTCAATTGGTTTGATCAAGTATGCAGTGATACTATCAGGTACTGTAAAGGATTTAGTTATTTTTTTCGATAATTTGCAGAATTGTTTAAATTATGCTCAATGCAGCACAACTGGTCTTAATCACAGAATATTAATCAAATGGCCCATGTAAGTTTCACTATTTCATTCTGAGTATTATTTTTCCACAAAATTACATATAAAAATCAGAAATCAGATTGCCCCTTAAAAACCCAGATCGGCGCATCTCTCAATTTACATTATTTAGTATTTCCAGGTTTCATTAAAACACACTGAAGAAAATCATAGATCATAAAAACTTTCATAAATCAAACAATTCCTTTCAGAGCCCTTTAAATGTGTTTATTTATTTGTTCATTAATTCATTTACTTACTGCCACACCCTGGTGTTTCTTACCTTTGTCTCTGCTTCCTGCCCTTTGACCTTTCCCCTCCTCGCCTGTAGTTTCATCTTCCTGCTGTTTCTGGCTCAGTCGTAGGAAGAGAGCCTTCTGGACTGCAGGCAGAAAGTCTGGCACTTGAACCACACCTTCTGACATGTTGTTGCCCTGCTGGGTGTCCTGTGTGCAGCCATAAGCCTGGTCCTGGTGGAGGACTTCTTCAGAGGGACAGAGGAGATGTGTGCGCTGAGACAGGCTTTTGCAGTAATGTTAAGTGATGCCACAACCCACAAATGTGTACAAATTGCTGCCGATAAATCTACAAATTATAGACTTAAGGGCTTATTTTTAGTTACGTTATAAGAACAATATTTGTACACTGATAGTGCTGTTGTTAAAAAACAAACAGCTGTCACACTGTGGTAGTAATGACTTGCTGACACAGTAATTACTCCATTACTTCACTAAAACCATCTTTGCTAAACTTGAATATCAAGGCACATAATAGGTCCAACATTGTATTGCTACAGCAGAAGGCATCAACTGTAAAAGTAGCCTGTTCAGCATTTCTGCATCTTTTTAGACAGCTCTTGGAAAGGTGAGGACATTTTTTTTTTTAAAGTTTTGCTCCCAAGCACAGAGCACTGATGCAGAAATTATTATGATTAGTGACAGAGAGAAAGAAATGAACAAACAAACACACATCAAACAAGCAAGTAACATAAATATGATGTACCTCCTGGACCCAGGGCTTGGTTACTGTAGTAACCACCAAAGAACTCTGCAGGGTTCTGTGGTATAGCTGGGTACTGCATATTCTGCTGCATTGGCATATCTGCTATAGGTGGGAATAAGGCTCCCTGCTGGTTCTGTTGAGGGGGCTGGTTGGCGTGGAGATTTCCATGGAAACCAGGAGGTTGCCCAGGGGGTGGAGGTTGCATGGGGGGGCCCTGATGGAAGCTGTGAGGTGGAGGCTGTCCAGGCGGGCTGTGGGGGAGGGGTGGCCCCCCATGGGATAGAGGGGGGCCTCCCAATGATCCTGGGGACTCTGGAGGGGGGATAGGGGGTCCGTTGGGGACTGGTGGCATCATGTTTGTGCCCTGTGTGTCTTCAAGACCCCCTCCAAACTGAGGAGGGGGCCCATTCCCCTGGAACTGGGGGTCAGTGGGAGAGGAGCTGTTGTAGAAATTTGGCCTGCAACACAAAGAAACAAAAACCATCCTGATTAATATATGACCCCTTTCTAGTGTTCCTCTACTGAGTCATGCACTATATACTTTCTATTCATTTTTCACACCAATGAAACACTGCAGGTTTGAATCCCGGGTAGGATGTTACCACTGTACTGTAAAACACATTTTCCTGTCTAATTTCCCTTCCATCTTGCATGAATTGAATGAAAAACTAATAGAGTCAAAACACAGGCTTTTTACCGGAGTCCAATCTTCTGTGCCAGGTCCACAGTTGGTTGGACCACAATCTCAAAAAGTGAGGGGATCTTCTTGCCCTCTTGTGGGCTGCTGGGCCCAGGTGTGGGTAGAAGCCCCACCCCAGGGGGTGGTTTTGGGAGGGGAGCAATGCCCTGCTTTCGCAACTCCTCTACCTCCTGCTCATCCTCGTTCAGGGGCTCCCCTTCGGTGTTCAGTACCTTCAGATTATAAGGGTGAGGCAAAAAGAGAAATTATAGAGGATACAACACTGTGTATCAAATGTACCTGAGCATGTACATGATTATTTGTCTTTAAATATTGCCCATTTCACAACTATTTTGATGAACCAGCAATTATTTCAAGAAAGTTACTTAAAGGAAAAATGGAAAACTGACCAAATTTTTGATTAAAATATCTGCTCTAAAG